>CM053028.1:580564090-580770514 GCA_028564925.1 Lithobates sylvaticus | reverse complement strand
AACTCTACCTCTGAGAGCGCTAATGCATCCTTGTGGATACTGTTTCCATGAAATTGTCACTAGCGGAGTGCTATTTATTAGATTGTGAGACCAGAGGAGCTGTTGGCGAGTACCATATTAGCCCTTGAAAGAATGGAGACAGTCTCCTCGAAGGTAACACTGTGGCACGGTTATAGCATCTTACAGAACCATAAGAATCTCACATTCTTGTCTAAGGCTAAAATGCTCCCATAAGGGGGCAATGGGGCTCTTTTTCCTTGTCAAGTTTTAATTACATTGTCTATTCTGACCCGGTAATTAAGAATGGTAAGTGGGCTGACGCCTTGTCAAGATAATTTTCCATTCCACTTACAATATGGATAGTCAGGTTCACGCGGTTCCAGTGATTCCTCCTGATCGTATTTCGGGCTACTGTTAGCACACGTCGCACTTCGTCTATTATGGGTGGACACAAAATTCTTGCTGTCTCAGGTCCATGGCTCCTGCCCTGAAAAACCTTTGGTGGACCGCTGCTTTGTCCCAGAAGAAGTCCTCCGTACTGGCCGTGACTCCAGACTTAATATTCTCAGCCATGGCAGGCTGGCCAATACCCTGGGAAGAATCAACACTCGTTTGAGGCCATATTTCACAAAAAGAAATTCTGGTGGTCTACGTCTACATGCTGAGGTAACTGCCTTCGATGGCTAGGCCTTTGTTTCTTTTTTTTTTATGTACTTTTTTTTTTTTTTTTTTATTATTGTTTTCTTTATGTCGTGCTTCAGAAGTAAGACAACACGTCACTTTCCAGTATGGGGGCCCCCACCTGTCTATGGATTTCATTTTGCGGAGTTACCCAACTCCCCGAGGGAAACACAGTATATTCATTATGGTGGCCTTGACCGGTTCTCAAAGTTGTGTACCATTGTATTCCACATAAGTATGCCCCACATTTCGACGGAACTGGGCTTCCATTTTTGCTTGGTAAATCTTTCGCTGACATGGCTACCCAAGCTGATTGTCATCGGACAGGGGTAGTCAGTTTGTGTCCCGGTTCTGGCGAGCCTTTCTGCACAGTTGGAATCAGCTTGCTTTCTCCTCTGCGTATCACCCGCAGTCTAATGGGCTGCAGACGGAGCCAATCAGTCCTTGGAGCAATTCCTAAGTTGCTATATTTCTGACATCATAACAACTGGTCAGACCTATTACCATGGGCAGAGTTTGCTCACAACAGTGCCTGGAATTCTGCTTCCCGATTGTCCCCGTTTATGTCAAATTATGGTTTACAACCTTCCATGTTGCCTGAGTCGTTTGTTCTGCAGAGTATTCCTGCATTAGAGGAGCATTTTTGTGGTCTTCGTTCCACTTTGGCAGAAGTCCAGGAGGCTTTGCGTCATGCTAATGATAGGTACAGACTCACTGAAGTTCGCACCTTGGTTTATTGGGCCTTTCCGTATTCTTTGCAGGATTAACCCAGTGGCTTACGCATTAAACCTTCCTTCTATATACGTATTTCAAATGTATTTCATGTCTCCTTATTAAAACCTTTGGTCTGCAACCGCTTTACCACCTTGGTGCCACGTCCTCACCCTGTAGAGGTTGAGAACCATGAGGAGTATGAAGTACAGTCCATTGTTGACTCCCGTAGGTTCCGTGGGGGCGCATACAGTACCTGGTGCATAGGAAAGGGTACGGTCTGGAGGGACGCTCTTGGGTCTCATCCTGGGACGTACATGCTCCTGTCCTTCTACGTGATTTCCATAGACGTTTTCCCCTAAAGCCTGGTGGTCCCCAGAGGGGGAGGGGTTGTTGAGGAGGGGGTACTGTCAGGGCTGGGCTCAGCCCTTCCTTCTATGAGCTGGCCGCTTAGCTGTCGGCTAATTGCCAGCTCCCATCTCTCTCCACAGTTACTCAGCTGTTGATGATCGTGCTCGTCAGTCCTGCCTGCTTAAGCTGTCCAGTCCAGAGGAGCTCTGCCTTAGCCTTGGTCACATCACAAGAAACTATCTCCTGCGTTCCTGTTTAAAGACTGGCTTTGCTGACCGGATGTGAGAGACGGGAGCATGGAGAGACAGGAGCGCGAGTGTGAGTGAGGATGTGAGGATGTGAGCGGCTTCTCTCCCCAGCTCTCCAGATCTTCCCCTCGTGACTACCCGAGGCCTCTGCGCTACACATGCAGCCTAACTGACTGCGCTGACTGCGCTGTGGCGGAACCGGCAATCGACGACGGCGGCGCTCCTATACCTACCTGTTTGGAAGTCTCCCTGGGCATTGAGTGCGGAAGACGCCGCCTGGGAATCTGCTGATCCTTGCTGACCCCCGCCGTGCGCCGAGGACAAGCACCTGATCGCTCTGGTCACTTGACCTTGCAGGTGAAGCCCTCCTCACAGCGGGAGAGGGCTCTGCTTTGTGAGGACGGAAGATCTTTGCATAGAGGAGCACAGAGATGCTCCTGGAATAACAGACTGACTTCTATCGAGAGGAGGGGGTGAGTTATGTATCGTTCCAGTATGTACCAGCAGTGCTAGAGATGCAATATGACGAGAATGTTTAACCATGCTAACAGCGCTATAGATACAGCACTACGTGAGTGTTTAACTAACTAATTAACCAACACTGTGGAACAAAATAGCTCTGGAGTTCTATGTTGTGAGACACCCACCCTCCAGGCTAGAGAGCACCCTCGCCCCAGCCTAACTTAGTCCAACTTAGCTACCTGGAGCGATTTTACCCAGGAGCCTGGTCCTTCCAGGGACAAGGAAGGGGAGGAAAGGGAGAGGAAAGAGTAAGAGTAAGAGGAAAAATCCTTTTTTTTTTTTTTTTTTATGACGAATGAGGAAAACATATTGATACTCTCTGTTATAAACCTTCCTAGGCATAAACTGTCGGCGATACGGCCTACTGTTATTACCAACACCACAGCGGTCATTGGAACGGGTATAGCTATATTACCTTGCCCATTTTTTTTCTTCCCTCCCCCCCTCTCGTTTCCTTTCTCTTTTTTTTTTCTTTTGTGTTGTTTTCATTTCTTCCTGGCGACAGAGGGCTTAAATAAATAAATGGGCACCGGGACACTTTATTAAACCATTTGCTACCTACCTGCCTAGGCTCGGCACACCTTGATTGCTTTCTGATCCTTCTACCCTTCTATACCATATGGGGAGCAGATAGGGTATAGTGTATAAGACGCAAAAACCCTTGATATTCATTGGCCATAGTGATCTACTGTTCTATTCCTACAAGTGTGACCATCTTTTTCTTTTTTTTTTTTGGCGGGTGGTAAGGGGGGGAACCCCACATTGCTAAGCAAATTTGCTATGTCAAGGAGAAAACCCCCAGAGGAGCAATTACCTCAGGAAGGGCTTCAAAACACACGGTCTGTAAAAGAAAAAAATAACCAAATTGCAGTGGCTACTGCGACGAAGCTGGAGAAATACGCACATTCAGCACCAGTCTCTCCCAGTGGGTCTAAGTCACATCAGGTACCTCAACAGGCTAAGGAACAAAAAAACCCTACGCTGGATAGAAAGAGCCAGGGTGGTATACCCCCTAGCCCCGCTCTTAATATATCCTCTCAAACTCTCCTGAAAAAATCTACAAACAAGGGTTCAGGGGGATCCAAAAACCTAGCAACTATTACAATTTGAGGAAAATACACCCTTGACCCCCATACCAACCACTATACTTCCCACGGAAAAGACTGTGGTGGTCATGGAGAGTGAACCTACATTAAGGGAGATACTGAACGCAATAAACGACTGTAAAATCTCTATGCTGAACTTTGATATCCAACTGAAGAGCATCAAGGATGAATTGGTTTCCATAAAACAGGATTTAAGCAAACAGCACGAAGCATTGTAGACCTGGAGGGGCGGGTAAGCTCCATAGAAGATGAATGGTTCCCTGCTAAAAATGAAATTGAAAGGCTTAGAGATACAATAACGCACAAGTCGCCAAACTGGACGACATGGAGAATAGAAGCCGTAGAAACAACATCAGACTCATTGGACTCCCTGAACGCAGTGAAGGGCCCCAATTTAATAAAATTTTTGGAGGCCTGGTTTGGGGAGATTTTTGGAGGATCTTTCTTTACCCCCCTATTTGCCATTGAACGTGCACACCGCATTTTCTCAAGAGACCAACGCGAGGGAGCCCGTCCTAGGCCAATAATACTAAAAATTCTAAATTATAACGATTAAGGTTACTCTGCTAAGGAGAGCAAGGGAAGTGGGAGACATAAGGTTTCAAGAGGCAAGAGTATCATTATACCCAGACTTCTCTCCGGATCTCCAGAAACGCAGGGCTGAATTTACTCCAATTAAGCGCATCATGATGAATCATAAAATGCACTATGCACTTTTGTACCCTGCCCGGCTGAGAGTTACGGCTTTTGATAAGACCTTCTTCTTTAATTCTCCAAGCGAGGCCTCGCAATGGTTTGAGGATGTCAGAAAGGACTTATAAAGAGAGGGAGCTACTTTAGCTCTGTTCCATTTTTATCAGTTTTTGCTTACTCACTTATTTGGGTTTTTCTTTTTTTTCTTTTCCGTTTTTTTTTTTTTGGATTTGGTTGTTGTGTCATTTGCTTTTCCTGGATAAGGCTGCAATCAAATAAATAGGGGTGAGAATGGGGGTTGTTGGGGAGGGTAGAGTGAGCCTACTCTCTGGGAGGGAGGCTATATGAAAATAGGTATGTGTGTGAAGGGGAAGAGTGGATCCCCAAGATCATTTGCACGGGCACTAATCACTTTAAAAAAAATATTGTTGTGGGATAGAAGAGTGCGAGTAGGAAAGGTCACGAAAATACCCCCTAGGGGGTGCCCAGATGGGTTGAGAGGGGGGGAGGGGGATTAGGGGTATTGGGAGGGAGGCGAGGGTAGGGGGGAGGGAGGGAGGGGGGAGGGGGTTAGGGGTAAAGGGGGGGGGGAGAGGGATGGGCAGGGGTTTTGGGGAATAAAGAGCGAAGAGAGGGTAGGGGGGAGGGGACAGAAGGGAGGGAAGGGGTTAAGGGTTAAAATAAGGGAAGGGTTAAAAGCTGAGCACAAGACACAGATCTTCAATACACAAATGATATTTAAAAGAGATTTGAATAAAATTATGAATAGGGGGAATCACGCATATCGATGTAATAATTTAAGACAAGTAAGGGTGTTTCATGTATCAAAACTGTTTGGGCACTATAATGTTTTTTTGGATTAAACTCTCTTTACATATGTCGGCACCAAAATTGGATCCTAGGCTATGGGGGCCTAATAGGAATTTTGCCTATAGAACACATTTTCAGGAGTTAGGGGAGAAGGGGACGGACCACCAGAGATCAGGGGTCTCCCCCCCTCCTACCTTAGTTTTGTTTCTTTTTTCTTCTTTTTCTTTTTTTTCTCTGTATCTCTCTTTTTTATCTGCTAATTTCCTAGAGGGATTCATGCTCCTCGGCCAGAAACTTGGCGGCGCTGGTCTGCATCTGTTGCTAGCGGTATGTTCAGGTATAATTGCAGATGCAGGCGAAGAAGCTTGACCTAATCTCTTGGAACGTCCGGGGCCTGGGGGATCCGGCTAAAAGAGCTCTGGTGCTATCATTCCCGGGGGAAGGGGGGCCGAGAGTCCTATGCCTGCAGGAGACGCACTTAACTAGGGAGACAGTTTTATTGCTGCGTAGCCGGCAATTTCAGGCCCAGTATCACTCTGTACATTCTTCATATTCAAGAGGAGTAAGTATTTTGATAGGAAGGGGCATACGATTTGTCTGTTATAAAGCACAAATAGATCCAGAGGGTCGCTATGTCTTTCTTTATTGCTCAATCGAAGATAAACCATTGGTTTTGGCAAGTATCTATATACCTCCACCATTTAAACTAGAGATCCTCTATGAGCTGGTTGCATTTATAATAGACAAAGTAGGGTTCCCAGTAATTGCAATGGGGGACTACAATGAGGTTTTAGATAAATCCATCGACAGGCTCCCCGCCCCACATCAACTCACTAAGGGAGAGGAGGGTAGACTAGCCCGGTTTCTGCGAGAAACTGGGTTAATTGAAGCTTGGAGACTACGCCACCCTATGGAAAGTCAATATTCCTGTTTTTCCAGCTCCTTTAAGACGCTATCCAGATTGGATATGGCCTTTGTCAATTCTAATGCCCTCCCCTTGTTGGATGCAATAAACTATGCTCCTAGAGGGGTCTCGGACCACTCACCCTTGATTCTCACAATGAAAGTGGGAAGAAAACCCCACCGCAGGGAGTGGAAAATAGATCCATCCTGGTTGGAGCTAATTGATAACCCCGAGGAATTAAAGTCTTCCCTAAAGGAGTTTATTGGTATCAACACAGGGACGGCTCCCATGGGAGTGGTTTGGGACTCCTTGAAGGCCCACTTTAGAGGCCTTCTTATACAACAAATCGCAAGAACTAAGAGCAGGGCGAGGGAACAGGAGCAGGAAGCAAGAAGGGCTGTAACCCTGACAGAACAAGAATATATTCTTAATCCAAATACAGTAACCCAGAGCAAGTGGCTAGAAAAGCAACAAGAGTACAAATCAGTGACTACAAGGATCAGCGAGGACAAACGCATAACCCAGCGGCAAGTACATTTTGGTGAGGGTGAGAAGGTGGGCCGTATGCTATCCCTATTGGTCAAAGTGAATATGTCTCCCTCGACGGTCCTGGCAGTTAGGACGGATCGAGGAGACATCTCTGCTGACCCTACCAGTATAATGAAAACCTTCAGCGACTTTTATATGTCCTTATATAAATCTCGAATAGCCGCTGATGAAGGGGAAATGGCGCTATTTTTAGACAATATAATCATTCCAACTTTATCTGATGCTGATCGACAGTTAATGGATGCCCCAATTACTCTACAGGAGTTAATAGATGTGGCCGCTGGGATGTCAAACCTGAAGTCGCCTGGCCCGGACGGGCTCCCAAGTGAGATATATAAGAAATATGGGGATATTGTACTCCCGGAACTGCTGAAAACACTTAATCAGGCGTTTTCCATGGGATCTCTTCCTGCTTCAATGACGGAGGCAACTATTGTTGTCATCCCGAAGGAGGGAAAAGACCCCATGGACCCCGCCTCATACCGTCCTATCTCTCTATTGTGCACAGATGTTAAAATCTTGGCCAAGGTGTTGGCTGCCAGATTGAACACTTGCATACATAATCTTGTGCACCCGGACCAGTCCGGGTTTATCCCGGCGAGATCAACTAGCATTAATATCCGCAGGACCTACTTGAATATACAGCTACCAACGGACAATACTGGCTCAAGAGCCATTATGGCATTGGATGCAGCTAAGGCATTTGATAGCCTCGAATGGGCCTTTCTCTTTAAAACTTTGGAAAAGTTTGGTTTTGGACCAAACTTTGTCAAGTGGGTGAGACTACTTTATACAAAACCTAGAGCAAAATTAAAAATAAATAATGAATATTCTGACCTATTTAAATTGGAAAGAGGAACGAGACAGGGGTGCCCCCTGTCCCCTCTCCTTTTCTCTTTGGCTATAGAGCCATTGGCTATCGCAGTAAGGTCCAATGGGGATATACAAGGCTTCAAGAGGGGTGTAGTTGAAGAGAAGCTAGCACTATTTGCAGACGACGTTTTATTTTACTTGGCGGACGTTCAAACCTCGCTTAGAGCAGTAATGCGAATGGTGGGAGATTTTGGCAAGATATCCGGGTTAACTATTAACTGGGAAAAATCGGCCCTTCTCCCAATAGATCCTATTCCGCTGGACATTAGATCACAGGAACTCACCCTTAATATAGTTGACAATTTGAAGTACCTCGGGATCCGGATCTCCAGAGATCCAAATGTGTATCTTGAAAACAATTTGGCCCCGTTATTAACAAAGCTGAAATTTAAGTCTGAGGTGTGGGGCCGTCTCCCTCTATCCGTTGCTGGACGCTGTAATCTCCTTAAAATGATTTGGCTCCCCCAGATTCTATATTTCCTTCATAATGCACCTGTCTGGATTGGACAGAAATGGTTTAAAAGAATAGATTCTCTTTTTAGGGACCTGATCTGGAAGAGGGGACACCCTAGGATTGCACTGTCCACACTTCAGCTGCCCTTCGAGGGGGGGGGGTTGACGGTCCCACATCCTAGACGGTACTTTCTGGCGTCTCAGCTACAGCACCTAGCAGGGAGAGGCACATCTACGGGAACAGTCCCAAATTTGATGTTGATAGGTTGCCCACATGACACACTTCTAGAAGCCCTTGAGGCTAATTCTTTTACCATATCTTGCCCAACGGCAAAATTAGTAACAAAGACCTGGCAAACAGCAAAAACCATTTTAGGATACCAGGGCATATCAGATCTAGCTCCCCTATGGAACAACAACAATTTACAAGAACTAGCCAAAATTAAGGTGCCTCGGGAGTGGGTGAATCGGGGCCTCACGCGGGTAAGCCAACTGTTTATGGGTAACAACATGAAGTCATTCGCTGAGTTAAAACAGGATTTTTCTCTCCCTAATAAAACATTTTATAAATTTCTCCAGGTGAGACATGCAGCCCAAACGCAATTTGGACAACAGATTCCTAAATGGACACAAATTACTACTTTATCACAAATGGTGCTGTCAGACTCAGCGAAGGGGACAATTTCTGGGTTGTACGCCAAGCTTGGGGAAAAAAATATGGATCAAAACGGACCAGGCAAGATTAGGCCAATATGGGAGAGAGAGGTGGGCCCCTTTTCCCCAGCGGAATGGGATCGGGTCCTGGGCCAAGTAAGACGGATCTCAATCTCTCCCTCACATAAAATATCGCATCTCTATTTCCTATACCGTGTATATTACACCCCAAAAAAAATGTTCAGATTGGGATGGCGCGAAAATGATTACTGCCCCAGATGCGGATCCACTGGGGACTTCATACACATGCTTTGGAAATGTCCAAAGCTCTTTAGATATTGGACTAATATAATTAAAGAAATCAATAAAAGACTGGAGTTAAATCTACAGGCAACGGCTAGAACATGTCTCTTGGGTTTGTTTGAGCAAGGATCGGCCTCAAACGACGTGGCTGACTCGGCTTTAAGGGCTTTATTCCAAGCCAGAAAGCTCATTGCTCAACATTGGCAGTCCCAATCCCCCCCGATGTCGGAGAACTGGTTGAGGAGCATGAACTCAATAATTGGCAATGAGAGAGTATATTTTATTAAACAGGGGAACCACAAAAAATTTCAGAAAATGTGGGGCCCTTGGACTGAAAATGTATCAGAACAAGTAAACTAGGGGATATAATATCTTTTCCCCTATCCTCTTCGTTTTTTTTTCTTTTCCCTTTTTCTGGTTTTTCTTTTTTTCCCTTACTTTTTTTCTTTTTGTTTCTTTTTTTTCTCCCTTTTTTCTGTGGGTGAAAGTCCTCTCTTCTTTCTGTGTCTTTTGGATAGACCTCTTTTTATATATAGGATATGGCGAGTATAAGATAACAGCATGGGAAAACGCTTCTAAAACTGGGGCAAGCGGGAGGGCGTAGTCTAGGGGGGTAAAAGTTAGTCAGCAGTGATAAATGGAACACCAGGTGGCATTGGTATACCCGAGAAGCAAACTAGATAATCTGCCCATATAGGCTCCTCTCTCTTTAGTTCCTTTTTTTTAACACAAAGCTGTAACCCTTATAAATGTATAAGAATAAAAGATAGTATCAAATGCAAGAGGAAAATATAAGCCACAAATGATGATAAGACTGAGTAGGGACGGAGAAAAAGGCCTTGCTGACTTGGTCCTACACACTAGCCTTTCTGAAGTGGCAAAAAAAAAAAAAAAAAAAAAAGACTGGCTTTGCTGACATCCCTTCTGGCTTCAGATCCTGCTTGCTGTTCCAGAACTATTTTGATCCCTGACTTCTGGCTTGGCTTGCTATCCGTTCCGGTTACTAAACTTTGGCTATGTTTTTGACTAAGTTTGTTCTTTTTTGTTTTATTATTAAACAAGTGTGATTTAACTTTACTTTTGTCTCGGTCTGACTTCATGGTTTCTGAGAGGTGCACTCAATATATGCAATCGCGCATCTTCTCACGGCTATATTATTAAACTTTGCCTCCTTATTTTTAGGATTACCACAAAAAGACGGGATTACTATTTCTTCCAATCGGTGAAAGATAGAAGCTACTTTAGGCAGGAAAGCAGGGTCAAGAGAAAGGATAACTTTGTCCTGAGATATTATGCAAAATGGTTCTGCCTTTGAGAGGGCTTGAATTTCTCTGACCCTCCTAGCTGAGATAAGTGACACTAAAAGGACCGTTTTTAAGGTCAAAAGTTTTATGGAACAGTCTTCCAGTGGCACGAATGGCTCCCTGCAAAGATTCTGTAGTACCAAAGATAAGTCCCAAGAGGGGAACCTCCTAGATTTGGGAGGCCTTCTTCGAATTATGGCTCTGTGAAACCTTTTTATTAGGGGGTTCTTCTACTAGCCTATGATTCAGCAAGCTTGATAGAGCAGATACCTGTACCTTGAGGGTACTGACTGCAAGGTTTAGGTCTGCACCTGCTTGGAGGAATTCTAGAACTGCCGGTATCATAGGGCCTGCGATTGTACACCAAACCTTTTCCAGATCTTGCTGTATATAGTATTGGTGGCGGCTTTCCTGCTGCTAAGGATAGTATCTACTAATCTTCCTGACAGCCGGTTCCGCTCTAAAAGCTCCCTTTCAGTAGTCAGGCCATCAGAGAGAGTCCACCTGCGGATGATTTACTGTTCCCTGATGAATGAGGTCTGGCATGGAGGGGAGTCTGCAAGGATCCATGGTGCTGAGTTTTAACAGTCCTGGGAACCAAGCCCTCCGGGGCCAAAATGGGGCAATTAGAATGACTTTCACCCCTGAGGCTCTTATCTTCCATAGTATTTTTGGTATGAGCACAAATGCATATGTTAGTTCCATTCCCCAAGGTTGTCATAGGGCATCTAGGCCCATACTGAGCTTATCCCTTTGAAAGGAGAACCGGCCCACTTTCCTGTTTACTCTGGTCGCAAACAGGTCTATCTGGGGCATCCCCCATTTTGCCACAATCAGTTTGAACACGTTTATTTAAACACCATTCTGTCTGCGACAGAAATTCCCTGCTTAAGGTGTCTGCCAGTGAGTTTGGTTCTCTTTTCAGGTGCATAGAATATAGGGATAGAAGATTTACTTCCATCCATCCCAGAATCTTTTCTGCTATACTCATTAGGCCCGCTGGTCTAAGACCCCCCTGTTTGTTGATATAGCTCATGGTTGTTATTAGGGTTGTCCCGATACCGATACTAGTATCGGTATCGGGACCGATACCGAGCTTTTGTGCGAGTACTTGTACTCGCACAAATGCTTCCGATGCCTAATCCGATACCTGTAACCGGAAGTCGGCGGGCGGAGCGGGCGGAGCGAGTGGAGCGGAGATCGATCAGCAGTTCATCGGCAGCAGTGGAACAGCGGGGGTAAGCTGGCCGGGGCAGGGATGAAGGGTGCCGCCGCATATTGTGTTCAAAGCGGTGCCCGGAGCCGTCACATTCGGAACAGGAAGTGACGGCTCCGTGTCTCTGTCGGAGGATAAACATCACAGCGCCCATCTTGGTACACCTTTGTACTCGGCTGCAGTAAGCCAGCAGCGGACATCTTGTTACACCCAGCCCATATAGTTCGGGCTGGGTGTAACAAGATGTCTGCTGCTGGCTTACTGCAGCTAAGTGCAAGGTGTACCAAGATGGGCGTTGCAGCATACTAAATGTTAAATGACATGAATGATGAGAGGCAAGGAAGGATTTTGCAGAGCTATATGCCATATAGCATTGCAAAATCCTTCCTTGCCTCTCATCATTCATGTCATTTATTATGCAGTTGCAAATCAATGCTGCATTTTAGTGCCTATCAGTGCCTGGCCATAAGTGCTGCCTATCAGTGCCCATAAGTGCCAACTATCAGTGCCAGCCACCTATCAGTGCCCATAAATGCCTATCAGTGCCATATATCAGTGCCATCTATCAGTGCCCATTAGTCAGTACCATCTATCAGTGCCCTTCAGTCAGTGCCAGCCATCGGTGCTATCTATCAGTGCCCATAAGTGCTGCCTATCCATGCCATCTATCAGTGCCCATAAGAGCTGCCTATCAGTGCCATCTATCAGTCACCAGTCAGTGCCCATCAGTCAAACTGTCACATGACATTAAAAAAAGTATCGGTAATCGGTATCGGCGAGTACTTGAAAAAAAGTATCGGTACTTGTACTCGGTCTTAAAAAAGTGGTATCGGGACAACCCTAGTTGTTGTATTGTCCGATAAGACTTGTATGTGTTTTCCTATCAGGAAAGGGCAGAAGGCCACTAAAGCCCTCTGTACAGCTTTTAACTCTTTCGCATTGAAAGAGAGGCAGGCTAATTGATTGTTCCAGACTCCTTGTACCATCTGGTCGCCCGTGTGGGCTCCGCATCCTCGGCTATTCGTGTCCACGGCATGGACTTCTGCAGAACTTTTTTCAGGGGGGGGCATCATTTTAGGGTCACCCATGCACCGTCCCTTTTCGACAATGCCATTATCATGGTCAGAGTCTGCAGACGTAGTACAGTCCCTAGAATAAGTAATGCATAATGGCCAACAGGCCCTCTTATCAAACCCTGTGAAACTACAGCAGTGATCCTCTAGCTGGGCGATCGCTCACTCGGTTCCCCGGGGGCTACTCTGGTCAGTAGTTTAGCATGTCTGTACCCTGGTAGTGGCTCAGTCTTTCTCTCTCTGGTGGCGCTGGGCAGCGTGGCTCTCTCTGGTGGCACTGGGCAGCGTGGCTCTCTCTGGCTTCTGCCCAGCACACTCCTCGTTCTTTGCCCTGTAGCGCTCTCTCCTAGTCTCCTTTGATTGGCCCTCAGTTATGGCCAATAGGGAAGGAAAGGAGCAGGTAGGAAGCTGGGCGGGGAACCTGGTGAGAGACGCCGTCTCTTCTCCCTGACAGGAGAAGGGGGGGGCGAGCAGGTGAAACCTCTGATAGCCCGCAGCTCGCCTTTCTCCTGTCACAGCGCCGTCTGAAGTCAAATTACACTGATGGGGGGCTTGACAGCACCTTGATGGCGATGCAACTGTGCTGAATTTAAGATCCGATCCCTGATTCCAGGGGGGGGGGCACTTGACCCCCCTTGCCCCTACCTGCGGACGCCCATGGTCCACGGTAACTTTCACTGGAAGGTGTTGCGACCAAAGATGACCAGCCAAGAGATTTTCTGCATTTAGCCACGACCTGACTGACAGTTTTATTTCCTGAGGGATCTTTGCCTGGCTTGGGAGCGACTCCTTCTTCCCATCCCAGAAAAAGCATAAAGGACTGCAGAACTCTGATGTGCAGTTGGGCTGACATCATCAAAAGAATCCTCATCATGTTTTGTATTGAGGGCTTCGCGCTTGGGCAGAGGTTGCTCGCCTACGTAATTATCGTCATAATTTGTTCTTCCATTTATTGTGTACAATAGTCCTTTAATAATTTCTTCTTCTTTCATCTTCTTTCTTCTGGTCTTCCATCGGTGTTGTTCTTGTTCCTCCATCTTCTTCTTCTCCATCTTCTTCTTCCTCCGCTCTTCTCGTCCCGCATCTTGCTCCAGGCTTCTTCTCCGATCCGTCCTCACGATCCACCTCTGTGGGAGTCTTCAGCCGTGTGACGATTCGACTCTTCTGACACTTCTTAAATAACGGAGGGCGGGGCCACCCGGTGACCCCGCCCCCCTCTAACACGGGGAAAGCCATAGGGAAGTCCCTGTGCTTCAGAGGGTGGCCCCACCCTCCGTTATTTAAGGAGTGTCAGAAGAGCCGAAGCGGAGGAAGAAGAAGATGAAAACTAACACTGCACATCACCCTGAAGGCACCATCCCCACTGTGAAACATCATGTTGTGGGGATGCTTTTCTTCAGCAGGGACAGGGAAGCTGGTTAGAGTTGATGGGAAGATGGATGGAGCCAAATAAAGGGCAATCTTAGAAGAAAAACTGTTAGAGTCTGCAAAAGACTTGAGACTGGGGCGGAGGTTCACGTTCCAGCAGGACAACAACCCTAAACATACAGCCAGAGCTACAATAGAATGGTTAAGATCAAAGCATATTCATGTGTTAAAATGGCCCAGTCAAAGTCCAGACCTAACTCCAATTGAGAATCTGTGGCAAGACTTGAAAATTGCTGTTCACAGACACTCTCCATCCAATCTGACAGAGCTTGAGCTATTTTGCAAAGAAGAATGGGCAAAAATGTCACTCTCTAGATGTGCAAAACTGGTAGAGACATCCCCAAAAAGACTTGCAGCTGTAATTGCAGTGCAAGGTGGTTCTACAAAGTAATGACTCAGGGGGGCACTATACAAATGCCCCCCCCCCCCACACTTTTCACATATTTATTTGGAAAAAAAATTGGAAATTTTATAATTTTCCTTCCACTTCACAATTATGTGCCACTTTGATCACTCAATCACATAAAATCCCAATAAAATACATTTAAGTTTTTGGTGGTAACATGACAATATAGTGTTTTGTTTTTAGGCCAAAAAGTTAAATTTTGGTCTCATCTGACCAGAGCACCTTCTTCCACATGTTTGCTGTGTCCCCCACATGGATTCTCACAAACTGCAAATGGGACTTTCTTTCAACAATGGCTTTCTTCTTGTCACTCTTCAATAAAGACCATATTTGTGGAGTGTACGACTAATGCTGCATACACACGGTCGGATTTTCTGACAACAAATGTTCGAAGTGAGCTTTTTGTCAGAAATTGTGTAGGCTCCATCGGACATTTTTCGTTGGAATCTCTGACAAACAAAATTTGAGATCTGGATCTCAAATTTTCCGACAACAATATCCGTTGTCGGAAATTCCAATTGTGTGTACACAATTCCGATGCACAAAGTTCCACGCATGCTCGGAATCAAGCAGAAGAGCCGCACTGCCTATTGAACTTAATTTGTCTCAGCTCGTCGTACGCGTTGTACGTCACCGCGTTCTTGCCGGTTTCTGACAAGATTTGTGTGACCGTGTGTATGCAAGACAAGTTTGAGCCAACATCCGTCGGAAAAAAAACATGGATTTTGTTGTCGGAATGTGCGATCGTGTGTACTTGGCATAGTAGTTCTCCTGTGGACAGATTCTCCCACCTGAGCTTTGGATCTCTGCAGCTCCTCCAGAGTTACCATGGGCCCTTGGCTGCTTCTCTGATTAATGCTTTCCTTCCCTGGTCTGTCAGTTTAGGTGGACAGCCATGTCTTGGTAGGTTTTCAGTTGTGCCAAACTCTTTCCATTTTTGGATTATGGATTGAACAGAGCTCCGTGAGATGTTCAAAGCATTGGATATTTTTTATAACTTAACCCTGCTTTAAACTTAGGAGAACTAAGGTTCTCAAAAAAAACTGTGAGGGCTTCACAGATCAGCTGTATTTATACTGAGAACAAAGTATACACAGGTGGACTCTATTCAGTAATTAGGTGACTTCTGAAGGCCACTAGGTTTTAGTTAGTGGTATCAGAGTAAAGGGGGCTGAATACAAATGCACCAGTGTTGCCAATCGCCAGTATTTTTACTGGCAGCCAGTAAAAAATGGGCACTCTTTTCCTGCCAGTAAATGCTAGTGACAGGAAAAAGTTTCCAGTAAAAAATGCATGTAAGAGCGGACATTTTTCTGTACCGTAAGGAAACGCACTGCTCTCTGCAGATGTACACAGTTGCCACATGTAGTTAGATACAACACACTTTAAAAAAAATCATGAATTCCCACGTTAGACAGCCCATTGTGATTAAAGTGCTATACAAAAAAAATACCACATTCTGGCCCTCACTTAGCAAAACTATAAATTTGATATTTTCAGGGGGGCCCTGTCAGGTAGGCTGTACAGGGCCAGTGTTATAAAACAACGGCCCTGCTTGTTTGGATGTCGTTATTTATTAGAACAGCGTTTCTTAACCAGAGGTTCTACCGTAATTCATCTTTGTGGAGGATGTATATCTGTCCAATGGACACTGACAGTGAGTACTGACAAGGGGCATTGATACCGATGCCTCCCCTGTAATTCCAGCTTCTATAACATCACTGAAGAGGGTGGAGCGGGACTAGAGGAGGGCGTGCAGCATGCGAGAAGCATCTGGTCACCCTTTCTCGTCAGTGGCTATTGATTCCAGCAGGCGTGGAATGCTGTAGGGAGGCAAGCACAATAGGTGAAATGTGTACAGCATACCTCTACTCCCCTCTAATCCTAACTGTACTCCACTGATTCCCACTGGCCCCCAGCTTCTGTCCATCCCAGGTACTTGTGTGTGACACCACCTGGGATGGATGAGAGAGGAGAGCTGGCTTGGATCAGCACACCAAAACAGACATGTGCCGGCAGCTTCCCTGTGCAGCTCTGCATGTGGAGGAAAATAAACAGTACCACAGATCCCCTGTGCCCTGGCCTGGTGTCCACCCTGTGACCTGACCCGGTGACCCCCCTGTGCCCTGACCCAATGACCCCCCTGTGCCCTGACCTGGTGACTCCTTTGTGCCCTGTCCTGGTGACCCCCCTTTGCCCTGGTGACACCATTGCCTTTACCTGGTGACTCCCCCGTGCTCTGTCCTGAGGACATTCATGTGCCCTACCCTGGTGACTTCCCTGTGCCCTGCCCTGGTGACCCCTTTTTGCCCTGACGACACCCCTGCCCTGGTGAAGTGACTCCTCTGTGACTTGTCATGGTGACTCTCCTGTGCTTTGCCTTGGTGACTCCCCTATGCCCTGTCCTGGTGTCACCCCTGTGCCTGACCAGGTGACATCCCTAAATTTAGTTAAAGATGGAATTTGTGTGTGCATATCACAAACTGAACCCAGCATTTGTGCAGAAAAAAGCCATTAAAGTGTTTGTTAACCCCCAAATAATATAACACCAGCTTACAAGGTATTTGACATTTTTGAAAAAATTACACACGCTGCAATGCTTGTAAATGCATGTAATGTGTGTCAGATCAATATATGGCAATTGGGTTAACAACCACTTTAAAGAAGTAAGTTTTAATATTTATTCTATTATTTAATGCTATTTCTAAAAATAATAATTGTTATATACATATAACAGTTCGCTGATCACACCGATGTTCCGTGAAGTGTTGATCTGAAAATTATTTTAGGTGTTCCCCAAGATTTTTTGCCAAGGGTTCCTCGAAGGCAAAAAAGTTGAGAAATACTGGATTAGAAGAACATCAGAAGACTTATGCCGCGTACACACGAAGGGACAATCCCGCGGGATTATCCTCTGGACTGAAGTCCAGCGGATAATCCCCTCGTGTGTGGGCGCCGGCGGACTTTTTGGCGCCAAAGTACGGCGGACTAAAGTTTGAAGTTTTGTTTTCAAATTATTAATAATCCCGCCGTTAGTGGGCAAGTTCGCGGGACTTTTGAAATGAACGGACTTGCCGCTCATCGGCAAGTCCGTTCATTTAGCACGTGACTTCAGGTTACGTAGCTAGCGTAGGCAGTAAATGCCGCCGCGCTAGCTCCGTGACCTGGCATGGATTTAAAGGGACTCCCCACGCCAAAAAAACGGCGTGGGGGTTCCCCCCAAATCCATGTCAGACCCTCATCCGAGCACGCAGCCTGGCAGGCCAGCAAAGGGGTGGGGACGAACGAGCGCCCCCCCCCTCCTGAGCCGTACCAGGCCGCGTGCCCTCAACATGGGGGGTGCCCTGGGGAAAGGGGGGCCGTGCGGCCCCCCCCACCCCAAAGCACCTTGTCCCCATGTTGATGAGGACAAGGGCCTCTTCCCGACAACCCTGGCCGTTGGTTGTCGGGGGTCTGCGGGCGGGGGCTTATCGGAATCTGGGAGCCCCCTTTAATAAGGGGCCCCCCAGATACCGGCCCCCCACCCTATGTGAATGAGTATGGGGTACGATGTACCCCTACCCATTCACCTAAGGTGTAAAATGTAAAGTAAAAAAAAAAAAACCACCCACACTTTTGAAAAAATAGTTTATTGCACTGCTCCGGGGGTCTTCTTCCGTCTTGGGGGTCTTCTCGCCGGACTCCCCCGCCATTTACCAAGCTCTTTTACCGAGCGGGGGAAGTCCGGCTACCTTCTTCGTCGTCGCCGCCGTCTGGGGGTCTCGATCCGCCTTCGGGGGTCTTCTTCCGTCTTGGGGGTCTTCTCGCCGGACTCCTCCGCTCTCGTCTGCTCTTTTACCTAGCTCTTTCACGAGCGAGGGGAGTCCGGCTACCTTCTTCGTCGTCGCCGCCGTCGTCTGGGGGTCTCGATCCGCCTTCGGGGGTCTTCCGGGGGTCTCTTCTGTTCTTGCGGCGGTCGTCGTCTTCCGCGCCGCCGGCGCCTTCTCCTTCTTCTTGTCCTTCTTGTTCTTCTTCTTCCGATGTTGACCCGACGCTCTCTCTGCCCGGAATGCCTGTGCCGCTCTGCGCTCGGACTTATATAGGGACATGGGGGACAGGGTCACATGTTCATGTCACATGGTGACCCCGCCCCCTTGCGATGTCACAGTCCCAGCATCCTCCGGGACTGTGACAACACAAGGGGGCGGGGTCACCATGTGACATGTGCATGTGACCCTGTCCCCCATGTCCCTATATAAGTCCGAGCGCAGAGCGGCACAGGCATTCCGGGCAGAGAGAGCGTCGGGTCAACATCGGAAGAAGAAGAAGAACAAGAAGGACAAGAAGAAGGACAAGAAGAAGAAGGCGCCGGCGGCGCGGAAGACGACGACCGCCGCAAGAACAGAAGAGACCCCCGGAAGACCCCCGAAGGCGGATCGAGACCCCCAGACGACGGCGGCGACGACGAAGAAGGTAGCCGGACTCCTCCCCTCGTGAAAGAGCTAGGTAAAAGAGCAGAAGAGAGCGGAGGAGTCCGGCGAGAAGACCCCCAAGACAGAAGAAGACCCCCGGAGCAGTGCAATAAAATATTTTTTCAAAAGTGTGTGTGTTTTTGTACTTTACATTTTACACCTTAGGTGAATGGGTAGGGGTACATCGTACCCCATACTCATTCACATAGGGTGGGGGGCCGGTATCTTGGGGCCCCCTTATTAAAGTGGGCTCCCAGATTCCGATAAGCCCCCGCCCGCAGACCCCGACAACCAACGGCCAGGGTTGTCGGGAAGAGGCCCTTGTCCTCATCAACATGGGGACAAGGTGCTTTGGGGTGGGGGGGCCGCACGGCCCCCCTTTCCCCAGGGCACCCCCCATGTTGAGGGCACGCGGCCTGGTACGGCTCAGGAGGGGGGGGGGCGCTCGTTCGTCCCCACCCCTTTCCTGGCCTGCCAGGCTGCGTGCTCGGATGAGGGTCTGACATGGATTTGGGGGGAACCCCCACGCCGTTTTTTCGGCGTGGGGATTCCCTTTAAATCCATGCCAGCTTGCGGAGCTAGCGCGGCGGCATTTACTGCCTACGCTAGCTACGTAACCTGAAGTTACGTTCGAAATGAACGGACTGCTCCGTGTGTGGGCAAGTCCGTTCATTTTCAAAAGTCCCGCGGACTTTTGGCCGGCGGATTATCCGCTGGAGAAGTCCGTGCGTGTGTGGGCAAGTCCACACCCTCGGAAAGTCCAGCGGACCTAGCTGGAAAGTCCCGCGGGATTGTCCGCTGGACTAGGTCCGCCGGCAAAAGTCCCTACGTGTGTACGAGGCATTAAAGTGACTCTAAATACATCCCAGTGTACAGCGGAGTCAGATTTAACCCCTTCATTACACTCACCTCTCCAGTCAGCAGGCTGAGGATCTCCAGGGTGAGGTTCAATATCATCTCATTCCAGGGAAATTCCTTCCTTACATTCTTCACAAAACTCAAATCCTGCCGATTGTCCATCATGACGTCCTTGTAGAGATCCTTGTGTCCTTCTAAATACTCCCACTCCTCCATGGAGAAATAGACAGTGACATCCTGACACCTTATAGGAACCTGACACACACAATGATACAGTCACCATCCAGACATATCCCTTGTCTGTTACTGGATAATGTCCCAGAATTCCCAGCACCGCTCACCTCTCCTGTCAGCAGCTCCATCATCTTCTGGGTGACTTCTAGAATCTTCTCCATGTTGTGTCTCTCAGGTTTTAGGGAGTCACATGGAGGCACTGTGATGGTCATATGATCACCTGACTTCACAAGAGGAAATCTCTGTATTGGGGAACCAATAGGAACATCATGTTAGAGTCCCAGAATCCTCCTCACCTCTCCGGTCAGGTCTGTGTTTTATTTGTTTTATTAATAGAGATAAGAGTGATGTCATGTGACCTCCCAGAATCCTCCTCACCTCTTCTGTCAGGTCTGTGTTTTATTAATAGAGATAAGAGTGATGTCATGTGACCTCCCAGAATCCTCCTCACCTCTCCGGTCAGCAGGTAGATGATCTCCAGGGTGAGGTTTAGTATCTTCTCAGTCATGTGACTCCGGTCCTCCTCCACCCTCATTGGTGCCGTCATTTGATCTATACGGGTCTCCTTGTAGACGGATAACTTTGGGAAATGAAAGTAAGAATTATTTGGATGGTATTGGTCACACAATAATAGGATGTGGGTGTTAGGGGGTAATAGGAGGGTTTCTGGACATTGAAGAACTACTGCCCCCCATGATAACACATTTAGTTTGGACTGTTTAGTGTTTAATACATCCCAGGACCCTCTTGGCCTCTTGGATCAGAAATCCCCTTTTCTCTGTTGGGGTTGTTTGGTTTCTGAACTGGCTTTGATTAGTTTTAGATCTGCAGACAAGAAATGATAAATACAATCCATCCTTTCACTTGTTTGCTCTGAGGCAGTGCTGTGAGGTCAATGTTGGGTCATCTTGATGTCCAGGAAGGGAAACTTAATGACATTTGGCCAGAGTTTCCGGCTAATCAGGATAATTGCCAGATATAGTTGGACCGAACACCCCCTTGTTCAGTTTGCACCAGAACTCCCAAACATGTAAAAAAGTTTGCAGACGCTATAACTTTTGCACAAACCAATCAATATACTCTTATTGGGATTTTCTTTTTACCAAAAACAAGTAGCAGAAAACATATTGGCCTAAAATGATGAAGAAATTAGATTTTATACACTTGTTTATTTGAGGTTTTATAGCAGAAAGTAAAAAAAATATATATTTATTTGTTTTGTGTTTCAAAATTTTTGTGTTTCAAAATAAAAACCCCAGGAGGTAGGGTTGCCACCTGTCCAGGATTCACCCGGACAGTTCTGGTTTGGAATCATGCGTCCAGGTTTCAGACTGCCTGAAACCCGGACACATTATTCAGACAGGACTAGGGCTTCCCAGTAGGGTTGTTGGCTGCCGTTGTCTAAAACGAGAGTGTCTGTTACGCTCTCTTTCACAATGCCCAAAGCCAGCACTAAAATTTCTCCCTCCCACCCCCACCCCTCTGTGTTTGCCCACACTCCTCAGAAAAGGAAAGTGGGGGCCAGAAATGTGAAGTCCAGCAGCCGCAGATACATCTGGATGAGAGGTGCTGACTGCCAAGGGGTGAGTGAGCTCACCATACATCCCTGTCTGTGACTGAAGTCTCCCCCCTTCTCTCTCCTGCCTCTGAGTGAGTACACCAAGGTAACTCAGGGTTCCCAGAGCACCCCTTACTTCAGAGTTCCCCTTTATACCAGAGGCCACAGTGTTCCCCCCTGACATGAGAGTCCTCTCCATTCTCAATGTTCTCCCTTAAATCAGGGTTTCCCGAGCATCCCTTATGTTAGAGTCCCCAGAGTTCTCCCTTACCTCCAGAGTCTGCAGAGTCCCCCTTTACAGTGTAAGGGAACTCTGTGGATTGAGATGTAAAAGGGGAACTCTGTGGATTGAGATGTAAAAGGGGAACTCTGTGGATTGAGATGTAAAAGGGGAACTCTGTGGATTGAGATGTAAAAGGGGAACTCTGGGGATTGAGATGTAAAAGGGGAACTCTGTGGATTGAGATGTAAAAGGGGAACTCTGTGGATTCAGATGTAAAAGGGGAACTCTGTGGATTCAGATGTAAAAGGGGAACTCTGGGGATTGAGATGTAAAAGGGGAACTCTGTGGATTCAGATGTAAAAGGGGAACTCTGTGGATTCAGATGTAAAAGGGGATTAACAAGGATGCCCCCAGATCCTGCCCCCCCATTATTCATACCAAAAAAGTGATAAAGGGAATAAAGTCAGTACAAGAGTTTTTGATAATTCCTTTATTAAAAAATAAAAAAACAATGTCCCCTGATGTAGATCCATCGTCATAAAAATGCCCACTGCACCCCCGGACCCGAAAAAAAAAATGCTACACCCGCGGCGAAGGCTTCTTAAATAGGTAAGAGTGGGGTCACCTGGTGATGTCACCGACACACTATGCACCGGTTGGTGACATCACAAGGGGAGGCAGTGCTACCAGGTGGGAATTTAAGAACTGTCAGATGGAGGAGGAGGCATTCAGTGGTTAGCCTTAGCTGCAGGCGAATCATTTTTTTTTTCGGGTCCAGGGGAGTGGCAGAAAGCATGATTAACGATCTACACCAGGTGACATTTTTTTATTTATTTTTTAATAAAGGAATTGTCAAAAGTGATGTCTGTGTTATTTCTTTTGGTGAATGGGTAGGGGTATTATGTACCCCATACTTATTTACATCTGGGGGAGCTGGGGGCTCTCTTGTTAAAGGGGGCTCCCAGATTCCCATAAGCCCCCTGCCCGCAGACCCCCACAACCTCGGTAAGAGGCCCATGTCCTCATCAACTTAGGACAATGTGCTTTGGGGTGGGGGGGCAGAGCCCCTCCCACCCACAAACACCCCTCATGTTGAGGGCATATGGCCTGGTATGGTTGAGGAGGGTGAGTGCTCATTTTTCCATCCCCCCTTTCCTCTCCTGCCAGGCAGCATTCTCGGATAAGAGCCTGAAATGGATTTTGGAGAAGACCTCACGCCATTTAAAAAAGAAGACCTCACGCCATTTAAAAAAGAAGACCTCACGCCATTTAAAAAAGAAGACCTCACGCCATTTAAAAAAGAAAAAATGTGGCATGGGGGTTCCTAAGGGTCTGGTATTGATTTTGGGAGGGCCCATGCCATTTTTTTATAATTTTGGCAATGGGGTTCCCCTTAAAATCTACACTAGACCCAAGGTATGGATTTTGGGGACCCCCACACCATTTATTTCCGTTTTTTTTCCTACAGCCGGCATTATTATTATTTTCATTCAACTGTCAGCAGGGAAGCTCATTGACAGCTAATGACTCATCTGTTGTTAAGGATGCTGCAGCCGGCTTCCCGGCCCCACTCCTTAACAACCAGCTATTTACTGTGCCCCGATTGACCAAAGCTTTTCCCAATCAGGGCTTAGAATGCCCCCCAACAAGCGATGTTTGGGAACAAGAAAACCCGCCGCTCCAGGTGAGACCAGGAAGCCTAATGATCCAGTAGGTGCTCGCCTCGGCTCGCCTCCGCACACAATTTGGACATCCCAAAACTCCATAAACACATACACTACATATATAATTTGAGGAAAATATGCTTATAAAATAGTTTACCATTTGCCAAAAAAATATATATATATATATATATATATATATATATATATATATATATATATATATATGTCCTCAGATTTCATTTAGAAAATCTGGTTACTTTACCTCAGAGCTCTTGTACTCCACTACTCCCTCAGGGGCCCCAAAGTTCCATAGCTTAAGTACCTTCTCAGAGATCCCTCCGCTCCACTTATTGCCTCAGAACCCTCAGTATTTTCCTCCCTGACACCAATGATGGAACATATTCTTCATGGCAGGCTGGGGAATGTTTTCTTCCTCCTGACAAGCAATGTAAGGGGCTCTATTCTCCATACTCCTGACCCCTGCACCTCATCATTGTGTTGGCTGTATATTGTAATGATTGTCCATTTTCTGCCTGTGTGGTGTAATAATTGCCATTTGTAGGCCATGTATGGTCAGGATGGTCATTGTCTTGTCTATTTATTGTCAGATTAGTAGAATTTATCTCCACAATGAAGAAAATGTTCCGGGCCCATAAACAGGGAAATGTTCTGACCCTGAAGGGGTTAATCTACATTTCCACGCTATATATGTGTGTATCATCATCTGCTGAAGATAAAAGACGTCACAGTGACTATGGAGGAAGAGGACGGACATGACGGGGGGTTACTGGGTGTAAATAGAAAATACGATCTTATTACCTCCTCTGTTGCCACTTCCAATGATGTCTCCTCTCTAATTCGTACGTCAGTGAACTTCGCGTCTTTATTCCAGATCACTTCCTGTCTGTATTCCATAGAGACTTCCTGTCTGGGTAGAAGTGAGATCACCATCTTGTGGAGTTCAGAGGAACTGCAGCCCAGAGAAACGTCTCATAATAACCATTCCTCTATGTCTAACTTATAGGGACAATTGAGTACGGTCGGTGATACTTTTTTTTTTGCACTAAAATACAATTTTTCAGGACAAACTTTCAGGGTATGCCCCCTTCTTCAAGGTCCCAGCAGCACAAATGTTTTAGCAGTAGGTTGAGGGAAAGGGGGGAAAAAAAAAACCACACAAACAAATGTACATGGTAATGGTAATAAGACTAGTATATGTAGAGTTGACACTTTTGCAAGGTGTCCGCAATGTGTAAATTTAGTTATTTTTCTCTCTAGGACAGTAAAGGGGTTCTGAGAGTTAATTATGTAGGTTAACTTTGGCATCAGTTTGGCTGGGCTGTGTTAGGGTTCTGCCTGGTCATGTGTACAGTTAGGTGCACATGACAGGTTCAGAACCAGGCCTGGTTGGACGTTTTGGGTATCAACATTCCCGGAGCCAATCAGTGGGTGCGCTTGGCCCCGCTGAGGAGTCTGGGGAAGGGTACTTAAGATGCTGGAGTCACGTGTTTGGGGTTCGTTCGGCCATAGCTGCCTGTTCCTGGATCTGGACAGGGGTAGCCCTGCGAGGGGTCCCGGTCATGGGAGCGTGTGCCACCCCGCAACATGGTCAGTTTGACTAGCCCCACAGACCCGCTTGGTCTGGGGCAAGGATCCATCTGTTCCTGAGTATCAGAACCGGCTGGTCCGAGGCGCAGTACCTGAGGGAGGATTCCAGGCGTCTGGGTGCGCTCTCAACTTGGAGGGGCACCGCAGCTCGTGTAAGCGACCGGGGGAGGACTCTTCGGAGGAGGGCCAACAAGCTGGCATCCTGAGAAGTGCCTGGTTGCTGGGTTGTCAAGGACACTGGAGAATCCACGCTTCCCCAATACTGCCAAGGAGACGGATACCATTCCAGGTACTGAGGAAAGGTTCCTGTTTACTTCTATAAAACAAAATAAAAACCGCGCTATAACTAATAATTAATAAATTAGGCTGCTGCTCAAGGTGGGATACACACACAAAGACACATGTAAAGAAAAAAAGCTGCGCCAAAAAAGAAAAAACATACAATAATATCTATTGCTGTTTGAACAGTACAGAGTACCCCGCAAGGTATTACCCTTATCAATGGGAACCTGCACTGTCCTCAGGAACCCTAATGTCCCCTTAGGTTGACAGTCTCTGGTAGCACAATGTCCTAGAGATAATGATAGGAACAAAAGGCGAACTGTTCACCAATGTCCAGGAGTTAAGTTTAGTTAAGTTTAAATAGCCTTGCTGGAGTTCAAGTGTTGGTGGATGAAGCGCCTGTTCGAATTCAACTTTGTGACACAGCAGGGCAGATGGACCCCATGTGAGCAAGCGGTCCCCTATACCCATGCCATTTGGAGTATCGATTGTTACCACAAGGAAACAAGAGGAATTGCAGCCTTTGGTCGCCCAGCACATTAAGCAGAGCCTTCTTACCTCTGCTCTTTGGTAAGCAGCCATTCTATAAGGGTGTCGGGACTGTGTTCACCATTGCCGCCATTTCCAAGTCACCGGGGTGCCTTTTCTGTTTACCTTTGAACATCAGGATCATCTCCTTTACTATCATTTCTTCATGTCTCCACCTGGACATTGGTGAACAGTTCGCCTTTTGTTCCTATCATTATCTCTAGGACATTGTGCTACCAGAGACTGTCAACCTAAGGGGACATTAGGGTTCCTGAGGACAGTGCAGGTTCCCATTGATAAGGGTAATACCTTGCGGGGTACTCTGTACTGTTCAAACAGCAATAGATATTATTGTATTTTTTTTCTTTACATGTGTCCTGTTTACTTCTGATTGCTACTTTAATTCAAGATCGGAGACTTTGCAAGTTCAGAATTCAAGTGCTGACTGCCATAATCTCTGGCTAGAGATTTGTTCAGCTTTGAAGCGCCCAGCTGTGAGTGGCTACTCTCTGGGTTGGCATTAGAGACTTTCACATACTTAGCAGTTCAAGGTGCCTGAGTTTCTTCACCCTTACCCTCTGTTCCCACATGAGACTGTGTCTTTTGGATGTTACCCCTGCAAATAAAAAACCTTTCTAAAGGACTTTTACGGTGTCAGCATCCAAAGTCGTTGGGTACTAACCCTGGGAACCCCTAGACCTGGAAGAACAAGCCAAGCGGAGGTAACCGGTAAGCCCAAAAGTTAAGGCCGCTGCCAACAAGGGTTATGGCCGCTACATATATTTAGTGAGATAAGACAGAGGGAGAGCTATAGACTGGGGGGGGGGGGGGGGGGGGAGGGGGTAATAGTCACAGAGGGGGTTGTAAAACTGGAGATTGAGAATAATGAGTAAGGAAACCCATATCTAAAGTACATTTTTGTGTCAAATAGAACTATCATTCTTAGGACAAAAGTTTTCCTTTCCCTTTAAGAACTAAAACATTGAGGTCTTCCATGGTGTAATCTGGCTGTGAGAAATTATGTCCCACAGGTGTGCAGAAACTTTATGTTCCTTGAGGATATGTCTGTGCAAATTCATCCTCGCTTGCAACTTCTGTCCTGTTTCACCAACATAAGATCCTTTGCCACACCTTTTGCATTGGATGAGGTACACCACATTACTGGAGGTACAGCTGTATGATTCGGTGATATTGAAGGCCCCATTTGTGTGTGTGACACTGTTAGATGGATTGATCTGATTGCACAATTTTCAGCGTTTTTTTTATTGCAGGGTTTGCTTCCATTGTGACTTCATAATCAGAATGAAGCTTCCTGCTGATTAGTTTATGTCTGAGGTTAAGTGGTTGTCTGAATGCCAGTAGGGGGTTGTTGGAACATTTCTTTCAGAGTTTATTCCTCTGTTATGATGGGTTGTAAATCTTTGATTATCTTTTTTATCCCTTCTAGTGCTGGATTGTATGTGGTGACTAGAGGTACACGGTTGTTTGGTTTTTTCTCTTTGCATTGGAGGAGATTGTCTCTTCAGGTTTTCATGGCCATGTTTATGCTGTTGCTGATGGTTTTGTCTTTGTAACCTTTCTTATGGAAGCAGGGCCGGTGCTACCACTAGGCGGATTAGGCAACCGCCTAGGGCGCCCGGCCACTGGCTATTTTACTTACGCACTGTCCTCCACAGAGCCATGTCAAGCAGCGCCTCCGCCCTCCGCCCTGGCTCTCTGCTCTAATGTGTTTCCATTCCAGACAGTATCCCCCCTCTCTGCTCTTCTATTATGATAGCAGCCAGCAAGTGTCACATGTTTAGCAACCCCTAGGGCGCTTTCTAAAGTGTGAAGTTGGGGAGGTGTGGGCGGCGGGGCATCCATCGCTACATGGCAGTGTAGCGATGGAGGAGGGCAGATAATCCCGAGATCCCGGGACTCGGTAGAAGAGCACAGCACTAGAGCTTGAAGCACCTATATCTGGCCCAGAGTTTGATAAAGCGATAAAAGACATGAAGTTAGGGAAAGCCCCAGGCCCTGATGGACTTCCATTACAATATTATAAATCATTCACAGATATTCTGAAACCAAGATTTCTGAAAACCTATCAATCGCTACATTTAGATCAAAACCCCCCAAAACAAATGCTTGAGGCCCATATAACAGTCATACCCAAAGAAGACAAAGATACATCCCAAGTTACGAACTACAGACCAATATCCTTAATTAACGTTGACGTAAAGATATACGCGAAAATACTCGCCAATAGACTGTTGCCACTACTAACCTCCCTAATATCACTTGATCAAGTGGGATTTATCCCAGGTAGAGAGGGACGTGATAATACAATCAAAGCAATAAATATAAATCACTGGCTAACATCAAAAAAGAAACCAGGCTTTTTCTTGTCCCTAGATGCAGAGAAGGCGTTCGACAGAGTGGCCTGGGACTATATGGATGAAGTACTAAAACACGTAGGTATACTACCACAAATGAGAGCATATATTAGAGCCTTATACTCCAACCCAACAGCCAGAGTCCGAGTCAATGGCCACCTGTCGAACGCCTTCAACCTCCGAAATGGTACAAGACAAGGCTGTCCCCTTTTTCCATTATTGTTCGTACTTACATTAGAACCCCTATTAAACAAAATAAGATCAAACCCAGACATTAAGGGAATAGAAATTCAAAACAAAACATATAAAGTCGCAGCCTTTGCGGACGACATGCTCCTCTTCCTCGCGGAACCTCATATCTCCCTGCCCAACTTAATCCAAGACCTAGAGCACTTCCAATTACTCTCTAATTTAAAGATCAACCATTCAAAATCCAACGCCCTCAACATCACTCTACCCCAAAACTCAGTAGATTTATGCAAACAAAATTTCCCCTTTGCGTGGGCCAAACAAAAAATAACATACCTAGGAATAGAGATCCCCACAAACTTAGAAGATCTGTTCCAAATCAATTTCCTTCCCATTTTAAAGGAAACCCAAGAAGACCTAAAAAGATGGAATGCCCTTAATGTCTCATGGTTCGGTAGAGCTTCCCTAATAAAGATGACAATACTACCTAGATTTCTTTATGCTATGCAAACTATACCCATCCGCCTCCCCTCTTCATTCTTTGCAGCCTTCCGCAAAGCGTGCTCGGGATTTATCTGGAGAGGTAAACCGCCTAGAGTTAAATTTACCAAATTAAATTTACCCAAAAATAAAGGGGGGATAGCCTTGCCCGACTTAAAAAAATATCATCAAGCAGCCCTCCTAGCCAGAATAGTGGATTGGAACATTCACCAGGCAGTTAAGGATTGGGTGGCCCTGGAACAAAATCAATTCCCTGTAAAGATTAAAGTTTTACCGTGGTTAAACCCAAAGCATCACTCTAAAAATCTCAAAGCTCATCCCCTCATAGGACCTACCTTAGAAAACTTCCAAAATTCCTATAAACAGACCCGTCCTTTCCCTTGGCTTAGCCCCCTCACTCCGATCAGAGGTAATCCTGACTTTCCCCCTGGACAGGATCAACACTTCCTGATCAACGACTGGCCTCATGAAGACATTCAGGTGAAACATTTCCTCAAAAGAGGTAAGCTCTTATCCAGAGACGAAATTAAAACGGAAATTGACCCAAATACGATATCGCAATGGAACTACACCCAAATCCGACACTTCCTGACAAAAAGTGAGACCGCCCAATATTGGACGAGACTTCCCACAACACTAGAAACCCTATGCTCAAAAAAATCCCCACAAAGACATATTATATCAGCCCTATACTACTCATTATTTGGTGATAATACGGAGTTCTCCAGTGTGTCGTGTCAGGCGTGGGAAAAAGATCTTGAAACAAACATATCAGAAGAAGACTGGGAAAAAATACACAATTTTGCACACAAAGGATCGTTAAATGTAACCACTCAAGAATGTGGCTTCAAAATAATCACAAGGTGGTATAGAACTCCCTCACTTCTACATAAATTTTACCCCCAGATATCTGATAGATGTTGGAGATGCGGAGATGGGGAAGGCTCGATGATACACATATGGTGGTCCTGTTCTGCAATCCAAGATTTTTGGAGGGCGGTGCATGACACCATAATATCAATCACCTCAGAGGACCTGGAGTATTCCCCTGCGCAATACTTGCTACACCACAATTCTATACCCAAACAAAGATATCTGAAATCATTATCCATGATCATGACGAACGCAGCAAGACACTGTATCCCCTGTCACTGGCGCACTAATATAGTCCCTACAAAAAAGGAATGGTTCAGAAGAATAAACTCTATAGAAAAAATAGAAGAACTTATAAGTATCTCCCAAGAGAAAATAACCAATTTCACTTCTGTATGGTACAACTGGCTGGAATTTAAAAGCACGCAAGAATATAAAGATATTATCACTTAAGAAAAATACATTTAAATCGGAAAAGATTATCCTAAGACTATCCGTGAAAATGATGAAACAATGGTGTCTCACATTAATGCTCACTACCTGATCTCCTCCTCCCCCCCTCCTTATCTATCTATCTTTTTATTTTTTTATTTTTTATTTTTTTCTTTCCCCTTCCCCTCTCTTCCCCACCTCCTCCCACCTTAACCCCTATGGTATAGTGTGGTACGTCCACACCAAAAAAAATATATAAGAAAATATATTTGAACCATTTTTTTTTGTTTTTTTTTTTTTCTCTCTTTATGACAGAATGTATCTACATTTAAATTCTATAGACCTAGAATTACGTTAATAACTCATTGGTAAGATATTTTGAGATTGCTGTTATTCATCTCTAAGCAACATAAAATGTAACATGCTCTCGTTCTTTGTTTCTTATTGACATGTCATTGTATTATCTGTTCATACTTTTTTTCAATAAAAATTTTGTGAAACAAAAAAGAAGAGCTCCACCGTGGCACCGCCTCCTACTTGACCCCGCCTCCCTCAGGAGGCAAGCGCAGAAGGCGCAGGCTGCTGCGGGAGCCGCTGAAATTGGACGGATCGAAGCAGGAGATGGTATGGAAGGTACTGTCTGCCTGTCATACACACCTGCAGACAGAGACTGGGACAGAGGTAGGACTGCAGGAACAGGGCTAGGGGGTCTCTCATCTCCCCCCAACTCCCCCTCCACCTCTCTAAGCCCTCCCCCTTGTCTCTCAGCCCTCCCCCTCTCTCTTAGCCCCCGTCACTTCTCTCTCAGCCCCCCTCTCTCAAAGCCCCCTCCCTTCTCTCCTAGCCCACCCTATTCTCTCAGACCACCTGTCTCTATAAGCCCATCCATCTCTATCAGCCCCTCTCTCTCAGCCCTCCCTCCTACCTCTCTCTCTCTTTATCTCAGCCCACCCATCACTCTCAGCCCCCCTCTCTTAGCCCTCCCTCCATTCTTAGCCAGTAGGTCAGTGTATGTGTCAAGTCACATGTATTACAAGGGCAAAGGGGATGGAGTCAGGGGCAGAGCCAAAGTGGGGGGTGGCAAAATGAGGTTTTGCCTAGGGTGTCAAAAATCCTTGCACCAGCCCTGTATGGAAGGAGTGTGCTAGTGTTCATCCATAAAGGCATTGTGATTCAGGATCTTCTAGATCACATAGGAGGACTCACTTGTTGATTTCATACATTTGTTTGGAAGGATAGAAGAATCCTCAGAAGGGATCATGTAGGATGACAGGAAAGTCTTCTGACTGGTGAGATCATCCAAACATAACGATTACATCCATGAACTGGAGCGAGCTCGTTGGGGTGATAAAGTAAATCTGTAAACACTGTGTAGACGTTATCCAAGAACTCAGTGCACTCCATGTGTGGAGAAAGCCTCAAGGAGGATTTAGCCTATCATTTATCATAGGTTGAAAAGTCCACACATGGACTTCTGCAGGGACCACCAAAAGGTCATATATAACTTGTACAGTGTCCCCATGTCTCCAGGTAGAATTAGGCTGTAATTAATAATGCACAAATGTCCATATGAGAATCTCTACAGGGACCACCTATACCATCTAGGCATGGCTTGGATGTCACCCATATTACTGGGAGCCCATAAAAGTCCACTCAGTCTCATGGAACTTCAGCTCAAAGGACCTTCATTCTTCATTCCAGGTGAGGTCATCATGGAGAGATATAGAGAGCACCACCATAGGTTCAGATGGGGGAAAGAATGATGTCACACGTCATTATTATCCCACCATCCTCAGAGACTGCCCAGTCCAACTCCATAGTAATGTACACCACCCTTAAATACCAGACCAGGTAGTAAAGGTGGCATCCAGAGAAATGCAAAACATCAAGCAGCATCATTGCCCCTTTTCCCTGAATAATGGGGTACTCCATTGTTTAAACCAGTCCCAAAGGCACATCGGTGGTGAAAAGTCATTATGTTTGCACTTCACAAGCACTATGACACAAACTTTTTTTACATACATAATTGTCATGATACACAGGCGTAGGTAATTTCACGATGGGCAGAGTATGAAGCAACCTCACACATTACCCCAAAGGGCAAAAGGGAGAGTTGCCAGTCCATAAGGCAGGCTATACCCCGGGGGGGGGAGCACGCAAAGGGAGAAGCAAACCAAAATATGGGAGCCAACAAACACCAGACGCTAGCACCCAAAGAGTGTACCTTACATTACTCACCCCAAAGCCTCCCAATATCAACACAAATACAGATATACCATTCTCCATATTCTTGATAGTCAAATCCAAAAGTGTAATGGCCCTAGTATTGTAGGTATACATGAAATTGAAATCAAATTCATCTCATCACAATAAATCTACAGAGCCCCCGTCTTCCTGAAAGAGGGACGGTACCTGAAAAAAAAAATTCAAAGCCAGCAGCTACAAATACTGCAGCTGCTGACTTTTAATAAATGGACACTTACCTGTCACAGGTTCCATCGATGTGGGCAGCAGAGGCCGATCAATCGATCGGCTCTCTGCTGCTGCCGGCGCCATTCCCTACTGCGCATGCGCGAGTCGCGCAGTGCAATGAGAATCGTCAGCGCTGTCTGCCGGGACAGGTGTGTCCCGGCAGACAGCGTGACAGGACAGGAAGTGGCGTAAACTCCCGTGGGAGTTTATGCCCAGAAGTGGGTGCAGATACCTGTCTAAGACAGGTATCTGCACCCCCCTCCCCCCTGAAAGGTGCCAAATGTGACACCGGAGGGGGGGGGGTTCCGAAAAGCGGGAGTTCCACTTTAGGGTGGAATCCCGCTTGAAGTTCACAATGCCAGAAGATGGTGACATTATGGATGTACATGAACCAACCAATGATGCTGGCGAGGTACCCTGACAAGGCCTCATCCCCAAACACTGAGTTCTCCCATTCTTCAACATAAAAGGTTAGTGTAGGCCGCTGCACATTTTGATACCCATTGCAGTACTTTGTGCTTGGCAATAACATTTGACGCCAAACATAAATTTATTATTTTCCAATAAAACCTAAGTAAACGGTAACAAAATTTGAATGTGCAAACGGTTCTAGGTCTGCAGTTGCATTTTTTTTCTATAACATCTAAATCCTTCTTATGAGGGATAAAAGAAGTATAATGCCTCTACATTTAACCCTTTCACTGTCAGGCCCTGTGCTCCATTTTTACCCTCAGGTGGCCAGACCACTTTTGCAATTTTTCCTTTGCTTTTTTTATTTTTCACATATAGCTTTCTAAGTTTGTAAAAGACCTCCGAACAATATATTTTCTGAAAGCACATGAGCAGTAGAATAAAAAGAAGGTGCTACTGATTCTAAGGTCCCACGATATTTGCGCAAATGTTTATCAAAACAATATTAAAAAACACTAAAATCATGATTAGCAGATAAATACACAGCAAGTTTTACAAAATTCCTACTAAATATAAAAGCTTAACCTGTAAAGTGTACACCCATGGGGGGGCCATGTTTACCCACAAGGTATATAAACACTCATGACTAAGAAATGTATTTAAGTATGAAACGCATCAGTTCTTGTCCGTTCCTGCTGTGGCTTGTATTTTTGTTTATAATTTTTGAATAAAACGCAAAAACTTTTTTGGAGTGCGGCTGTCCAGAACTTTTTCCTGTTTTTAAGTGTGAGCTCAGGGACATGAACCCAAACCTACATGGATGTAAAATTGTGAGCAACGGCTCTGTTGGTGCAGGTGATACATCCCAAATGAAATCAATGGGACGGCCTGCACAGAGATGCACGGAACACCTGTGCATCCCCATAAAGGTACGCTGTGTATGCCCTGTGTGAACAGGGCCTTAGGCCCCTTTCACACAAGCAGATCGATCGCCTGCCTGTCTGTTTTTCAGGTGGGCCAAATCGGACCTCCCATTGTTATCTATGGAGAGCCTGTTGTAAATGGACATGTGTCCATTTACACCCGCCTGCAACCAATCCAGTTCTGTCCACTAAATACAGATGGATGGGGATTCCATTCCCCATCCATCTAGCAGTTCTGATGGTATCGGATGGAAATGGACAGATGGTCCGTTTCCATCCGGCCGCTCCATAGAGAACATTGGGCTGTGTCCGTGTCCATTCTGCATCAGCGGAGTGGACGTGGCCCTGTCAACTGCCTGCTCAGCAGGGATCATCAGACAGAACCCCGCTGAGCAGGTAGATCTGCTTGACAGAGTCCGCTTCATGTAAAAAGGGGCCTTAGCAGGACCGGCCGGTCTATTAGGGGCGCCGCCCCCCTGCAGGGCACCGGACTCATATGTCTGTATGGGTTTTCATTTTCAAGCCACATGATTAGAGCCTGAGGCTCTAATTGGCTTGAAAAAGGTTGGGCTCTGGGTGCAGGGCATTGTGTCACCCACTTGTGACAATAGCGAAGTAATATTTGCTATTGAATGAATGACTTGTATAGAGCTACCTATGCGAACTGAATCGCCTTAGGGCGCTTTTTGCCACTGGTGTCCATCTGTGGTATAGTGCGGTCCCGACACGCTTACAAACACATACACATATTTGGCCAATTTATTTTTTTTTATCAACAGGATCTAATTAACCTACCAGCATGTCTTTGGAGTGTGGGAGGAGACCGGAGTACCTGGAGGAAACCCACGCAGGCACAGGGAGAACATGCAAACTCCAGGCAGAAGGTGTCATGGTCGGGATTTGAACCAGCGACCCTATTACTGCTAGGTGAATGTGCTAACCACTACACCACTGTGCTGCCTATTGTCTTCCAGCTTCTCCTCCTGGCCAATCGGGACAGATTGGGTTGGCCGGGAGGCTGAGGCAGCCATGGAGGGGTGAGTGTGGTGGGGGGACCGTCACAGTGGAGGAGTGAGTGTGGGCGGACCTGGGGAGTCTTACTATGTTTGTGTTTTAAAGAAAAAATGTTTGACTTTTTACATTTTTTTACAGTTATTTTTTTGGGGGGTGGTCTAACAGACCCCCATATCTCTATTTCTGAGGCAGAGAAAGGGACTGAAGATAGTCCCTTTCTCTGTAGCTCTTTACGTGAATGAATGAGGAATCTGTATAGAGATTCCATTCATTCCGAAAAATGACAGTCTGATACATTGTAACACTTGTGGTTACAGTTATCAGCTGTCAGTGGATATAGCAGCAATCGCTGCCTATATCCATTGTACTGGGGGGTTGGTAAACACATGTTTACTTAGCCCCCCGCCGCGATCTCAAGCCTGACAGATCATGGAGATCAGTGCAGGGAGAAGCTGCTGGTGGTAGGAGGGGAAGGAGAGATCCGTCACGGAGCGGCCATGGATTGGGGGTGCGGGGCAGTTGGGGGGGTGATCTGAACGGTGGGGGGACACATCTGGGTCCCCCTATAGCCCCATGGATCACCTGAAGCCGGCAACAGCGGCAGAGGTGGGATGGTTGCTGCAGGGGTCCGGTTTGGGGGGGTTGGATCGGTGGGGGGGGGAGAAGGGGGGCGAATGGAATAAGAGAGGAGGACATTTTAAGATGGAAGGGAGCAGCGGGAGGTGGAGAGGCAGAGGACAGGGAAGCGGTGCCATGGGTAGGGGGGCAGTCACAGGGGTTAATATCTCTGATCAGCAGGTTGTAATTCGCTGATCAGAATATAGAATTGTTCATCAGAGTCTGTTGAATAATTCTGATATAAGCTTAGGGTCATTGAAGTGACCATAAGCTTATAGGAGAGGGAGAAATTAGGTCCATATGCCGTACTGACTTGGCCACCTGCAGGCACTTCTGTAGGTCCGTACAGCATACAGACTTGGCAGTGAAAGGGTTAAGGGGAGAGGACACAACTGCCAGCAGGAGTGGTAGAGAGCACATGTTACAGAGTGGAAGGAGAGCTGAATAGAGGGACAGGGTCACCTACAGATTTATTGGTGCTTTTCAGTGCAGTTTGCAATGTATGTTCACTTCGTGCAATCACTAAAGTGCAGAACTTGGAGTGCATATCACTTGTATAAGGAATCACTTTACGTAAAGGGGTGACCCCGCCCCCCTCTGACATCACAGGGAAAGCCATAGGGAAGTCACTGTACGTCAGAGGAGGGCGGGGTCACTGGGTGGCCCGCCCTCTGTTATTTAAGAAGTGTCAAAAGAATCGAAGCGTCACACGGCTGAAGACTCCCACAGAGGCGGATTGTGCGGCCGGAGCGAAGAAGCCCGGAGCAAGATGTGGGACGAAAAGAGCGGAGGAAGAAGAAGATGAAGAAGAAGAGTGAGAAGAAGAGGGACAAGAACAACACCGAAGGAAGACCAGAAGAAAGAAGATGAAAGAAGAAGCAGAAAGAAGAAGAAATTAATAAAGGACTTGTCAAATACTGTCTCTTGTGTGTTTTAACCTTTTTGTCACTTTTTTTGTGAAATGGTAGGGGTACATTTGTTCCCTCTTTACCAATTCACACAAGGAGGGGCCGGGATCTGGGGGTCCTCTTGTTAAAGGGGGCTTCCAGATTCCGATAAGCCCCCCACCCGCAGACCCCCACAACAACCGGGCAAGGGTTGTGGGGATGAGGCCCTTCTCCCCATCAACATGGGGACAAGGTGCTTTGAGGGGCTACCTCAAAGCACCCTCCCAATGTTGAGGGCATGTGGCCTGGTACGGTTCAGGAGGGGGGCGTCTCTCATCCCCCCTCTTTTCCTGCGGCCTGCCAGGTTGTTTTTTTGGTGTTCGTTCCCCTTAAAATGAAGGGTCTGGTATGGATTTTGAGGGGGACCCCCACGCCATTTGTTTTTAAATTATGGAGCGGCGTTCCCCTTAATATCCATACCAGACCTGAAGGGCCTGGTATGCAATTTAGGGGGACCCCCACGCATTTTTTTTTTAATTTTGGTTCGGGGTTCCCCTGTGGGGAAATCCCTATGCCGTTTTTATCAATGAACTTTTATGTGTATTGCGGACCGACAATTCATTGTAGCCGCAAGTAGTTTTAAATGACTTTTTTTTTTTTAGAAATGTAATTTTGCTGTCAGACTGTTCTGAACACGGGAAACACACGTTCCTTTACAGGCATACTATAGACACCCCCCAGGTACGAAATTTAAAGGAATATTACACTTTTATTGTTTCACTTTAAGCATTATTAAAATCACTGCTCCCGAAAAAACTGACGTTTTTAAAACTTTTTTCTGCATTGATACATGTCCCCTGGGGCAGGACCGGGTCCCCAAACACTTTTTATGACAATACCATGCATATAAGCCTTTACAATTAGCACTTTTGATTATTCATGTTCGTGTCCCATAGACGATGTTTGCGTGTTCTAACACATTTTTTGCCTGTTCGCATGTTCTGGTGCGAACCGAAGGGGGGGGGGGGGGGGTGGGTGTTCGGCTCATTCCTACCTAAAGGGGGCTTTTAAAGCGTCGCCTATAGAAAATTTAGGGTACTGAAGTATGTCACCATTTTACAGGTGCACACAAATTTAAGGTTTGATATGTTGGGTATCTATTTACTTGGTGCAACCTCAGCTTTTATATTTAACCAAAAAATTTGGTAATTTATTGTGTTTTTGTGTCACCTAAAATGACCTTTAGTGCGTTTTTTTTAACTGAATGTTTATTGTTTCCTAGACTCTTGCGATAATATTGTGTGACATAAAAAATTGGAACTACCACTATTTTATTCTCTAGAGTGTCTGCTTTCAGAAAATATATAATGTTTTGGGTGTTTTATATAATCTTCAGGCCTAAAATGATTTTTTAACTACTTCCCACCGAGTCTATAGCACAATGACGGCCAAGCGGGGTTTCCATTATCCTGATTGGATATCATATGATGTCCAGAAGAATAAGCCGATTGGGTGTGGTGTGTTGCATGTTGCTGACACGCCACATCTCCAATCTCGATAAAGAGCCTATGACGTAGGCTCTTCATAAATTACACTTGCATTTATTTAAAAATTAAAACAGCATGTAATATGATAAAAATCCAACAGATCTCACGTGTGTCACCGCCAGGCTCTACCTCTATACCACCTACCTAATGATTTCATCTGGAGGGCAAAAAAGAGGTAGAGCCTGGCAGTGACATACGTTAGACCTGTTGGATTTTTATCATGTTACATGCTGTTTTAGATTTAAATAAATGTGAGTGTAATTTGTGAAGCTGGGATGGTTTCATTCCATTTAACACCTGGTACTGCACTATTGGAGGCACTTTTACATGCTGGTTTGGAGTTGCTGGTGATTACCACAGAGGCAACCATTAAAGGAGAAGTACACGAGAAGCAAAGCATGTTTGATACCTGCAGGACCTGTATGGGAACCATTTGAGACCAATGCGGAGCCATTTCCTGATGGGAATGAATATAAGTTCTGAGCGTGTTTGATCCTATTCAGGGTCTTGGAAGGAGGTGAGTGGCCATTGCACTTGGTGAAGGGAGCAGTAGTCACAGATTGCCGTCTCAGTTGAGAAGCACTTTTTCTTCACAGTGAAAATTGAAGCACATTTTATATAAGAAGATTACTCACTATTATTATTCTTATGTTTATTATAATATAATTTTACATTGGACTTTATTTAGCACATGTGTTTATATTCAACATTGTCATTGGATTCAATACACCTCAAGGGTTCTGTAGGGTCCCTAATGTACAGGAAGACAGGAACAATTCCCTCACTCAGGACAGGAAAGTGCCTTCTCTCCCATGTGAGATCTCTGATGTTTGTTAAGATTGGACTTCTGTGAAAAACATTTCCCGCACTCAGGACAGGAATACGGCTTCTCCCCAGTGTGAGATCTCTGATGTGTGTAAAGATCGGACTTTTGTGAAAAACATTTCCCGCACTCAGAACAGGAATACGGCTTCTCCCCTGTGTGAGATCTCTGATGTCTGTAAAGATGGGACTTTACAGAAAAACATTTCCCGCACTCAGAACAGGAATACAACTTCTCCCCCGTGTGAGATCTCTGATGTGTGTAAAGATCGGACTTCTGTGAAAAACATTTCCCGCACTCAGGACAGGAATGCGGCTTCTCCCCTGTGTGAGATCTTTTATGTTTGTAAAGACTGGACTTTTCTGAGAAACATTTCCCGCACTCAGGACAGGAATACGGCTTATCCCCTGTGTGAGATCTCTGATGTCTGTAAAGAGTGGACTTCTGTGAAAAACATTTCCGGCACTCAGGACAGGAATACGGCTTCTCCCCTGTGTGAGATCTCTGATGTGTGTAAAGATCGGACTTCTGTGAAAAACATTTCCTGCATTCAGGACAGGAATACGGCTTCTCTCCTGTGTGAGATCTCTGATGTGTGTAAAGATCGGACTTCTGTGAAAAACATTTCCCACACTCAGGACAGGAATGCGGCTTCTCCCCTGTGTGAGATCTTTTATGTTTGTAAAGACTGGACTTCTCTGAGAAACATTTCCCGCACTCAGGACAGGAATACGGCTTCTCTCCTGTGTGAGATCTTTTATGTACATTAAGATTGTATTTAGAACAGGAAAACCTCTTCTCTGTTGGAAGGACGGCACCATCCCTCACAGTCTGAGGTTCCTCAGGATAAGAGGAATACGATGGTCCATCTACACTGTGAGGTGCTGGATGGACATTTGAGGTAGTTGGGTTTTCTCCTGGACTATTCTGTGTGATGTCCTCATCTTCTACTTTACAGTCTGGAGACAAAGTGAGACAATCCTCTGAGGTTTTCCTCATCTCCCGTCCATCTACTAAAATAGAAATAAAAAGATTATTACTAGACATGAGCAGATTGGTTCCCCTAAACCAGGACTCCGCCCACATCAGGCAGCTTTGTCTCCGATGATCTTACAATTCTACCCTTAGGGTAACTAGTAAATGGGTCCTCTCTAGGGCGGCAACTAATGATTATTTTTATAATTTATTAGTTGGCCAATTATTGTTTTGATTAATTGGATAAAAACCTCAAAACAAAGTTGGTGTATAATTTAATTAATATACTTGTATCTCTATATGCAGCGGTAAATATAAATATCAAGATATATAGTTGGATATTTAAACCACTCTGAGAATAACAGACATATAAATGAATTTTTAGAGGGTGAATCTGCTACATATCAGAATCAGAGATCAACATTTTTAAAATGTAAAAAAGAGGTAAAACGCTGTTTTGCAGATTATCAGACAGGAGTGTAATATAATTTGATGGATGACAGACTCCCTTGTCACAGACAGATGTCACTTATGCTGGCCGTACACAAACAAATTTTTCTTTCAAAAAAACATTCATCCAATTTTCTAACCATTATTGGGGTCAAATCGCCATTCATTTTTGACCACAGTGACGGGAAAATTAGAAGGAGCCGAACAGAAAACTTTTCTCGATCAAACAAATATTTTCAAATAGTGTATGTGGTTTTTTCTCAGAAGTAACATAAATTTTAAAATTGAATGTTAAAAGCAAGTGGAATTTTCGAACTACACTCGTCCATTCATCGAATGTACAAATAATTTTCAAACAAATATTTGTGTGAATATTCTTGTCCAAAAATTGATCCGTGTATGACCAGCATAGGATATTTAGTAGCAGCAGCATGTTTTTTTTTAATCATCTGTTATGATGGGGTTAAAAAAACAGGGTTATTACCTGTTAACGCTCTTTTCCAGGAGTCTTCCAGGATGGCTTATAGAGATAGAGGCTCCTCCCACCTAGTACAGGAAACACATGATCCACATTATAAAGAACCGCCCATAGGCCATGGTCCCTCATTATTAACAAATAACCAAAGGCACAGATAAAATAATAAACACTTCCATTGGTGCAACCACCTTAGCTTTACATAATTATTCCTACAAAACAAGGGGGGATCTAAAGCCATCCTGGAAGACTCCTGGAAAAGAGTGTTAACAGGTAATAACCCTGTTTTTTCCAAGTCATCTTCCAGGACGGCTTAGAGAGGACCAATTAGAACTGATCAGGGCGGGACCACAGCCTGCAGCACTTTCCTGTGAAGGACTGGTCTTGATTTGCAAGCACATGCAGCCTATAGTGCTTTACAAACGTATAAGGGCTTGACCCGGTTGCCGCTTTGCATATCTGGAGGGGCGAAGCTCACACCCTTTCAGCCCAAGATGTAGATACTGCTCTTGTGGAATGAGTTGACTCCTGTTGGTGGTGGTAGAGATGCTGTCTTGTATGCTTCTATGATTGCCGACTTAATCTACCTGCCGATAGTATTTTTTGATGCCCTTTTACCTTTGTTGGGACCGGCGAAGAGTACAAACAGACTCGTGGAGGATCGCCACTTTTTGGTGCTGTCAGGGCTGGGCTCAGCCCTTCCTTCTCTGAGCTGGCCACTCAGCTGTCAGCTAATTGCCAGCTCCCACCTCTCTCCACAGTTACTCAGCTGTTGATGATCCTGCTCGTCAGTCCTGCCTTCTTAAGCCATCCAGTCCAGAGGAGCTCTGACTTCACATCACAAGAAACTATCTCCTGCGTTCCTGTTTAAACACTGGCTTTGCTGACATCCCTTCTGGCTCCAGATCCTGCTTGCTGTTCCACTACTTTGATCCCTGACTTCTGGCTTGGCTTACTATCCGTTCCAGTTACTGAACTTTGGCTATGTTTTGACAACGTTTGTTCTTTTCTTTTATTATTAAACAAGTGTGATTTAATTGTACTTCTGTCTCGGTCTGATTTAATGGTTTCTGACAGTAGGCGAAGGCCATGAATTCAGAAGATACAGTCAATCCACTTGTTGGTAATATTTTTTCCAGATTGGATGAGCAAGATCCCTGCATTGATCAGTTATGCCAGTGTTACAAATGCTCCTGAGTCGCACGGCTCACCTGGAATCTCCCACTGTGGCTGCTCCGGTACAACCTGAGTTGCAGGGCGTCCCTGCTGCTGCGATAGTCTCTGTGCAGGCACCTGCTTCAAGTATTACCTCTATAAGAGGTATGTCTGGTTCTGCTCCGCTTCCCCGGTGATTTGGGGGCGATCCAGTTCAATGCAGAGGGTTGTTAATCCAGGTTGAAATATACTTTGAGATGTTGCTCCAGGCATTTCCCACGGACAGAAGCAAAGTAGGTTTTGTGATATCTTTGCTTTCTGAGAGAGCCTTGGCCTGGGCAAACCCTCTATGGGAGACGCAAAAACCTGTTGTCTTGAGTTACCCTGAGTTTGCGGGACACTTTAAAAGGGTATTTGACGTTCCCGCATGCTCCGCTTCTGCTGCCAAGTGCCTCATGTCCATCAAACAGAGTACAAGAACTGTTGCCGACTATGCCATTGAATTCCATACTCTGGCAGCAGAGGTTGCTTGAAACAATGAGGCCCTCGTGGCTGCTTTTTCTCATGGTCTCTCGGATTTCATCAAGGATGAGATAGCACCCCAAGATATACCCACTGAGCTGGAGAAGTTGATCACGTTTGCCATCCTCATTGACTTCAGACTCAGAGAAAGACTCTGTTTTAAGGAGCACTTACGGAAGCCTCCTGTACGTTTGCCTCTGAGCCTTGCAGTCCCACCCGTGCCTCCCTCACCTCCCATGCCTCCTAGTACCGAGTTGGTCAGTGAAGATAAACCCATGCACTTGGGCTTCACGTGTCTCTCTGCGGATGAGAGAACCTTTAGGAGGAGGGAGAGATTGTGCCTTTATTGTGGCCAGGCAGGTCACTTTTTGAAGTCTTTCCTTATCTGTCCAGGGAATGTCCGAACCTTGAAGTCCTGTCACGGACAGACCTTAGGTGGCATTGTTTCGTCCCCAGTTATCCAGAAGGATAAGCCCCTGGTTTCAGTCACCTTTTCTTGGGCTGAGTCGCCCATCAAGATACAGGCTATAATCGACTCTGGGGCTGCAGGCCTGTTCATTGATGCTGCCTTTGTATCGAAGCACTCGATTTCGCTGCAGCTGTGTGACACTCCACTTGCCATTGAGGCTCTTGACGGGAGACCTCTAGAGCCTACCCATGTGACTCATGAGACTGTTTCGTTGTCCATGGCCGTAGGGGTTCTTTACCATGAGATAATCTAATTCCAAGTTATTTCCTCACCTAAGTTTCTGCTGGTTATTGGTTATCCTTGGTTACAGAGGCACAACCCCTCTTTTGATTGGCTCCATGCTGAGGTTTTCTCCTGGTCACCACAATGCAGTGAGACATGCTTCCAGAAGGTAGCCAAGGTCCTGTGCACCTCTTCACTCTCCTCCCTGCCGGAGGAGTACCCCGATTTTAGCGATGTCTTTGACAAGGGTCAAGCCGTGGTTTGCCTCCACACCAGCCATATGATTGCGCAATTGACCTTCAACCTGGTGCCATACCCCCTTGTGACTGGGTTTACCCTTTGTCAGTCTTGGAGGATAAAGCCATGGAGGAGTATGTTGCAGACGCACTTTCTCAAGGTTTTATCCGCAAATCCTCATCTCCTGCTGGTGCGAGATGCGAGTGGAGAGCATGATGAGCTGAGCGCGAATGGCTGTGTGTTTACCGTCCTCCGCTCCCTAAAACCCCATGCCTGACATACCTGAAGTGTAGTGCCTGGAGCGTGGTGCTGGCGGTGTCGTTTTCCCCCAGAAACGTAGCTTGGTGCCTGGGTGTTACAGCGGCCTTGGAGGAGCGAGCAGAGTGTAGCAGCGGGGAGAGTGTGCCGCGCGCGTGCCCCGAGTGCGGCACGGAAGCTCTACCTTACCGTAAGCCGTAAGCCGAGGCAGCCCCGCTGTATGGTCCAGCAGGCGGAAACTAAACTAAACCAGCAGGTGCAGAGCCGGAGCGGCGCCGCGAGCTCACGAGCCCACGAGAGTGACGTCACACGCCGGACAAGCGTTGCTGTGATGCTGTGAGTAAGCTGCGAGTGGAGAGAGAGAGCTAGCTCGGGAGCCCGTAGGAACGTGGGGTGACAGAGCGGGGATATCCTATGCAGGACCGAGTGCGGCAAGCATACAGCAAGCACAAGTTCAGCCGAGAGCCTGCTGAGAGTCTGCTATACCCCAACGGAAGATCCCCCAGCAACGACTAAAACTCCAGCGCCGATTAAAAAAAAAGGAGGTCTTATACCAGGTCGCGTGAGTACTAAAATCTGAGAGACTGTACCTGAGAGACTGTACCTGTTATTAATTGTACCCGTTATTGTGAGAAATTTGAACACTCCCCTAGATCTAATCTATTCTGACATCATATTCTGACACCAATTACATATGGATGGCCCAGAGTGAAATACAGGTACCCCTTTAGAGACAGTTAAAGGCTTAGCTGTGACTGACTGTGCTCACCTGTAAAAAAGGACGTATCCCAAGAACTGTTCCCTGAGAGGAAAAACTCCAAAACTCCAACTTTAGACAGCTGCTAAAAATAGCCTGCTGCTCAGGGGTACCTAGGCACAGCTGAGGCAGTTGCTTAAGGAGCTGAATGTGCTGCAGGAATAACTAACAGGATCTGTGACAACTGTGATAATAGAACAATCAGCAATTCCTGCCCTGTCCCTGTCTGCTCCGTATCCCCCCTTTTTTTTTTTTTTTTTTTTTTTTTTAGCGGCATAAAGAAAAGAAGTAACTGGCGTTTTTAATCTATACCGCTGTATTTTCCCTGTATTATCCCTGTATTAATCCTGTATAACTGGGCTCTAAGAGGCTCTAGAGGAGATAAACTAAGGGGGAGGTGGGAGTGGGGATTTGTTCTTAACCCCCCCCCCCCCCGAAAAGAAAAACGGGAAAAGACTATACCAGCAAATTATTTTTTAGAATTCCTGCCCGGCCCTTATCCCCTTTGTGCTAAGAAGGGGAGAGGAGAGAGATTGAAGATGAGTTATTGCCCCTAATAAGAGAGCTTAAAGATATGAAAAAACAGATGCAGAGGCAGGAGTTTAAAATGGAGGAATTAGAAAACAGGAGCCGGCGGGACAATGTGCATGTGGTTTTTTTTTTTGGGGTTGTGCAATTTATTAGCAACCCTATCGAATTTTCAGAACAGTGGCTGGCCGAGACTTTCGGGAGAGAGACTTTTTCACCAACGTTTTGTATAGTGAGAGCACACAGAGTACCTTCCAGACCCACTGCTACAGGGGGACACCCTAGAACTCTACTGATTAAATTCTTGAACTTTAGGGATAAGATTACCCTGTTACGAAAAGCTAGAGAGGCTGGAACCATTCAGTACAACGGTACAAAAATCTCATTCTATTCAGACTTCTCAATGGATTTACAGAAGAGACGGGCGGAGTTTACGCAGTCCAAAAGAAATCTACAAAAATTTAAGATCCCCTACGCCCTCTTTTACCCTGCAAAACTTCGCGTGACTGCTCTAGGAACTAACCTGTTCTTTGAAACCCGGCTGGGGTGGATAAATGGCTGGAAGAAAACAAGGACTCATTCCAAATAACCTGACTGTGAGAGGGGGGGGGGGTGAAATAGGGGGGGTAGGGGAAAGTTATTTGAAGATTCATATGTATATGTATAAAGTTAGCACTAATATGATTTATGAACTATGAAAAGGGAGAAGGGAGTGGAGGGAGGGGGGGGGGGCACACAGCGAATGGGTGGGGGGGGGCAAATGTTGGATGAGATAGATTGGAAGATTGAACAAAAGGAGTGGGTAATGGTCACTAATAGCCCCTTAGGGGGACACCAAGGAAGGTGGAGGGAGGAGGGAGGAGGGAGGGGGGGGGATGTAGAAAGGAAGAGGGAGGGGAAGGGTATATCAGTACACTTAAAGGATTTTTTGTTAACAAGAAAAAAAAAAGAGAGATGCACTAAAAACACAGACTTAAAGTTAGTAATAACACAGTGTAGGATTAAGAAAGATAATATTTTTCAAGGTTTTTTTTCTTTTGCATGTAAAAGGAGGAGTGAAACACGAGTGAACTTAAAAATATATAACCCCGGCTGGGGTGGATAAATGGCTGGAAGAAAAAAAAAAAAAACGTTGTAAGGAAAGAGAAAAGAAAAAAAGAAAAAAGGGGGGGCAGGGGGAAGTAAGACAGGATGAAGAGTGTCCTTGATGCAGGTTAAGACATTACGAGTAGGGTCTTGGAATGTAAGAGGCTTAGGTACAGCAGGTAAGAGGGCGGTGGTATTCTCTATGATGGAGAAATACGGAGTGGAGCTGATCTGCCTGCAGGAGACACACCTCACTAAGGACACAATATCTCAAATTCGGCGAAAAAGAAATATCAGGTACAGTACCACTCAGTCTACAGATCTTATGGAAGGGGGGTGAGTGTGCTGGTAAAAAAAGGATTTTTTGTTAACAAGAAAAAAAAAAGATAGATGCACTAAAAACACAGATTTTTCTTCACTGTACCATCAACAATAAAATGCTAGTGGTGGCCAATATATACATTCCTCCGCCCTTTAAAACTGGACGTCATGCTAAAATTAAATGACTTTTTGATGGATAAACAGGACATTCCAACAATGATAATAGGAGATTTCAACGAGGTATTAGACGACAGGATCGAGAGGCTTCCAGTAAAGGGGGGGATAGGAACCATGGAGCGTAATAGGTTAAGTCGGTTATTCTCTATGATGGAGAAATACGGAGTGGAGCTGATCTGCCTGCAGGAGACGCACTTTCTCAAGGTTTTATCCGCAAATCCTCATCTCCTGCTGGTGCTAGTTTCTTCTTTGTGAAGAAGAAGATTGGTGAACTGAGACCTTGTATTGATTATAGGGGTCTCAATCATTTCACGATTAAGAATGCCTATGCGATTTCATTGATTACAGAGTTATTTGACCGCCTCAAGGGAGCAACGGTTTTCATGAAGCTTAATTTGAGAGGGGCATACATTCTCGTGAGGATTAAGGAGGGCGACAAGTGAAAAACTGCATTTAATACCAGTACCTCATAATGCCTTTTGGCCTTTCTAACACTCCGGCAGTTTTCCAGGAATTTATTAACAATGTACTCCAAGATTTGTTGCAGTTATGTGTGGTGGTTTATCTTGATGATAGCCTCATATTTTCTAAGTTCCTGGAGAGCCACCACACAGTTGTCTGTCGTGTGTGTTGTAATATGTTGGCCGATTTATGTGGGATTTTATATTATTATTATATAAATGTACCGTATTACACACACAGTATAAGATTGACCAGGCCAGATGTCAGTTGACATTGTTATCTGTTAACCTAATTAAACATATCAAAGGGGAAGTGGCCAAACAAGAATTACTCCACATATCAAAGGGGAACAGATAATGATTCTGGGCTATGTTGATGTTAATATGCAAGAATGCAGATTAGGGCAGTTTATGACTACAGCTGTTCACAGCTTGGGGTGATCTGCTGTCACTCTGAAAGACAGGAGCAGATCAAAGCAAATTGCTCAGCCATTCAGTGTGTGTGGGGGATATAAGATGGCTTTCAATCTAAACTATCTCGAGAGGGTTTTTGTGATTATGAAGGCACAGGTCTAGGGAAAATATTCCTTGTCATGATTGTACTCTGTTGGATTTTGTCATCTGTAGAACTGTTCTGTTTTAGAAGTCAATAAAGTGTGTCTCTCTGGAGAATTGGGTTTGCTGCGGGAACAATACTTATCAATACCTACTATCCATCTACGAACTATATATGATATCACTACAGTGTGCTTCTATTGTAAACTGGAGAAGTGTGAGTTCCATCGTGAACAGGTTAAATTCCTGGGCTATGTAATTTCCACTGCTGGTTTTTCGATGGACACAGAGAAACTTTCAGCATTCCTACAGTGGCCCCGACTCATGGGTTTACGTCCTCTGCATCGTTTCCTGGGCTTTGCCAACTATTATTGGAAGTTTATTCGTACTTTCTCATCTCTGGTCAAGCCCCCTGTGTTGGTCTCCAAAGTCCATTAAGGCCTTTGAGAGTCTCAAGGCTGTCTTTGTTTCTGCTCCTGTGTTGGCACATCCTGATCTTACGTTACCTTTTATCCTTGAGGTTAATGCTTCTGAGACTGGTGTTGGCACCCTTCTGTCTCAACGTCCTACCTCTGAGAGCGCTATGCATCCTTGTGGATACTTTTCCAAGAAATTGTCACTAGCGGAGTGCTATTATGAGATTGGTGACAGAGAGCTGTTGGCGGTCATTTTAGCCCTGAAAGAATGGAGACATCTCCTCGAAGGTAACACTGTGCCGGTTCTCATTCTTACTGACCATAAGAATCTCACATTCTTGTCTAAGGCTAAATGCTCCCAGAAGGGCGCAATGGGCTCTTTTCTTGTCAAGTTTTAATTACATTGTCTCATTCTTACCCGGTAATAAGAATGTAAGGCTGACGCCTTGTCATGATAATTTTCCTCCACTTCCAATTTGGAGCAGGTTCCGGTTCCTGTGATTCCTCCTGATCGTATTCTGGCTACTGTTCGCACAGTCTCACTTCTCTTTTGGGTGACAAAATTCTTGCTGCTCAGGTCCATGCTCCTCCTGAAAAACCTTGTGTCCGCTGCTTTGTCCCAGAGAGTCTCCGTACTGCCGTGCTCCAGACTTACCATTCTCCCAAGGCAGCTGGCCACCCTGGGAAGAATCAACTCGTTTGGGCCATTTCACAAAAATTCTGGTGGCCTAGTCTACATGCTGATGTAACTGCCTTCGTAGCTGCCTGTTTAATGTGTGCTCAGAGTAAGACTACACGACACCTTCCAGTGGGCCCCACCTGTCTATGGATTTCATTTTGGAGTTACCCAACTCCCAGGGGAACACAGTTATCCTTATGGTGGTTGACCGGTTCTCAAAGATGTGTCATTGTATTCCACATAAGTTGCCCACTTCTAAGGAACTGGCTTCCATTTTTGCTTGGGAAATCTTTCGCTGACATGGGCTACCCAAGCTGATTGTCTCGGACAGGGGTAGTCAGTTTGTGTCCCGGTTCTGGCGAGCCTTTTCTGCACAGTTGGGAATTCAGCTTGCTTTCTCCTCTGCGTATCACCCGCAGTCTAATGGGGCTGCAGACGGAGCCAATCAGTCCTTGGAGCAATTCCTAAGTTGCTATATTTCTGACCATCATAACAACTGGTCAGACCTATTACCATGGGCAGAGTTTGCTCACAACAGTGCCTGGAATTCTGCTTCCCGATTGTCCCCGTTTATGTCAAATTATGGTTTACAACCTTCCATGTTGCCTGAGTCGTTTGTTCTGCAGAGTATTCCTGCATTAGAGGAGCATTTTTGTGGTCTTCGTTCCACTTTGGCAGAAGTCCAGGAGGCTTTGCGTCATGCTAATGATAGGTACAGACTCCATACAGACTCACTGAAGTTCGCACCTCGGTTTATTGGGCCTTTCCGTATTCTTTGCAGGATTAACCCAGTGGCTTACGCATTAAACCTTCCTTCTAATATACGTATTTCAAATGTATTTCATGTCTCCTTATTAAAACCTTTGGTCTGCAACCGCTTTACCACCTTGGTGCCACGTCCTCACCCTGTAGAGGTTGAGAACCATGAGGAGTATGAAGCACAGTCCATTGTTGACTCCCGTAGGTTCCGTGGGGGCGCATACAGTACCTGGTGCATTGGAAAGGGTACGGTCTGGAGGGACGCTCTTGGGTCTCATCCTGGGACGTACATGCTCCTGTCCTTCTACGTGATTTCCATAGACGTTTTCCCCTAAAGCCTGGTGGTCCCCAGAGGGGGAGGGGTTGTTGAGGAGGGGGTACTGTCAGGGCTGGGCTCAGCCCTTCCTTCTATGAGCTGGCCGCTTAGCTGTCGGCTAATTGCCAGCTCCCATCTCTCTCCACAGTTACTCAGCTGTTGATGATCCTGCTCGTCAGTCCTGCCTGCTTAAGCTGTCCAGTCCAGAGGAGCTCTGCCTTCGCCTTGGTCACATCACAAGAAACTATCTCCTGCGTTCCTGTTTAAAGACTGGCTTTGCTGACATCCCTTCTGGCTTCAGATCCTGCTTGCTGTTCCAGAACTATTTTGATCCCTGACTTCTGGCTTGGCTTGCTATCCGTTCCGGTTACTAAACTTTGGCTATGTTTTGACTAAGTTTGTTCTTTTTTGTTTTATTATTAAACAAGTGTGATTTAACTTTACTTTTGTCTCGGTCTGACTTCATGGTTTCTGAGAGGTGCACTCAATATATGCAATCGCGCATCTTCTCACGTCTATATTATTAAACTTTGCCTCCTTATTTTTAGGATTACCACAAAAAGACGGGATTACTATTTCTTCCAATCGGTGAAAGATAGAAGCTACTTTAGGCAGGAAAGCAGGGTCAAGAGAAAGGATAACTTTGTCCTGAGATATTATGCAAAATGGTTCTGCCTTTGAGAGGGCTTGAATTTCTCTGACCCTCCTAGCTGAGATAAGTGACACTAAAAGGACCGTTTTTAAGGTCAAAAGTTTTATGGAACAGTCTTCCAGTGGCACGAATGGCTCCCTGCAAAGATTCTGTAGTACCAAAGATAAGTCCCAAGAGGGGAACCTCCTAGATTTGGGAGGCCTTCTTCGAATTATGGCTCTGTGAAACCTTTTTATTAGGGGGTTCTTCTACTAGCCTATGATTCAGCAAGCTTGATAGAGCAGATACCTGTACCTTGAGGGTACTGACTGCAAGGTTTAGGTCTGCACCTGCTTGGAGGAATTCTAGAACTGCCGGTATCATAGGGCCTGCGATTGTACGCCAAACACCAAACCTTTTCCAGATCTTGCTGTATATAGTATTGGTGGCGGCTTTCCTGCTGCTAAGGATAGTATCTACTAATCTTCCTGACAGCCGGTTCCGCTCTAAAAGCTCCCTTTCAGTAGTCAGGCCATCAGAGAGAGTCCACCTGCGGATGATTCACTGTTCCCTGATGAATGAGGTCTGGCATGGAGGGGAGTCTGCAAGGATCCATGGTGCTGAGTTTTAACAGTCCTGGGAACCAAGCCCTCCGGGGCCAAAATGGGGCAATTGGAATGACTTTCACCCCTGAGGCTCTTATCTTCCATAGTATTTTTGGTATGAGCACAAATGCATATGTTAGTTCCATTCCCCAAGGTTGTCATAGGGCATCTAGGCCCATACTGAGCTTATCCCTTTGAAAGGAGAACCGGCCCACTTTCCTGTTTACTCTGGTCGCAAACAGGTCTATCTGGGGCATCCCCCATTTTGCCACAATCAGTTTGAACACGTTTATTTAAACACCATTCTGTCTGCGACAGAAATTCCCTGCTTAAGGTGTCTGCCAGTGAGTTTGGTTCTCTTTTCAGGTGCATAGAATATAGGGATAGAAGATTTACTTCCATCCATCCCAGAATCTTTTCTGCTATACTCATTAGGCCCGCTGGTCTAAGACCCCCCTGTTTGTTGATATAGCTCATGGTTGTTATATTGTCCGATAAGACTTGTATGTGTTTTCCTATCAGGAAAGGGCAGAAGGCCACTAAAGCCCTCTGTACAGCTTTTAACTCTTTTGCATTGAAAGAGAGGCAGGCTAATTGATTGTTCCAGACTCCTTGTACCATCTGGTCGCCCGTGTGGGCTCCGCATCCTCGGCTATTCGTGTCCACGGCATGGACTTCTGCAGAACTTTTTTCAGGGGGGGGCATCATTTTAGGGTCACCCATGCACCGTCCCTTTTCGACAATGCCATTATCATGGTCAGAGTCTGCAGACGTAGTACAGTCCCTAGAATAAGTAATGCATAATGGCCAACAGGCCCTCTTATCAAACCCTGTGAAACTACAGCAGTGATCCTCTAGCTGGGCGATCGCTCACTCGGTTCCCCGGGGGCTACTCTGGTCAGTAGTTTAGCATGTCTGTACCCTGGTAGTGGCTCAGTCTTTCTCTCTCTGGTGGCGCTGGGCAGCGTGGCTCTCTCTGGTGGCACTGGGCAGCGTGGCTCTCTCTGGCTTTATCACGTACCTTACAGCGGAGTCCGGATGCTGGGGATGGCCTCGTGCACGGTTCCGGTCCAAACACCCCTGGTGGTGGGAACAGGGAGTGCTGGGGCACGAAAGGGTGCAAGTGCCTGCGGCTGGTAGACTGGTACTTGGAAGTACTGGTTCCTCTGAAGAGCTGGTGTTCACGTTGGTATCCAAGGCTGTGTGCAGCAACAGCCGAACAGATGGATGTAGGCACTGCGAGGTCAAGACAGGAAACAGGTCGGCAACTGGCTGGCAAACAAGGTACAAGGCAGAGGGCAAGTTCGTGGTCAAAAAGCAGGCAAGTAGGTCGGCAACTGGCTGGCAAACAAGGTACAAGGCAGAAGGCAAGTTCGTGGTCAAGGCAGGCAATAGGTTGGCAACAGGCAGGTGATAAGGTACCGAATCAGAGAGCAGAGCCGTAGTCCAGGGATCCAAGCTGAGGTCAAACCAAAGGAAGCAGTCAGTAAGCGGGGTCAATCCAGGAAGGGTAACAGGAAAACCAGGTGAATCAGGACCAAGGTAGGCAGGACTTCAGGCAGGTATTCAGGAGATAAGACTGAAGACGATCCAGCACTGACACCATGTGAAGGCCCTGTTTATATAGGGCGCCTTTTGCTGGGATTGGTGGAGGTACGGGTCCGTGCGTGATTACGCGCACACGTTCGTGCTGACGTGGAAGTGCGTGCCCTCGTTCGTATTGACAAACGAGGGCGCGCACAGGTCAGCGTTGGTACGCGGGTACGCCCGCACGTTCGGTTTCGTTGAGAAGGCTGCGCATGGGTATTGGCGCTTGCCGAACGGAGATTAACCCCTACTGGACGAGGACGGGCATGGAACGCGTGAGTTCTCTGACATTGCCCCCTCCTTAGGGGCAGCCTCCGGATGCCTCTTTGAAACGAACCCTGGGAGCGGGAACGATGAAAAGCCTGTATAAGTCTCTGGGCATGAAGATTCGTTCTTGGTTCCCAGGAATTTTCTTCTGGGCCAAAACCTTTCCATTTAATTAAATATTGGTCCTCACCTTGCCGTTTTCTGTGATCCAGGATAGCTTCAATTTCAAATTCCTCTTCCCCATTCACTCGGATAGCCTCTGGAGGTCCCACTTCACGATCTGGAAAGGAATTTGGAACATCAGGTTTAAGTAGGGAGACATGAAACACCGGATGTATCCTGAATGAGGCAGGGAGTTCAAGTTCATAGGCCACTGGGTTGACCTTTCTCTTGACAGGGAAAGGGCCCAAGTATCTAGGTCCCAATTTCTTGGAGGGGCATGCTAGTTTTAAATTTGTAGTAGATAGCCACACACGATCTCCTACCTCCAAGTTCAATTCTCCCCTTCTCTTCTTGTCGAAGTATTTTTTGTCATCCTCCTGTGCTTTAGCAATAGTTTCCCTGAGCATCTGGTTGTTGGAGGAAAAGAAATCCAGTCTATCTTGAACAGCCGGTACAGAAGATTCGGGCACAAGTGCGGGTAGAAAGGAGGGATGAAATCCGTAGTTGGAGAAAAACGGTGATTGGTTTGTGGTGGAGTTGATGGAATTGTTAAAAGCAAATTCTGCCAAGGGAAGCAATGAGGCCCAATCCTCTTGGGAAAACGAGGAGAAGCAACGTAGGTATTGTTCCAACGTTTGGTTGGTACGTTCGGTCTGCCCGTTGGTCTGTGGATGGTAAGCTGAAGAGAGACTACATTTAATACCTAGTGCCTTGCATAACGACCTCCAAAACTTGGACGTGAACTGCACTCCACGGTCAGAGACGATGTCACTGGGGATTCCATGAAGTCTGACAATTTCTTTAATGAAGATCCTGGCGGTTTCAATTGCTGAAGGTGTCCCTTTCATGGGAATGAAATGTGCCATCCGAGAAAAGCGGTCTACCACCACAAAAATAGAAGAGAACCCTTTAGAGGGGGGAAGCTCCACAATAAAATCCATGGCGATTTTGTCCCATGGTCTCTCGGGAATAGACAGTGGTTTTAGCAGGCCCCATGATTTATTTTTACTGCTTTTATTTCTGAGACAAATCAGACAAGAGTTAACATAATTCCTGCAGTCCCTGGCCAGATTTGGCCACCAAAAGTGTCTCTGGATTAGATCCATAGTCTTGTGGCCCCCAAAGTGACCCGCCAGAGGATAGTCATGGCAGGCCTGTAAGACGGTGGTGCGTAGGTCTTGAGGGATAAAAATTTTATTGTTGAGCCAAAAAAAACCATCCTTCTCCTGAAGGTTGATGCCCGGAGGTAATTGTGTTTCCACGGAAGCTTGGCGGAGCTGTGTCATGAAACTGGATTGGGTCAGGAGAAAATTCCCTGCTTGCAGGATAGTATCTGGTGGAGACGGGGTTTCAAGTTCTGTGAACATTCGGGATAAGGCATCGGGTTTAACGTTTTTAGATCCAGGGCGATAAGTAATATGAAAATTAAAACGGGAAAAGAAAAGAGCCCATCTGGCCTGTCGGGGTCTAAGGCGTCTGGCAGTTCTGAGGTATTCTAAATTTTTGTGATCTGTGAAGATCAGTATCGGATGTGCTGCCCCTTCCAGGAGATACCGCCATTCTTCCAGGGCCAGTTTTATTGCTAGGAGTTCTCGGTCACCTACGTCATAGTTCCTTTCTGATACACCTAGTTTCCTGGAAAAGAAAGCCACCGGGTGCATTAGAGACTTGGGTCCTTGGCGTTGAGACAGGATGGCTCCCACTGCACTCTCTGAAGCATCGACCTCCAGAGTGTAGGGTAATGCAGGGTCAGGGTGCTTCAGTACTGGAGCGGAGGTGAATGCCCTTTTTAATTGGTCAAAGGCGGTTTGGGCCGCTGAAGTCCACTGGAAGCGGCTTTGCTTCTTGGTGAGCTGAGTGATAGGTGCGATGATCTTGGAGAAGTTCCTGATGAATTTTCTATAAAAATTTGAGAACCCGACAAAACGTTGCACCCCCTTTTTGTCATTTGGAGGTGGCCAGGACATGATGGCAGAGACTTTCTGGGGATCCATGGCTACACCCCCAGTTGATATAACCAGGCCGAGGAAGTGAATGGTCTGGCGTTCGAATTCACATTTTTCGGCTTTTGCGTAAAGTCCATGTTGCCTTAATCTGCCCAGAACTTGCTTGACATGATCACGATGAATTTCTAGAGAGGTGGAGAATATCAGGATATCGTCCAGGTAGACGATTACAAAGGAATCTAGAAAGTCTCTGAAAATATTATTAACAAAATGCTGAAAATTGGCCGGGGCGTTGCATTGTCCGAATGGCATGACTAAATATTCGAAGTGGCCAAAACGTGTTCGGAATGCTGTCTTCCATTCGTCACCCTTGCGTATTCTGATCAGGTTATAGGCCCCACGTAGGTCCAACTTCGTAAATATTTTTGCTGAGCGGAGTCTCTGAAATAATTCCGGGACTAGTGGAAGCGGGTACCGATTCTTAATTGTCACTTTATTCAGGTCCCTGTAATCCACACATGGGCGGAGTGAGTGATCTCTTTTTTCCACAAAGAATATTCCGGCTCCCGCTGGGGAGGAGGAATGTCGGATGAATCCCTTCTTGAGGTTCTCATCGATGTACTCCTTGAGGACCAGGAGTTCAGGTTCGGACAGGGGAAAGATCCGCCCGAAAGGGATTTCGGCCCCAGGTAGTAACTCAATCGGGCAGTCGTAGACCCGATGGGGAGGAAGGGTGTCTGCTTTCTGTTTATCGAACACGTCCAGGAAGTTGTGGTACACTGGTGGCACCAACTCTTTGAATTCAGAGTCCGTTTTTAGGCACCCAATAACTGGTGGAATCTGGTGGAAGGTCTTGAGACAGTTCTGTAGACAGTAAGAGGACTGAAAGGTCACCTCACCGGTGACCCAGTTGACCTGGGGATTGTGGGCCTGTAGCCAAGGCATTCCTAGGATGACAGGAAACAAAGGTGAGGAGATGACATCCAGACGAAGTAGCTCCTGGTGACCTGGTGGGATGCTGGTGAACAGGGGTTGTGTCTCCAGGGTAATAGGCCCGGACTTGATATTTGACCCATCTGCTAGCCGTATGGAGAGTTGATGCTGCTTAGGTGTTAATGGGATGTTATGTTGTAGAGCGAAGGCATGATCCACAAAGCAGCTACATGCGCCAGAGTCAATTATAGCCTGGACTTGGAGTATTTCTCCTGGGAGCTGTAAGGAAATAGGAACAGCGATGTGAGCGGCTTTTATTAGAGACAAGGCGAAAGGCACACGGGATGATGAATTGAACTTACGGATCTTATTCGGGCATGTGTTGGCGTAGTGCCCAGCTTCCCCACAGTAGAGGCAGAGGTTGTTCTGGCGACGCCGCTGTTTCTCCTCGGGTGATAATGGTGAGCGGAGTAGGCCGACTTGCATGGGCTCTGGTGCTCCTGGGTTGGCAGCAGGCACGTTGGAAACGGGAGTAGGAGGGTAGTTGGGACCCTTGGGTAACACCCATGTGGGGCGTGTCAAGCTGGACCTCTCGGACCTCCGCTCTCTTAAACGACGGTCTATCTGGATAGACAGCTGAATCAAATCCTCCAAAGAACTAGGGATTCCCACTCGGGCTAGCTCATCCTTCAGAGCTTCGGAGAGGCCTATGCGGAACTGATAGAGGAGTGCAGCGTCGTTCCAAGAGGTGTCGGAACTCCACCGCCTAAAGTCTGTTACGTAGTCCTCTACTGGCCGGCGCCCTTGTTGGAGGGCATGGAGGCTGGCCTCTGCTGTTGTGGTGCGCTGAGGATCATCATACAGCTTGGCCATTTCATCCAAAAATGAGTCCAGGGTATCCAGAAGAGGACTGGCTTGTTCCAACATACGGTGGGCCCAGGTCTGAGGCTCCCCTTGGAGTAGAGAGACTATGAACCCCACCTTAGTGCTCTCCAGGGAGAAGGTGCGGGGTTGTAGCAGGAAGTAGAGCCGACAGGCATTCCTGAAGGAGCGGAACTTACTGCGGTCCCCTGAAAACCGTTCCGGTGGGGGCACACGAGGTTCTGGGGGTGGCATCATTACTGTGGGTGCCGATGCAGAGGTTGCTGAGCCGGAAAACCGGGATGTCAGGGAGGCCTGATGAGTTGCAGAGCCCGGGGCCATGGATTCCACTCTCTGTTCTAGTTGATGATAGCCATCTCGCAGGCCCTGGACTGCCAGGGTAAGGGCCGACATCTGTTGGCACAAAGCTTCCAAAGGCGAGGCACCCCCTTCGGACTCCATTCTGGCTGGATCGTACTATCACGTACCTTACAGCGGAGTCCGGATGCTGGGGATGGCCTCGTGCACGGTTCCGGTCCAAACACCCCTGGTGGTGGGAACAGGGAGTGCTGGGGCACGAAAGGGTGCAAGTGCCTGCGGCTGGTAGACTGGTACTTGGAAGTACTGGTTCCTCTGAAGAGCTGGTGTTCACGTTGGTATCCAAGGCTGTGTGCAGCAACAGCCGAACAGATGGATGTAGGCACTGCGAGGTCAAGACAGGAAACAGGTCGGCAACTGGCTGGCAAACAAGGTACAAGGCAGAGGGCAAGTTCGTGGTCAAAAAGCAGGCAAGTAGGTCGGCAACTGGCTGGCAAACAAGGTACAAGGCAGAAGGCAAGTTCGTGGTCAAGGCAGGCAATAGGTTGGCAACAGGCAGGTGATAAGGTACCGAATCAGAGAGCAGAGCCGTAGTCCAGGGATCCAAGCTGAGGTCAAACCAAAGGAAGCAGTCAGTAAGCGGGGTCAATCCAGGAAGGGTAACAGGAAAACCAGGTGAATCAGGACCAAGGTAGGCAGGAACTTCAGGCAGGTATTCAGGAGATAAGACTGAAGACGATCCAGCACTGACACCATGTGAAGGCCCTGTTTATATAGGGCGCCTTTTGCTGGGATTGGTGGAGGTACGGGTCCGTGCGTGATTACGCGCACACGTTCGTGCTGACGTGGAAGTGCGTGCCCTCGTTCGTATTGACAAACGAGGGCGCGCACAGGTCAGCGTTGGTACGCGGGTACGCCCGCACGTTCGGTTTCGTTGAGAAGGCTGCGCATGGGTATTGGCGCTTGCCGAACGGAGATTAACCCCTACTGGACGAGGACGGGCATGGAACGCGTGAGTTCTCTGACAGGCTTCTGCCCAGCACACTCCTCGTTCTTTGCCCTGTAGCGCTCTCTCCTAGTCTCCTTTGATTGGCCCTCAGTTATGGCCAATAGGGAAGGAAAGGAGCAGGTAGGAAGCTGGGCGGGGAACCTGGTGAGAGACGCCGTCTCTTCTCCCTGACAGGAGAAGGGGGCGAGCAGGTGAAACCTCTGATAGCCCACAGCTCGCCTTTCTCCTGTCATAGCGCCGTCTGAAGTCAAACTACACTGATGGGGGGCTTGACAGCACCTTGATGGCGATGCAACTGTGCTGAATTTAAGATCCGATCCCTGATTCCAGGGGGGGGGCACTTGACCCCCCTTGCCCCTACCTGCGGACGCCCATGGTCCACGGTAACTTTCACTGGAAGGTGTTGCGACCAAAGATGACCAGCCAAGAGATTTTCTGCATTTAGCCACGACCTGACTGACAGTTTTATTTCCTGAGGGATCTTTGCCTGGCTTGGGAGCGACTCCTTCCTACCATCCCAGAAAAAGCATAAAGGACTGCAGAACTCTGATGTGCAGTTGGGCTGACATCATCAAAAGAATCCTCATCATGTTTTGTATTGAGGGCTTCGCGCTTGGGCAGAGGTTGCTCGCCTACGTAATTATCGTCATGATTTGTTCTTCCATTTATTGTGTACAATAGTCCTTTAATAATTTCTTCTTCTTTCATCTTCTTTCTTCTGGTCTTCCATCGGTGTTGTTCTTGTTCCTCCATCTTCTTCTTCTCCATCTTCTTCTTCCTCCGCTCTTCTCGTCCCGCATCTTGCTCCAGGCTTCTTCTCCGATCCGTCCTCACGATCCACCTCTGTGGGAGTCTTCAGCCGTGTGACGATTCGACTCTTCTGACACTTCTTAAATAACGGAGGGCGGGGCCACCCGGTGACCCCGCCCCCCTCTAACACGGGGAAAGCCATAGGGAAGTCCCTGTGCGTCAGAGGGTGGCCCCACCCTCCGTTATTTAAGGAGTGTCAGAAGAGCCGAAGCGGAGGAAGAAGAAGATGAAAACTAACACTGCACATCACCCTGAAGGCACCATCCCCACTGTGAAACATGGTGGTGGCAGCATCATGTTGTGGGGATGCTTTTCTTCAGCAGGGACAGGGAAGCTGGTTAGAGTTGATGGGGAAGATGGATGGAGCCAAATAAAGGGCAATCTTAGAAGAAAAACTGTTAGAGTCTGCAAAAGACTTGAGACTGGGGCGGAGGTTCACGTTCCAGCAGGACAACAACCCTAAACATACAGCCAGAGCTACAATAGAATGGTTAAGATCAAAGCATATTCATGTGTTAAAATGGCCCAGTCAAAGTCCAGACCTAACTCCAATTGAGAATCTGTGGCAAGACTTGAAAATTGCTGTTCACAGACACTCTCCATCCAATCTGACAGAGCTTGAGCTATTTTGCAAAGAAGAATGGGCAAAAATGTCACTCTCTAGATGTGCAAAACTGGTAGAGACATCCCCAAAAAGACTTGCAGCTGTAATTGCAGTGCAAGGTGGTTCTACAAAGTAATGACTCAGGGGGGCACTATACAAATGCCCCCCCCCCCACACTTTTCACATATTTATTTGGAAAAAAAATTGGAAATTTTATAATTTTCCTTCCACTTCACAATTATGTGCCACTTTGATCACTCTATCACATAAAATCCCAATAAAATACATTTAAGTTTTTGGTGGTAACATGACAATATAGTGTTTTGTTTTTAGGCCAAAAAGTTAAATTTTGGTCTCATCTGACCAGAGCACCTTCTTCCACATGTTTGCTGTGTCCCCCACATGGATTCTCACAAACTGCAAATGGGACTTTCTTTCAACAATGGCTTTCTTCTTGTCACTCTTCAATAAAGACCATATTTGTGGAGTGTACGACTAATGCTGCATACACACGGTCGGATTTTCTGACAACAAATGTTCGAAGTGAGCTTTTTGTCAGAAATTGTGTAGGCTCCATTCGACATTTTTCGTTGGAATCTCTGACAAACAAAATTTGAGATCTGGATCTAAAATTTTCCGACAACAATATCCGTTGTCGGAAATTCCAATTGTGTGTACACAATTCCGATGCACAAAGTTCCACGCATGCTCGGAATCAAGCAGAAGAGCCGCACTGCCTATTGAACTTAATTTGTCTCAGCTCGTCGTACGCGTTGTACGTCACCGCGTTCTTGCCGGTTTCTGACAAGATTTGTGTGACCGTGTGTATGCAAGACAAGTTTGAGCCAACATCCGTCGGAAAAAAAACATGGATTTTGTTGTCGGAATGTGCGATCGTGTGTACTTGGCATAGTAGTTCTCCTGTGGACAGATTCTCCCACCTGAGCTTTGGATCTCTGCAGCTCCTCCAGAGTTACCATGGGCCTCTTGGCTGCTTCTCTGATTAATGCTTTCCTTCCCTGGTCTGTCAGTTTAGGTGGACAGCCATGTCTTGGTAGGTTTTCAGTTGTGCCAAACTCTTTCCATTTTTGGATTATGGATTGAACAGAGCTCCGTGAGATGTTCAAAGCATTGGATATTTTTTATAACTTAACCCTGCTTTAAACTTAGGAGAACTAAGGTTCTCAAAAAAAACTGTGAGGGCTTCACAGATCAGCTGTATTTATACTGAGAACAAAGTATACACAGGTGGACTCTATTCAGTAATTAGGTGACTTCTGAAGGCCACTAGGTTTTAGTTAGTGGTATCAGAGTAAAGGGGGCTGAATACAAATGCACCAGTGTTGCCAATCGCCAGTATTTTTACTGGCAGCCAGTAAAAAATGGGCACTCTTTTCCTGCCAGTAAATGCTAGTGACAGGAAAAAGTTTCCAGTAAAAAATATGCCTGTGATGCTCAGCTCAGAACTGCGCATTCGCAGCTCCGGTTCGGAGCCAGCAGAGACCATCCAACTGCCTGCTACAATGTGTTATGGCATGTCTGGTGAAGGCGGTGCCTGAGTATGTCGTGTGATGTCATGGTGCAAGGGAGCCGAGCCAAGTGGCCGGAGCCTTGTGTGCGGGTCTGTGGGATAGGAGCAAGGCAATCCAGGTGCGGGACTGTCAGTGCTGTTTGGACTGGAGTGGACTGATGGGAACACCTGGTGTGGAGAGAGACCGTCACTGTGACTCAGGAGGGGGTATGTCGTGTTGGCGAGGTGTCATCATCATCTGTGCTGCTGCACACTGCTGTCAATTTCAGGTATATGTGCTTTCCTATTCTAATTTCTCGCCCTCCTGAGTCCTGTCCCTGAGCTACTTACTATATCGAAAATAAAATAAGAATTTTTTTTTGCCTTAATATCTACCTTAAATCACATTGGAAATTGCATATTGTACTGTTTGCAGACTAAATACTGAAATTTTAACTTAAAACTGTAATTTTGTAACTTTTGGAAATGGCAGTAAAAACTTGGCGGTGCCAGTAAATTTTGGGTGTTGTGTCAGCAAATTTCAATCTGGTAGGTTGGCAACACTGAAATGCACACCCCACTTTTCACATATTTATTTGTAAAGAAAATTGAAAATCATTTATCATTTTCCTTCCATTTCACAATTATGTGCCACTTTGTGTTGGTCTATCACATAAAATCCCCAATAAAATACATTAACATTTTTGGTTGTAACATGACAAAATGTGGAAAATTTCAAGGGGTGTGAATACTTTTTCAAGCCACTGTATATACAATAAATATACCCAGACCAGAAGTAGGATGTATGGGTATTTCAACTGGTAGTCAGACATGAAGATTTTACCCCCTTCCTGACCAGAGAACTTTTTGCGATTTGCAATGTTGTACCCAAACAAAATTGACGTCCTTCTTTTCCCACAAATAGAGCTTTCTTTTGGTGGTATTTCATCATCCCTGCAGTTTTAATTTTTTGCGCTATAAACAAAAAAAAGAGCGAAAATTTTGAAAATTTTATTTTTTACTTTTTGCTATAATAAATATCCCCTAAAAATATATAAAAAAAAGGTTTTTCCTCATTTTAGGTCGATATGTATTCTTCTACATATTTTTGGTAAAAAATAAATCGCAATAAGCGTATATTGATTGGTTTGCGCAAAATTTATAGCGTCTAAAAAAAATAGGGGATAGTTTTATGGTATTTTTTTTAGTAGTAATGGCGGTGATCTGCGATTTTTATCCGGACTGCGACATTATGGCGGACAGAATGGACACTATTTTGGGAACATTGTCATTTATACAGCGATCAGTGCTATAAAAATGCACTGATTACTGTGTAAATGACACTGGCAGGGAAGGGGTTAAACACTAGGGGGCGATCAAGGGGTTAAGTGTGTCCTAGGGAGTGATTCTAACTGTGGGGGGCTACACCTTATATGACAGCGATCACAGGTCCCGATGACAGAGCAGTGATCTCTGTCCTGTCACTAGGCAGAAAGGGGAAATGCTTTGTTTACAAAAGCATCTCCCTGTTCTACCTCTTCGTGACACGATCGCGGGCACCCGGCGGACATCGAGTTTGCGGCACCGCTTCTTAAAGGCGATGTACCTGTACACCCTTTTGCCCACCAGTACCATTCTGCTGACGTATATTGGCATGCGCTGGTCGGCAAGCGGTTAAAGTAGTACTGAAAGCAGAGACTTTTTTCATGGATATAATCATTTTAAATATAATGCACAATACTAGTAAACTTTTACTTTATGTAATAGTAATGCCTTCTATCACCTCCAGTCTATCAGCCTCCACCTTCTCTGGGGTCAGATGCGGATCTTCCCTGCACGGAGACCTTAAAGTCATTGTAAATGTTGGATTTATTTTTTTAAAACAAACTTGTCATACTTACCTGCTCTGTGTAATGGTTTGCACAGAGCAGCCCTGATTATCCTCTTCTGGACCCCCCCCCCCACATCTGGCTCCTCCTGACTTCAGCGTGCCCCTATAGGAAGCCACAAAGTATAGTATAGAGTGTCCCTATAGGAGCTGCAAAGTATAGTATAGAGTTCCCCTATAGGAAGCCACAAAGTATAGTATAGAGTTCCTCTATAGGAAGCCACAAAGTATAGTATAGAGTTCCCCTATAGGAAGCCGCAAAGTATAGTATAGAGTTCCCCTAGAGCAAGGTAAAAAAATTCTCCCTTTAGAATCACTTGCTTCCTTCTCTTGCCCAGGACTACATGTCCCATGAGGCATTGCTCCTCACACATTCAAATTCTCAGGCATTTACTGCCAGGTATGGATGGTGTACTGAGCTGTATTTTCTGATATGTAAAGAAATAATTCATTCTGTATGCAGGCCAATTAATCGACTGACCAACTAATCAATTATGAAAATATTTGACAACTATTTTCATAATCGATTAGTTGTTTCAGCCCAACATCTCTGAATCTCCTACCAGTTCATTTCTTTATTCAGGGACCTTAGTCAGAGAGTGAGGAAACAATGAGAACTGTCTTTTATAGGAGTGACAGTGATGAGGGGATTATAGGACGAGTGTCCCCTCCCCCTCTATCACTCATTGCCATCTTCCCAACACAAGAAGTCCTGCACTTTCTTATTTAGTCCATGGTTTAGTCATGAATAACAGCAGGGCTGAGCCCCACCAGAGGTCAGAGAGTGAGGATGGGGAGAGCAACCAAGATGAAGACTGGACTGATCCTGAAGACCATCATTGGGTTATTGACTCCTCCCTCATTATCACTTTCTGTTTAAGGTTACAAAACTTGAGGATGTTATCACATTATTATCAACATGTAAAAGTCTGTGCTCCAATCAAATCAACAGATATAAAATGTCCAGCTGGTAGGAAATGGGTGCAAAAAAAGGTAAGGCCTATGTAATGTACAACTTATTATATAGGATGCAACAGTTAAGATTTTATACTATCAGAATAATGTAATGTACAAAATAGAGTATATAGTGCAGGGGTTAGGAGTATGTCATGTACAATATAAATTATATAGTGTAAGGGTGTCAGGGCAGCCCTTCCTTCTCTGAGCTGGTCGCTCAGCTGTCGGCTAATTGCCAGCTCCTATCTCTCCACAGGTACTCAGCTGTTAATGATCCTGCTCATCAGTCCTGCCAACTTAAGCTGTCCAGCCCAGAGGATCACTGCCTTCGCCTTAGTCAACATCACAGAAACGCTTTCCTGCATTCCTGTTAAAAGACTTGCTTGGCTGACATCCCTTCTGGCTCCAGATCCTGCTTGCTGTTTTACTATGTTCATCTCAGGCTCCCTGACGTTTGGCTTGTCTGACTATCCATTCCGGTTCCTTAACTCTGGCTATGTTTTGACTATGTTTGTTCTATTTACGTTTATTATTAAACAAGTGTGATTTAACTGTACTTGTGTCTTGGCCTGATTTCATGGTTTCTGACAAAGGGTCAGGACTTATAATATTGGTATTCAGTAGGGATGGGCTGCCTATTCGAGTCAAACATGAGTTTGACTCGAACATCTGCCGTTTGCTTGTTCGCCTAATTTCGAACATTATGGGACGTTCGCGACAAATTCGAGCGGGGCGTTACGGCCCATAATGCACTGCATCATCGCAGTGCATTGCTGGCTGATGATTGGCCAAGCATGCACTTGGCCAATCACAGCGCCGCCAGCGAAGAGAGCCATAATTGGCCACAGGCAGGGTGAGTGTGGCCAATTATGGCTCAGGGGGTTAAGTACACGCCCCACACTATATAAGGCCGCCTGCACGTCGGCCATGTGTAGTGTGCTGGTGGCGTTTGTTAAGAGAGAGACTGTCATTTCATTTAGTTTCAGCAGGCAGGCAATTCCTGGAGTTCTGTTAGGCAGGCAGGCAAGACAGTTAAGATAGCTGCAGTGTATTGTGTATATATATATATATATATATATATATATATATATATATATATATATATATATATATATATATATATACATATATCTTTGTATATATATATATATATATATATATATATATATATATATACACACACTGTATACAGTTTAGCTTCATCTCACTGCTGACCATTCCTGGTGTATTTTTTCTAATATACTTCAGCCAGGCAGGTGACTCACTGAGCTGCAGTGCATTTAATATATATATACAGGCTTGTATATATATAGTCTAGCCAAGCCTATACCTGACTGTAGGCTATTCCCTGAGTGCGTGTTCAAAGACACTTTCAGCCAGGCAGGTGACTCACTGAGCTGCAGTTCATAAAATATATATCCACTGCATTGTAGTCTAGCCAAGCCTATATCTTACTGTAGGCCATTCCTGGTGTAATGTTTTTAGTAAACTTCAGGCGTTGTTTTGCTAATCTAATTGTACAGTATGTCTGGAAGGCCACCAAGGAGAGGCAGACGCTCACAGGCCACTAAAAGAGGGCAGGCCGGCTCTGTGTCTACAGCAAACAGTGCTGGTCGTGGCACACGGTGCATCCTCAGCACGTGGCCGTGGGGCACGCTTGTCCTTTTTTTCGGGAGCTGGCCATGTTGAGTGACAACATGCAGAAGAGTTGGTAGAGTGGATGACCAAGCCGTCCTCATCCTCCTCATCCTCTGTCACCCAGGCTCAGGATACTTTGTCTGCCAATGCAGCTGCCAAAGCGGCCTCTTCCATTGGCTCAATGTCATCAGTCACTCCTTCCCTAGCCCCACCATCATGCCTTGAGGAGTCCCCCAAACTGTTCGACAACAGTGTAGGGTACATGCTGCAGGAGGATGCGCAGCGTTTTGAAGGCTCTGATGATGGTACCCAGGTTGAGGATGAAGGCAGTAACGTAAGCCCAGAGAGAAGAGGGGGTGCCCAAGAAAAACAAGAAACTGGCAGTCATGTTCCCCCAGCTGCAGCATACTGCCAGGTTTGCTCCAGTGGTGAGGAGGGAAGGAATGATGAGGTCACTGACTCTATGTGGGTGCCTGATAGAAGAGAGGAGGTGGAGGCACATCTCCAACGAGGCAGGATGCCCTCCAGGGGCCAGCTTAAGGGCAGCCAACTGACTGCATCACACCACAGAGCTCCACATGTGCAGGGCGCTGCTGATTTTTCCAAAAGTTCTTTGGTGTGGGCCTTTTTTGTGCAGCAGATCGCACTGTTGCTGTTTGCAACATATGTCTGAAGCGCATCAAGCGTGGCCAAATCAGCAGACGCTTGGGCACCACATGCTTGACCAGACATATGTCGAGCTCCCATGCAGTCCATTGGCAGCAGTACTTAAAAGACCCACACCAAAGAACAAGGCGGACCTCTCCTTGCTCCTCATCAGCTGGGATCTCCAACCCCACTATACCTTCAGTCCTCTCAGAAACCAGCACTGACAGGAATGAAGGTGTAGAATTAGGTGTGCCAAGTACTTGCGGGCAATCTGCTATCACTACACCAACGCCCGATTCTAGCAGGCAAATTTCCCTACCCCAGTTGCTAAACCAGCAAAAGAAATTCGGTCCCAGCCATCCACATGCTCAGCGGCTGAATGCTAGTTTGGCTAAATTGCTAGCACTCCAACTGCTGCCTTTTCAGCTGGTAGACTCTGCCCCCTTTCGAGAATTTGTGGAATGTGCAGTACCTCAGTGGCAGGTTCCCAAACACCAATTTATTTTTTGTAAGGCAATTCTGTCTCTCTACCGACATGTGGAAGGCTATGTCTTGGCCTTGTTGGACAGGGCGGTCAGTGGTAAGGTGCATATTACCACTGACTCATGGTCCAGCAGGCATAGACAGGGCTGTTACCTTTCTTTCATGGCACACTGGGTAACCCTGCTGGCAGCTGGGAAGGATGCAGGACAGGGTGCAGTATTGTTGGAGCTTGTTCCGCCACCGCGCCTCCAAAATGCTGGTAGTGGTGATTCTGCCACACCTCTCTCCCCCATCCCCTCCTCTTCTTCTTCCTCTAAGGCCTCTTCCTGTGCAGATTTGTCCTCAGAACCAGTGGTGCTCCGTAGGCGTTATAGAGGCTACGCAAGCACTCAGGCAAAAAGATGCTAAGCGCTGCTTGAGTTGGTCTGCTTGGGGGACAGGAGCCATACTGGGGCAGATATTCTGTCAGCTCTGAAGGGGCAGGCTCAGAGGCGGTTGACACCATGCCAGCTTCAGCCAGGGATGGTGGTTTGCGACAATGGCACCAACCTCCTCTCCGACCTCCGACAAGGACACTTCTCCCATGTGCCCTGTTTGGCTCACGTCCTTAATTTGGTGGTAAAGCGGTTTTTGTGCAGGTACACGGGCTTACAGGATATCCTGAGGCAGGCCAGGAAAGTCTGTGGGCATTTCCGTCGGTCATATAATGTCAGTGCTCGGCTGGCTGACCTTGAAAAGGAATGCAACCTGCCCAAGAACCGCCTCATCTGTGACATACCCACCAGGTGGAACTTAACGTTGGCAATGCTGCAGCGGCTGCACACGCAGCAGAGGGCCATCAACGAGTATCGCACCAGTACAGGGTCAGGGGAGCTTGGCTTTTTTTCGCCACGCCAGTGGCTCATGATTAAGGATGCACGCACTGTCCTGTCACCATTTGAGGAGGCCATGAGGATGGTGAGCAGTGACAGTGAATGCATCAGTGATACTGTCCCTCTTGTCTACCTGTTGGAGCACACGCTGCGTGGAATAATGGACAGGGCACTTGAGGCAGAACAGAGGGAGGAAGAGGAGGACTTCCTTACCTCTCAAGGCCCCCTTTATACAGACACTATTCCTGCAGGCCCGCTGATCTCACAGGAAGATGAGGGGGAGGAGGAGGAGGAGGATGAGGATTGTGTCAGCATGGAGGTGTAGCCTAGCACTCAGCAGCAGTCTTCAAGGGATTGTTTACAGTCCCCAGAAACCCATGGACTTGTACGTAGCTGGGAGGAGGTGGCTGCTGATCAGGTCATCCTTAGTGACCCAGAGGACTCCGGATCGAATGCCTCAGCAATCCCTATGCTGCATGGCCTCCCTGATCCTGCAAAGCCTGCGAAAGGACCCTCGGATTCGTGTGATCAAGGAGAGGAATCACTACTGGCTGGCAACCCTTCTTGATCCACGTTACAAGGGTAAGGTTGCGGAACTTATCCAGCCATCGCACAGGGAGCAGAGGATGAGACAACTTTGGGAGGCCTTGCAGAAAGGTTTGTGTAACGCGTTTCCAGAGCCTGGGAGGGTAGGACCTGGACTTGAACCTGGGACCTCAGCTGTGTCTGGCAATGAGTCTTCTCACTGAGCTATCTGAGATGCTGGACAGCGCTTGTCATGAGTCTTCTCACTGAGCTATCTGAGATGCTGGACAGCACCTTGTCAGATCCTATAGACAACCCTGCCTTGTATCTTGATGTCAGCTGAACCTTGAACTCTTTGCTCCTCCCACGAACTTCCTGATCTAAGCCATGTCTCTGCACTTCCTCCTTGCCAGAATATTGTGCTATCTCCAGCCTGTATCTCGCTCCTGTCTTCCCTGCTGCCGTTCATATTTGCTACTGCTCGTTATCGACCCTTGGCTTGTTCCTCGACTACGCTTCTGCCTGATCCCAACCTGCAACTACTCGTTACCGAGCTTTTGGCTTGTTTACTGACCACGCTTCTAATTGATCCTTACCTGCTCATCCGCTACTGAACCCTGGCTTACTCACCTCCTGGTGGGGCGATCCTGAGGACCGCGACCTGGTACTAACACGCAGCTAAATCCATCTCCACCATCAGGAGCTCTGGTGAACACCGGTTAGTACTTAGACTCCGCACCTCAGGTGAGCCTGTGTCATCTGCCAGGGTGACTGCCTGTTTAACTATCCTGCTGGTTAGTGGTAGTCCTGCAACTGCTATAGCAATTGGTCTTCGAGCCTGACCCCAGATCGTGACAGAATATTCTGGCCTAAAACAAGGAGGCCACTATAGCAAATGCTGTGGCTCCATTCAGGCAGCAAATTGCAGAGCTGCAGGAGTTCGGTGTCACTTACCAAGAAAAATTCTCTGTACTGGAAGGTGTGGTGAAGGAGCAACACGAAGAGATCCGTGATCTGACAAAACAATTGCTGGACCTACGTTTCCGAGATGATAACGCACATATGCCTCACCCACCCAAGTTTAATGGAGACCGCCACCATTACAGAGGTTTTCCTAACCAGTGTAGCATCTATTTCCAAATGCGACCCACTGCATTCATTTCTGAAAGACAGAAGGTAATGTTTGTTATCAACCTCCTGACTGGGGAAGCTGTAGCCTGGGCCTACCCCTATATTGAACAAGACAGTGCCATGCTGAATAATTTCCAGACATTCGAGAATGCAATGAATCAAGTTTTTGATGATTCCAACCGCTGCGCTACGGCTGAAGCAAAGTTGCATAGTTTACGGCAGGGTAAACGCTCTGTTGCTGAGTACACAGCTGAATTCAGACGTTGGATGGCAGACACCACTTGGAACCCAGCAGCGCAAAAAAGTCAGTTCCGCCAAGGGCTCTCTGAACAGGTAAAAGATGAGCTTGCCAGAGTAGAGACACCTAATGATCTTGAAGCCTTCATCCAACTATGTATCTGAGTTGATCAGAGGCTTACAGAAAGGAGGAAGGAGAGGCTGGGAATGTTTGGAAGTAATGGTGGCATGCGTTTCTCTGCTAGTCAATTTGTTCAGAAGGATCCAAGAGTTTCTCCAGATTCTGACAAAGCTGAACCTATGCAGGTTGATGCAATCAAGAGATCCATTTCTTTTCAGGAGAAAGAAAAAAGACGTGCAGAGAACCTCTGTCTATATTGCGGGGACTCTGGGCATTATGCAGTTAACTGTCCTAACAAGGTTAGAAGAACAATTGCGGCGACTGATGTGATCCTGCCTGCACAAATAAACTCTATTACCCAGTCTATCTCCCCATTAATTCTCGAAGAAAATAAAGTAAATTCTCCACTGTCTCATTTTGTCATCCCTATTAAGCTTATTTCTGAAGGCCGTGAAATCCCCTGCTCTGCTATGCTGGACTCTGGGGCTGGAGGAAACTTTATGGACATAGAGTTTGCCCACCGCAATAACATTCAAGCCAGAAATATATCTGCTCCTATTGAGATGGAGACGGTTGATGGTTCACCTTTATCTTCAGGACCTGTTACCCATAAAACAGTTCCTCTGTTAACCCAGTTTGAGGCTGACCATCGTGAGACCATCAGCTTTCAGTTGATCACATCACCCAAATTTGCCATCATTTTGGCCATTCCTTGGTTCTCCACTCTCAATCACTCTATCAACTGGGGAACACGGACCATAGATTTCACATCCTCCCATTGCAAGGAACAATGTAGGGAATCTTACCAAACAAGTTCTCCGCTGGTCAAGGAATTGCAAGTTGGTGTGGTAACTACCCAGTCATATGACAACTTGCCTCCACAATACCATGCATTCCGGGATGTCTGTGATAAGAAAAATGCAGATCAATTACCTTCTCCCTCACCGCCCATACGATTGCCCCATTGAGTTGCTCCCAGGGGCCGAAATACCTTTTTAATCTGTCAGAACCTGAATTAAAAGTGCTCAGGGAGTGGCTTGATGAAAATTTAGAGAAGGGTTTTATTAGACACTCAACATCTCCTGCAGGAGCAGTCCTATTCTTTGTTGAAAAGAAAGACTCCACCTTGCGTCCATGCATTGATTACAGGCACATAAATAAGGTCACTATTAAAAACCGTTATCCACTCCCCTTGATCTCGGAAATGTTGGAAAGGCTGCGTTCTGCAAAAGTGTTTACAAAACTTGACCTACGGGGGGCATATAACCTGGTCCGTATTCGTCCAGGAGACGAATGGAAAACGGCCTTTAGAACCAGATATGGACATTTTGAGTCCTTGGTCATGCCTTTTGGTCTCTGCAATGCCCCTGCGACCTTTCAACACTTCATAAACAAACAATGTTTTTCGAGATCTGTTGGACCAATATCTCATTGCTTATCTGGATGACATCCTTATCTTTTACGATAACCTGAAAGAGCACCGCAAGCATGTTTGCATTGTCTTTGAAAGATTACGGCAGAATCGACTTTATATCAAACTGGAGAAATGTGTTTGAATAAGCCCAGATCCAGTTTTTAGGGTATATTATTTCTCCAGAGGGAGTGAGCATGGATCCCGAGAAGATTAAAGCGGTGGTAGATTGGCCTGCCCCCGGAAACATTAAGGAAATCCAACGATTTGTTGGGTTTGCCAACTTTTACAGAAAATTCATAAGGAACTTCTCTAAGGTGATAGCTCCAATTACCCAACTAACAAAGAAAGGGGTGCCCTTTGTGTGGTCATCTGAGGCACAGGCTGCTTTTGGAAAGTTAAAAACTCTTTTTACTTTATCACCAGTATTGGTACATCCCAATCCTGAATTTCCTTTTATAGTGGAAGTGGATGCTTCGGACTCTGCCGTGGGAGCTTTCCTCTCTCAGCGACGTGGTGAAAAGATGCAGCTTCATCCCGGTGCTTACTTCTCTCGTTTAATGTCTTCATCCGAAAGAAATTATGATATTGGGAATAAGGAGTTATTGGCAATTAAGGAAGCATTTTCTGAATGGAGGCATTTGCTGGAAGGCGCTAAGCATCCTGTGACCGTTCTCACAGATCATAAGAATCTGGAATTCATTCGTTCTGCCAAAAGATTGTCTTCTAGACAAGCACATTGGTCATTGTTCTTTTCCAGGTTCAATTTCTATTATCTCATATCGACCTGGGTCAAGGAATGGTAAGGCTGATGCCTTATCACGAATGTTGTCTGGGCCTCTCCAGGAAAAGAACTCTGAATACACAGTACTGCCTCAAAAGAACTTTCTAGGTGCCACAAGTTCTAAAGCACTCTTGAGTCTCCTCAAGGAAGGGTACGAGAATGACCCACTCCTCAAAGATCCTCCTATGGATATCATCCTTGAGTACAAAAACGGCTTCTGGACTCAAGCACATCGCCTCTATGTACCTGAAGTTGCTCGGGTTGAAGTCCTCAAGTTGGTTCATGACTCCAAACTTGCTGGACATTTTGGAGTTTCTAAGACAGAGGAACTTTTATCCCGTTCCTTTTGGTGGCCTGGGTACAAAAGAGATGTCAAAGGTTATGTAGCCTCGTGCCTGGTCTGTGCTCGCAATAAGACACCCCGAGTTTCTCCTTTGGGGTTGCTACAGCCACTCCCTGTCCCATCAAGACCATGGGGATACATTTCTATGGACTTTGTAGTTGATTTACCCCCCTCTAAAGAAATGACCACTATCTTGGTGGTTATTGACCGCTTCACGAAGATGGCTCACTTTATACCGGTCAAGGGGGTACCCTCTGCAGAACAAACTGCAGAGTTGATGGTTCGAGAAATCTTTAGACTACATGGAATTCCAGAAGATGTAGTTTCTGACAGAGGAGTACAGTTCACTTCAAAATTTTGGAAAAGCTTTTGCTCAGCACTAGGAGTAACAGTTAATCTATCTTCGACTTTTCATCCTCAGTCTAATGGTCAGACTGAGAGGACCAATCAAACGTTAGAGCAGTACCTTCGATGTTTCGTTAGTTATCTTCAGGATGACTGGGTGGACTATATTCCTACAGCGGAGTTTGCTTATAACAATTCTAAACATGGCTCCACCTCTCAGACCCCTTTTTTCCTAAATACCGGGCATCATCCAGCTTTCATCCCTGATCTCCCTATCTCAACTCCAATGCCTGCTGTTACCAACAGATTAACTGCTTTACAGCAGATCCAGGAGAAATTAATCGAGACTTTGAGGGAAGCTCAGGAAAGTTACAAGAAGGCTGCAGATAGACATTGCAGAGCACTTCCTACCTTTCATGTGGGTGATCAAGTTTGGTTATCTACAAAAAATCTAAAGGTTCATGTTCCATGTGCAAAGTTAGGACAAAAGTTTGTGGGACCTTTCCAGATCTCGGCCCAGATTAACCCAGTCGCCTTTTGCCTAAAACTTCCAGCCAGTATGAAGATTCACCCTGTGTTTCACATATCGCTACTCAAACCTTTTCACGAAAATACTTTTTCTGGAAGAATTCTTCCACCCCCTCCACCTGTTGAGGTACAGGGTGAAGAAGAATATGTGGTGGAGAAAATTCTTGATTCCAGGATCTATAGGAACAAATTGTAATATCTGGTTCAATGGGAAGGATATGGGCCAGAAGAAAATTCTTGGGAGCCTGAGCAGAATGTTCATGCTCCTAGATTAACAAGAGAATTCCACCAGAGGTTCCCTCACAAACCGGGCCCTAAGACGTCCAGTGGACGTCCTGGGAGGAGGGGAGTACTGTTAGGACCTGGACTTGAACCTGGGACCTCAGCTGTGTCTGGCAATGAGTCTTCTCACTGAGCTATCTGAGATGCTGGACAGCGCCTTATCAGATCCTATAGACAACCCTGCCTTGTATCTTGATGTCAGCTGAACCTTGAACTCTTTGCTCCTCCCACAAACTTCCTGATATAAGCCATGTCTCTGCACTTCCTCCTTGCCAGAATATTGTGCTATCTCCAGCCTGTATCTCGCTCCTGTCTTCCCTGCTGCCATTCATATTTGCTACTGCTCGTTATCGACCCTTGGCTTGTTCCTCGACTACGCTTCTGCCTGATCCCAACCTGCAACTACTCGTTACCGAGCTTTTGGCTTGTTTACTGACCACGCTTCTGATTGATCCTTACCTGCTCATCCGCTACTGAACCCCGGCTTACTCACCTCCTGGTGGGGCGATCCTGAGGACCGCGACCTGGTACTAACACGCAGCTAAATCCATCTCCACCATCAGGAGCTCTGGTGAACACCGGTTAGTACTTAGACTCCACACCTCAGGTGAGCATGTGTCATCTGCCAGGGTGACTGCCTGTTGAACTATCCTGCTGGTTAGTGGTAGTCCTGCAACTGCTATAGCAATTGGTCTTCGAGCCTGACCCCAGATCGTGACACTGGGTCTTGAGGATGGATCACTGACCAGAGCTTGTACAGTTTGCAATTGAGCTACTGGTCTGTCCTGCATCCAGCGTCGGAACGCACATTCAGTGCCGCTGGAGGCTTTGTAACCAATCCCAGAGTGCGCCTGTCCACCAACTCGGTTGATCAGCTCACCTTCATAAAAATGAATCAGTCTTGGATCACCAGCTACCAAGCACCTGATGCTGATGTAACCAAATCATTTTTTTATGAATGTGAGATCCCTTGAAGATGCTGACTGACTATCCTGTTATGCCGAGTGACTATCCTATTCCTCCTCAATGTTCATGTTGATAGCTTCTAAGAACATTTTTGGCTCTGGGCACCAGCACCTAAAGCCCAATTTTTCTGCCCCTGTTTAACAGGGGCGCGTAATTACAATTTTTTAATCTAATATTTCACAGCAGGACTCGTTCCTGCACTCAACAACAGAATCTGTGAGGGGTTACAGTGTTGTGGCACCAGTGCCTAAAGCCCAATTTTTATGCCCCTGTTTAACAGGGGCATGTAATTACAATTTTTAAATCTAATATTTCACATCAGGGCTTGTTCCTGCGTTCAACAACAGAATCTGTGAGGGGTTACAGTGTTGTGGCACCAGTGCCTAAAGCCCAATTTTTCTGACCCTGTTCAAACAGGGGCATGTAATTACAATTCTTGATATAATATTTCACAGCAGGGCCCGTTCCAGCGCCCAACAAAAGTAGTAACTGTGAGGGCTTACAGTGTTCTGGTACCACCAACACCTAAGGCCCAATTTTCTGCAGAGTATATAGGGCAGCCCCCTACTTTTAAACATCCGACTTACAAACGACTGCTACTTACAAACGGAGGGAGACAACAGGAAGTGAGAGGAAATCTACCCCTAGGAAGGGAAATTCTCTCCTGTAAGAGTTAATATGGGAAAAAGGTGTCTCCTCCACTGATTTATCACCAATCCTTGTTTCCCTTAAAAACCCCAAATTTTCTAAATCCAATTGTCATTGGGACAGAAAGTGAGGTGAAATATTCTTTTATTCCTTTAAAAATGTCATTTTGTGCAGGGACTGTTCTAAGCACGGGAAACACTCGCCACTTTACAGGCATATTATAGACACCCCCCAGGTACCATATTTAAAGGAATATTTCACTTTTATTTTTTCACTTTAAGCATCATTAAAATCACTGCTCCCGGAAAAACATCCGTTTTTAAAACTTACTTTTGCATTGATACATGTCCCCTGGGGCAGGACCCGGGTCCTCAAATCCTTTTTAGGACAATAACTTGCAATTTAGCCTTTAAAGTTCGCACTTTTGATTTCTCATGTTCGAGTCCCATAGACTTTAACGGTGTTCGAATGTTCGCGCAAACTTTCGGTCTGTTCGCATGTTCTGGATGCGAAGCGAACCGGGGGGTGTTCGGCCCATCCCTAGTATTCAGTAATCAGTGGAAGCTTAAATGTTTACATGAGAGAAGTTGCAGAGGTCCCACACCGCTGCCTCCCATCTCCTGAGACTGCACTCAGTGACTTGGGTCTGAGACTATAAAGACATATCCCTCCACCTGGCACAGCCAGCAGAGAACAAAGCAAGTAATCCTGGGAGAATTGTTCTGTCAGAGATCTTACTAGACCCGGGCATGGGGCATAGATTCATAAATTGTGTCTGCAGCACAGAGAAGGAATATTATCCGAGAGAAATACAGGAATACAGGACGGGGAACACAGCTCAGAAAATTGACCAGGGGATTACAGGCTGCTATTACCCACTCCCCGCCCTACTCTAGACCAATCAGTGAGCAGTATGGGTGGAGGAATGTATTTATTGTTAATGACCCACCTGTGCTGATCTCTGTAAGAGTGCCGTCCTCTAGAATTAGCCTCATTATTCCATCCTCCTCCATAGACTGCTGATCATCGCTCACATAAGTCTCTTCATCTTTCACTTCAACTTTAGAATCTCTCAGGTTTCCACTCTGAATATATAATTAAAATCACATCAATTGTAACAATGCAGATAATGTACAGATCCTAATGATACTACCGGTGATTGTTCCTCATCTACCTGATGATGGTGAGGGATGGTGTGATCTTCCTGTGTGGAATCCCGGGAATACAGAGGACAGGGACATCTCTCTGGTGGGTTCCTGATATTGGGTGGCTCCATCATATTCTTGTGTACTTCTGAAAACTCCTCCATCACTCCATACTCCTCATCCTCCTCTTTATACTCTTCTTTAACATCAATATTATCATTCCCGAGGTTTCCACTCTGAATATATAATAAAACATTCATTGTAACAAACATGCTGTGTATAAATCAGAACTACCAATAATTGTCAGTCATCTACCTGATGATGGTGGGGGATGGTGTGATCTTCCTGTGTGGAATCCCGGGAATACAGAGGACGGGGACATCTCTCTGGTGGGTTCCTGGTATTAGGTGGCTCCATCACATCCTTGTGTCCTTCTGAAAACTCCTTCATCACTCCATACTCCTCATCCTCCTCTTTATACTCTTCTTTAACAACAATATTATCATCCCCGAGTTTTCTACTCTGTATATATTATGAAACACACACTGTAACAAACATGATTGTTTAAAAATAATCACAAGGGATTGTTTACCTGATGATGGTGAGAGATGGTGTGACCCTCCTGTGTGGAATCCCAGGTTTCTATTACTGGATCCATCTGTAGGAAACACACACACACTGACTGAATACATTGTTTCTATGTGTTTATCAGATGATGGGGGATCTAGGTGGAGCCTCCGTACTGCTCTCTCCTTTACAATAAAGTCTCCTCTTACCCGGTGATGTGAGGGGCGGCTGATTGTTCACCATGACATCCTTGTAGAGATCCTTGTGTCCTTCTAAATACTCCCACTCCTCCATGGAGAAATAGACAGTGACATCCTGACACCTTATAGGAACCTGACACACACAATGATACAGTCACCATCCAGACACATCCCCCGTCTGTTACTGGATAATGTCCCAGAATTCCCAGCACCGCTCACCTCTCCTCTGTGATCCCTCCGGTGACTTCTAGAATCTTCTTTTTATTTCTCTATTCTATCAGGGAAGGAGGTGGAGACAATGTGATGGTCATATGATCTCCAGACTTCACAGGAGGAAAACTCTAGATCTGAACACAAATAGAAAAATCAAATGATATTCCCAGAATCCTCACCTCACCATTCATGTTTCCATTTTATTAAAGTCACATTTCAGACTGAGGTATAATTTACCCCCACAGGACCCCCACACTCCACAGGTTAAAAGATTTTTGCAGGCATTCTGTCAGCATTACATACAACAGTCCCACTTTGCTAGGGAGGATGCCAAGGGTCCACCCACATTCTAAAAGCATCAGAATAAAAGCCAGATGGAGGGACATTGGGAGGAGGAGCTGTGAGGTCACTGTGATGTCATAGGACATATAGACTCTGGATGGAGGGACATTTGGATGGGGAGATTTGAGGGGTCCTCTATATGAGGCTCCCATGCAAACCAAATCATTGTTCCTTGGTGTGTCCTACCTCTCCTAAACTGAAGAGTGAACTTGGATCATTATCATACAGAAATCTGTCAGAAATCTGTGAAAGTAAGCTCTCATGTTAAATGTGTAAATGAGTGTAAATAGCACTATTCAGCTGACCTCTCCCCACTCTCTAGCCATCAGGTGGAAATCGGAGGGGGTCGCCCATCTTCTCACTGATCCCCCTGAGCAGATCCTCTTCCACCCCGTCTCGTGAGCGCGCGCACACGTATCTTAAATAGATACGATCGGTCGGCAGAAAAAGGGGGCATGGTTAAGCGCGGCCGACGTGCACGTGGGTTTGGCGTGCACATTCGTAACGGCACAGGTGCAGAGTGGGCTAGAAGTTTTTAAAAGCCTCACTCTATCAGGGATGAGCAGTCGGTGGAACACAGGAGCTTCAGGAGCACGTAAGATGGTGGATTCAGTCATTTCCTAAAGGACACATCTACTCAAGCATCAGGCTGCGCAAGTGATAGCAGCATATATACATATATATTGCTGGACTAAGGCTCAGCAGGTGATGCATCTGTATTAGTACTTCTGCGTTTGTGCTTAAGCCTATGCGTTCCCACAAAGGGGCTGCAGCTGCAACAAAAGGGGGCGCAAAATCGTCACCTTCAGGGTCTGAGGATCCTGGGCATGTATACGCAGTGCCTTCCTCTCTGGAAAGACCTGATGCAGCCGGCCAGGATTAGCCATTGGGGCTATCAGGTATTGCTGCTTCTCCCAACATCTCAGCCCCTGCATACATCACTGAAGATGTTCTTGCTCTGGCTTTGGTTGGCTTAGAAGAGAGGTTAGCTTCCTTAATCGCTAAATCTTCCCGGAATGTGTTAAAAAAGCATGTTAGGTCCCCTTCCCCCACTCTGGACCCTCAAATGGAGGGACAATGGACAGATGATGTTGAATGTTGAGGACCGGGAAAAGGGACAGTCTGATGACTCTTCTTCAGAGGAAACTGTCTCAGAAGAACCTTTCTCAGCTTCGCAATCTCAAAGGTTGCAGGTTCAATCCCTTTCAGAGATGGTTCAGTTGGCTTAGAAGTTACCCTCTGCTGAGGTGGCCGAAACTTTGGTTCCCTCTTTGGGTTCTTTAAAGCCCCCTCAGGCTTTACATGCCTTTTCACTCCACCCGTTATTGAAGCAGCTTATATATGCTGATTGGGAGCACCCAGATAAGCATTTCCTCCTAAAAAGTTTTCTTTAATTTATCCTATGGAGGAAGAAATTCACCAAGAAATGGATTGTGCCAGTGGTTGACGCCACTATTTCTTGCGTGAATAAGAGTCTAACTTGTCCAGTGGACAATGTCCAGGTGTTTAGGGATCCAGTAGATAAGAGACTGGAATCTTTGCTTAAAACCTCCTTTGCTATGGCTGGTGCGGTGACTCAACCTGCAGCAGCAGCAATTGGCATTTGTCAATCCCTAAAAGACCAAATATAGCAGGTCATAAAATTTGTGCCTGCTCAACAGGTCCGAGACTTGGCTGATCTGCCCAGGGCCTTATGTTTTGCGTTTGATGCTTTTAAAGACTCTAATCATCAGGCATCTCGCCTCGCTCTCTTTCTAGTGCAGATGCACAGAAGCCTGTGGCTAAAGCACTGGTCAGCCGAGTCACCATGCAAGAGGCTGTTGACTGGGTTCCCCTTTCATGGGGAACGGCTGTTCGGGGAGGATTTGGACAAATACATCCAGAAGATTTCAAGTGGTAAATGTATCTTTTTACCAGTTAAAAGTAAAAGTAAACATCCTTCCTTTAAACGTTCGTCCTCTCCAGGACCAGGGGCAACAGCCTCCAGGCAGTGGCGGCGCTCTCCGTTGTCAGGTTCTAGAGATAAACCTCAAGGTCAAACCCAGGGGCCAAAGAAGCCCTGGGGACAAAAGCGTACAAAGCAGAGTCCCATGGCATCCTAATGAAGGAGTGCCCCCGCTCGATCAGGTGGGAGGGAGGCTTCTACAGTTTTTAGAGACTTGGCAGGAAGAGATCCAGGACAAATGGGTCATCTCCATAGTATCTCTAGGCTACAAGCTGGTGTTTCGTAAGTTTCCACCATCCCATTTTCTAAGATCAAATATGCCCAAAGACCTAACAAAAAGAAGATTTTTGTTTCTGGTGCTAGACCGTTTTGGTGTCTCAGGGGCTAATCATAGAGATTCCCACAGGAGAGCAGGGTATGGGGTTTTATTCGAATCTCTTCACGGTACAAAAACTGAATGGAGATGTCAGACCCATACTAGATCTCATGGACCTAAACCAGTTCCTAAACATCCATTCTTTTTGAATGGAGTCAATCCGGTCAGTGGTCTCCACCCTACTGGGGGGAAGAACTTCTGGCATCAATAGACATCAAGGATGAATATCTACATTAGATACCCATTTTCCCTGCTCACCAAAAGTTTCTACGGTCCACAGTAGATTGTTGCCATTTCCAATTTGTGGCCCTACCTTTCAGGTTGGCTACTGTGCCTCAAGTGTTCACAAAGGTGCTAGCCCCATTCCTGGCAAGGCTAAGGACCTGGGGTATAACAGCAATAGCATATCTGGACGATCTGCTGCTGGTAGATCAGTCGATATCTCGCCTAAACCAGAATGTGTCCACCACCGTCAAGTATCTGGAACACCTAGGGTGGATTCTCAACTTCGAGAAATCAGCCTTACTTCCAGTAAGAAGGCAAGAATACTTAGGTCTGGTCATAGACACAGCCCAAAAGAAAGTGTTTTTTACCCCAATCAAAGGTCAGCGCTATAAAGGAGCTGGGTCAGCTGGTCAAGGCGAGGAAGAACCCTTCCATCCACCCCTGCATGAGATTATTAGGGAAGATGGTGGCTTCATTCGAAGCAGTAACCTATGCCCAATTTCATTCAAGACTGTTGCAAAACAGTATCTTGTCGGCTTGGAACAAGAAAGTCCAAGCCTTGGACTTGCCAATCTATCTGGCCCCAAGAGTTCATCAGAATCTCCGTTGGTGGTTGGTAACCAAGAATTTGCAAAAAGGGAAATCCTTAATACCAGTTACATGGAAGATTGTAACGATGGATGCCAGTCTGTCGGGCTGGGGAGCAGTCCAAGAGGAGGCTACGGTCCAAGGGAAATTGTCCAAAGCCGAGAAGACCTTGCCCATCAACATCGTAGAGATTCGGGCAGCACGTCTGGCTCTGAGGGCCTGGACGTCCAGGTTACGGGATTGGCCCGTGAGGATTCAATCTGACAATGCTACAGCAGTGGCCTACATCAATCACCAAGGGGGCACCAGAAGTCATGCAGCCTAGAGGGAGGTGAACCATATTCTGGTTTGGGCAGAGAAGCATGTACCTTGCCTAGCTGCAGTTTTCATTCTGGGGGTAGAGAATTGGCAGGCAGATTTCTTAAGCCGTCAGCAGCTGTTTCCAGGGGAATGGTCTCTACACCCCAACATCTTTTAGGCAATTTGCCAAAGATGGGGAACCCCCGGATGTGGACCTGTTAGCCTCCAGGTTCAACAAAAAGTTGGTCAACTTTGTGTCAAGGACAAGGGATCCACTCGCATACGGAACAGATGCGTTAGTGACCTTGTGGGATCAGTTTTCACTGATTTATGCGAGGTTCAGCTGCTACCACTTCTTTGCAGAATCAAGCAGGAGGGGAAACCAGTAATTCTTGTAGCCCCGGTGTGGTCCAGAAGATTCTGGTATGCAGAGATCGTAAGGATGGCTGTAGGGGACCCATGGTCCCTTCTGTTGCGTCCAGACCTGCTCTTGCAAGGACCAGTGTTCCATCCGACCTTACAAATGCTAAATTTAATGGTTTGGCTATTGAAGCCCATATTCGAGAGAATCGGGGGGCTTTTAGGTTCAGTGGTAACTACCCTGATTACTGCTAGGAAGCCGATCTCCAGAATCATCTACTATAGGTTCTGGAGGACTTATGTCTCTTGGTGTGAATCCAAAAGATGGCATCCTCAAAAGTATACCATAGGTAGAATTCTTGCCTTTCTACAGTTGGGAGTAGAAATTAAGCTGGCCTTGAGTACTATCAAGGGTCAGATCTTTACCTTATCATTATTGTTTCAAAGACCGCTTGCTTCTCCGACGGACAAAGTTTTATCTCCTGCTCTCAAATTGTTTTTCAAAGACCGCTTGCTTCACATTCCTTAATCTGGGCCTTTATACAAAGAGTGGGACAAAATCCGTCGGAAAAAATCCGATGGATTTTGTGGTCGGATTTTCCGACCGTGTGTACGGGGCATTATGCATATAAATCCGCCAGTTAGATCACCCTTGTGCCCATGGGACTTGAATTTAGTTTTGTCGGTGTTACAAAAACAGCCTTTTGAGCCGATACGCCATATTCCATTGGTCCTCTTGACAAGGAAGTTGGTTTTTCTGGTTGCTATTTCTTCTGCTAGATTATCAGAGTTGGCTGCTTTTTCTTGTAACGAGCCATATTTAATTATTTACAGGGACAGGGTGGTGTTGCGTCCTCACCTGTCCTTTCTGACTAAGGTAGTGTCAGGGTTTCATCGGAACCAAGATGTTATCCTGCCTTCATTTTTTCCAGAACCTAGTTCTGCGGAGGAAGGGTCATTGCACTCACTTGATGTAGTGAGAGCAGTGAAAGTCTATCAGTTCAGATACGGAAAAGTGATGTTTTGTTTGTGCTGCCAGAAGGCCCCAGGAAGGGGCAGGCAGCGTAGAAGTCTACTATTTCTAAGTGGATTCGGCAAGTTATTATCCAGGCTTATGGTTTGAAAAAGGAGGGTTCCACCTTTTCAAGTTAGAACGCACTCTACCAGAGCTTCTTGGGCAGTGCATCGCCAAGCCTCCTTGGCTCAGATTTGCAATGCTGCAACTTGGTCTTCGGTCTATACATTCACCAGATTCTATCAGGTGGATGTGAAAAAGCATGAGGATGTCGCCTTTGGGTGCAGTGTTCTGCGGGCAGCAGTATAGGTCCTCAAGTCTGATGGCAGCCTGCTTTTTTTCTGTGTCTCCCTCCCCTCAGATGGCATTGCTTTGGGACATCCCACATAGTAATTACTATGGCTGCTCTGTGTCCCGTGATGTACGATAAAGAAAATAGGATTTTTATAACAGCTTACCTGTAAAAATCCTTTTCTTGGAGTACATCACGGGACACAGAGGTCCCTCCCCTCTTGTTGGGACACTTAGTGCTTTGCTACAAAAAGTGAGGTACTCCCTGTATGGGAGGGGTTATATAGGGAGGGACTTCCTGTCTTGGTAATGCCAGTGTCCATCACCTGAAGGTGGCCTATAACCCACATAGTAATTACTATGGCTGCTCTGTGTCCCGTGATGTACTCCAAGAAAAGGATTTTACAGGTAAGCTGTTATAACAATCCTATTATCTCAGCATGACTTACATAATGAAGGAGATGAGGGGGAGGGGAGGAAGTCACTTAAGGTGACCATAGATACATGGAAATTCAGCTAGTTCAGCAGGGATCGGTCACATTTCCATCCATGTGTGGTCAATGCCGGATAAAAGTCACTCGATCAGCGGCTGCAGCCAATAGCTTCATCACTGATTTGTGTATTCTGAGAGCGGAGGAGCGCCCCCCATTGTCAGAATACAATAGTGAAACGGGGAGTATTCCTACATTGGAGGGGGATGGGGGAATCGTATCAGTTTTTTCCTCTCATCCCGCTGGCTGAACAATAAAACTGAACCATGTATGACCAGCTTTGGAAGGAAGATATATTTATCATCAACTGATCCCCCTGAAGGGGTTAATCTACATATTACCTCCTCTGCCACCAGTTCCAGCAATGTCTTCTCTCTACGTCCTTCCAAATGGAATGTCCTCATTATCCTGTATGTATCTGACATCACTTCCTGTCTGTATTCAATAGGAACGTACTTTCGGGGTAGAGGTGAGATCACCACCTTGTGGAGCTCAGAGGAACTGCAGCTCATGAAACGTCTCGTAGTGTGAACACGGCCTTGTGCTGTGTGTGTGTACTGTATATCCTTCCCCTTTCTCTCCTACCTGAGTGTGTATGAAGAGGCGGAGCTCTGATTGTGTATGAAGAGGCGAAGCTCCTGAGTGTGTATGAAGAGGCGGAGCTCTGAGTGTGTATGAGGAGGCGGAGCCCTGAGTGTGTATGAAGTGGCGGAGCTCCTGAGTGTGTATGAAGAGGCGGAGCCCTGAGTGTGTATGAAGAGGCCGAGCTCTGAGTGTGAATGGAGAGGTGGAGCTCTGAGTGTGTCTGAAGAGGTGGAGCTCTGAGTGTGTCTGAAGAGGCGGAGCTCCTGAGTGTGTATGAAGAGGCGGAGCCCTGAGTGTGTATGAAGAGGCCGAGCTCTGAGTGTGAATGGAGAGGCGGAGCTCTGAGTGTGTCTGAAAAAGGCGAAGCTCCTGAGTGTGTATGAAGAGGCGGAGCCCTGAGTGTGTATGAAGAGGCGGATCTCTGAGTGTGAATGGAGAGGCGGAGCCCTGAGTGTGTCTGAAGAGGCGGAGCTCTGAGTGTGTATGAAGAGGCGGAGCCCTGAGTGAGTATGAAGAGGCGGAGCTCTGAGTGTGTATGAAGAGGCGGAGCTCCTGCTGGAACACCGGTCAGAGGAGGAGGAGTCTAGGAGGGAGACTGACAAAAAGCGCAGCAGACTTGCAGGAGTGAGCGAGGAGGATCCAGTTCCTTTGCCATCGGAGGTGAGGAGAGTGTGATGGATGTTGGTGACTCTGGTAGATGAAAAGCTGGGAGTCATATTGCTCTGGTGAGTGGGGAAGCACTACTAAGGGGGCGCCCTCACCATCACGTGTGTAAGAGGTGGAAGAAGGCCGTGGCTACACTACAGCTGCCACAGTTTGGAGCTCCGAGAACTTTACACCTTATCAACTTTTCATTGATTGGTGTTTTTTTTTTTTTTTTTTAAATAGGTTAATTGAAGTAGATGTAAAGTGGAAGCAGTGGACTTGCAGAGAACAGTATATTGAGCACAAAATATTGTATGATTACATGGATTTGCACAGATTTTTAGTTTTTTTTAATATAGCAGCAAATAATATGAGATTAAAGAAGTAGGTGTAAAGTGGAAGCAGTGGATCTGCATGGAACATCATCTTGAGCACAAAGCACTTTATGTTGTATATGAATTTGCACATGGATCAGTTTACTTCATTTATTGATAAACACCATAAGATCAGTGAAGTAGGTGTAAATTGGAAGCAGTAGATCTGCAGGGAATATTATTTGAGCCCCTAGCACTTTATATATGAATGTCTCCACATATTTTAGTGTATTTGTGATGATTTATGTGCACACACAATAGGACAGCGCTGTGACACATAATGCTCTTCTAGGTGATAAAGGGAATACTTACCTTTGTTACAGCAGCAGTCCGGTATAAGTTATTTCTGTAGGTATTTGAGTTGTTACACATAGCGCAGGTTTTATTCTATTTATATTGGTGACATAATTGCCCAAATCTGGGGATCAGGAGCCATTTCCACCCTTTACTCTCGGCTGGGGATCTTTGTATCCATATAACAGATGTTCTACATGACTAAATCTGACATCAATTTTACTGCAAAATCAAAGGAGCCAAAATGTCCCCCCCCCCCAGCAGTAATATATTCTATCCCCCTTGGTGGGAGTGGAGATGACCCCATCTATAAGGATATACAGTACATACACACACAGCACAAGGACGTGTTCACACTACGAGATGTTCCTCAGGGCTGCAGTTCCTCTGAGCTCCACAAGGTGGTGATCTCACCTTTACCCAGACAGACAGTCTCTATGGAACACAGACAGGAAGTGATGTCAGCTACAGACAGGAAGTTCTATGTAATACGAAGTACAAAGGAGACATTGCTGGATCTGGCAGCAGAGGAGGTAATAAGATCTTATTTTCTATTTACACCCAGTAATCCCCCGTCATGTCCGTCCTCTACCTCCATAGTCACTGTGATGTCTTTTATCTCCAGCAGATGATGATACACACATATATAGTGTGGAAATGTGTAGATTAACCCCTTCAGGGGGATCAGTTGATGATGAATATATCTTGCGTCCAAAGCTGGCCATACATGGTTCAGTTTTATCGTCACTTCCTCCTGACTATTCCTTGTCCTGCCTGTTGTTTCCTTGGATTGATTTTCTGTGTAGTGACCCCGGCTTCATCTCTTGGATGCGCTCGTCTGTTGCTTGTCCTGACCTTTATCCTGATTCCTGGATCTCCTCCTCATCTCTCCTCCATATCCTCTTACACAGCTTTTCTCCACACCTGCAGTGATTCTGGGGGGTGGAAACTGCTTATATATATATATATATATATATCACCCTCCTCTCTGTCCTCTCACTATTACTGCACTTACCAGCTCATCTCATTCTACACCCACATGCTGATAAAACCTCCAGGATACCTTCATATAAATCACACTGCCACATTACATCTCTAACCCTTCTGCTTCTCCTAACCTCTGGTGACATATCCCCAAACCCTGGGGCTCCATTGCTGTGCCCAACACTCCCATCACCCCACACCCTCTGGCAGCAGCTGCAATCCACAGAACCTGGTCTCTATTCCTCTTTTACCCCAAATCAGCCTCCTCTTCTCCTGTGCCCTCTGGAATGCCCGCTTTGTCACAAACTCACCTCCCTCCACGACCTCTTTAACACAAATTTCTTTAACCTTCTTGCCATTACTGAAACCTGGCTTCATGAATCAGATACTGCTTCTCCTGCTTCCCTCTCCCATGGCGGCCTTCTCTGGGCTCACTCCCCCCAGACCCAGTGGATGGAAGGGAGACAGAGTAGGGATCCTTTTAGCCCCACACAACACCTATCAGGTACTTCACCCACCTCCTTCTCTGACATTCTCCTCTTTTAAGGCACATTGTATTTGTCTATTTTCTCCCGCTTCTCTAAGAATTGCTGTAATCTACCGGCCCCCTGGACCAGTATCAATCTGCCTGGTTGCACTACTTTCTCTCTTTTGAAATCTCCACAATCATTCTCTGTGACTTCAACATTCGTTTTAATACTAACACTCCTGCTACTTCTAAACTTCTCAGTTTAACCTCCTCCTTTGACCTGAATCAATGAATAAAGGCTCCTATTCACTCCGATGGCAACACCCTTTACCTTGTATTCTCCTATCTATTATAGCTCCACGATTAATCGTTTTAAGATCGCGATCTCGATTCAACCCCCCTGCATGATCTCCAGGCTGGATGACCCGCGATTTTAGTTTATCCCCGTCGGTTCCACGTAACAAGCGTGGAACGCAAATGGCAGCTATTGGAACTGACGTCAGTCATCAGCGCTGTGTCACGGAGCTGTGAAATGTTCGGTCGCGCTGTGACAAAAGTCCCGCCTTCCTCCTAGACCAGCTCGTGTGATAGATGCAGTGTTCTGTCTATCACACGAGCCTGTCTAGGAGGAGGGCGGGACTTTTGTCACAGCGCGGCCAAACATGATTTCACACTCAGCTCCGTGACACAGCAGGAGGCTGACACGCCCTAAGGCTACAGCGATGGTAAGGCTGCAATGAGATGGGCACAGTAAGGCTGCAATTATGGGCACAGTATGGTGGCAATGATGGGCACAGAAAGGCTGCAATGAGGGCGAGATGAGGCTGCAATTATGGGCACAGTAAGGTGGCAATTATGGGCACAGTAAGGCAGCAATGATGGGCATGTGAAGCTGCAATGATAGGCACAGTAAGGCTGCAACGATGGTGAGGCTGCAATGAGGGCACAGTAAGGTGGCAATTATGGGCACAGTAAGGTGGCAATGATGGGCATGTGCAGCTGCAATGATGGGCACAGTAAGGCTGCAATGATGGTGAGGCTGCCATTAAGGGCACGGTAAGGCGGCAATGATGGGCGCAGTGAGGCGGCAATGATGGGCATGTGAAGCTGCAATGATGGGCACAGTAAGGCTGCAACGATGGTGAGGCGGCAATGATGGGCACGGTGAGGGGTCAATGATGGGCACGGTGAGGCGGCAATATAATATATTATGAATATTACCACAGTCAGCTACCCAGAGTCTATTTTTTGAGAATCGTGAGAGAATCGTGATCTTCATTCTAAGCAAAAGAATCGTGATTCTAATTTTTCCCAGAATCGTGCAGCTCTACTATCTGTGCACCCCGTGCAACCTCTCCAACAATCCTTTTTCTCTCTTTGATCACCGCCTTATTAATTTCACTCTCTCCCTGTGTTCCACATCATCTCTCTCCAACCGCCAAACAGTTACCCATAGAATTTTTTGCAACCTCAACCCTTCTCTTCTCTGCTACTGACCACATTTATGACAAATTATCACCCCTGTCCTACCCCAACCTATCCACTTCTGCCTACAACAGCTGACTGTCATCCTCCCTAGACAAGCTCACCACCCCCCCCCTCCCCCCCCACAAACACACAAACACACACAAACACACACACAGAATCAGGCCCTGACCCCTACAACCTTGGCAAAAAGGTGACACCAGAAGTTTCAGAAAATGTAGCTGCACTCTTGAGCACCTGTGTTGTAAGACTAAGTCCCAAAAAGACTTCAATCAATATAAATCTGCCCTCCAAAAATACAATTCCTGCCTCCTGAAGGCCAAGCAGACCTATTTTATCACTCTCATTAACGCCTTCTCATCCCGTCCCCGTCAACTTTTCTCTACCTTTAACTCTCTACTCCGTCCTCCACTTCCCCAACACTCTAAAAAATATACTAGTCGGGGCGTGTCCGGAAGTGAACAGCAGTGGATGTGCAGGAGAAGAGCTCCGGGAACCCACACAGCAATCCTCAGCCATCCTTGCACCCAGAGGTTCGGTGAGCATTGTAAGCTCCCCAGACTGTTCCCCACCACCATCTGCCTTGCCCTGGACCAAAAATTGGTGGAATCTGCTGCCCACCCGCGGAGATATCGGGCCCGCCATAGCGCACCCCGCCATCTGCAAGGCCCCAGTGCTCCCAGAAACTCAGCCATCCTTGCACCTGGAGTGGGGAACATCACAGCCAGAGCCCTTCCTCACATACCCCTGCCTCCCAACGGTAGCATAGCGGCCCATCGGCCGCCCCAGACTGTCAATCCAGCTGCGCCTACAGAGGCCTGGTGACGGCCGCCATCTTGCCACCCCCAGCCTCATCAATCTGCAGAGCCACACTCACCCTGGGGCCCTGTAACGCCAATACACCGCCTCATCCAGCTACCCACCTCCTTGCAGGACAGTAGAGACTTGTATTACCACTGCTCAGTGTCTACAACTGCTGAGATCCATCAGGGCCTGGTGACAGCGGCCATCTTGGTACTCCCAGATCTCTCCCCAGTGCAGTTACCTCAACTGTGTGGTGGCCATATTGCTACACCCAGCCACAGTGATCCCCTAATCAGCTCTTTTAATAGAGGGGGGACCCAGAGGAGCACTAGAAGAGGCCCCCATATCCATAACGGCCACTGAAGTAGCCAGGCCTCATCCCTGTAACCTCAGCAAGTCGGCCATCTTGCTACACCCAGCAACAGTAAAGCTGCAGCTACTATACCTCTTGCAAACCTGCTAAACTGTTCTCTCACTCACTTCTCAAAGTTACTAAATAAACCTGGACATATGTTAGCCCTGCAGCATACTCTCAGATAATCAAACTCAAACATTTAAAGGGCCCCCCCCCCCTTTTTTTTTTTTTTTTACCACGAGTGCACTCTGACTGACACAAGTCCTGGTGCTTTTACTCTCACAGAGCATGTTGTTGGACATGATGTGCTCTGATTAAACCTTTTTTTTTTTTTTTTGGGGGGGGGGTGGCCTGACTATGGGGGAGTGAAGACGTAGGCCTCCCTAGATCCGTCCCACCGCAACATCAAACAACGCTACAGGAGTGAGAATCACCCCACCAACTGCCAGACATGTCCCAAAGGAACAGGGCATCTTCCCAGCCCCCGCGGAACGAAAAACCCCGGCAAGCCCAGTTGGACTCCTTCTTCCCCGGGCAGAGTGGAAGAGGCCGTGAGGCCCCCAAGATGGCTGCAAAGGCCCCTAAAGCACACAAGGCCGCTCAGCACTCTGCCACCAGGTCAACACAACAGACTGAATCACCCATACCATCCCCACGGTCGGTAAGTGACTCGGCTCCCCCGACCTCCCCGGGCTCCCCCGCACTACTAGAGGATCCCCCTTACGACCCGGACCCCCTGGCTGACGCAGATATAAGGCGCCATATTATGTCCTTACCCACCAAAGCGGATCTTGAGCGGTTTGCTGACAGGGTGGAAAGAGCCTTTAAAGAGGACATTGCCCAACTCAAAGCAGACACGACGCACCTAGGAGGCAGACTGGATTCCTTAGAGCAAAAGTTTGAGGACGCCCTCCCTGTTATCTCCATGCTGCAGGACAAATGCGCCATGCAAGACCGCCAGATTGAGACCTTGCTTTGTCAGTTAGATGACACAGAGAACCGCAGTCGCCGAGCCAATATCAGGATCCGAGGCCTACCTGAAGCCACTGGTGCCAGGGACATTATCCCCACCTTGGAGGGGGTCTTCAAAGAAATATTGGGACTGCCTAACACTGCCACCGTCGAAATTGACCGTGCACACAGGGCCCTAAAACCCCCTTCCCAGGATGTGAACAACCCCAGAGATGTAATCTGCAAACTACATAAGTATACTCTCAAAGACCGCATCATGCAGAAAATGAGGGGTAAACCCTATTTTGACTTTGACGGTGCACAATTAGCTTTTTACCAGGACATCTCTAGGCGCACCCTGATGCAACGCAGGTCACTTCGCCCCCTCCTGACTGCTATTCAGGACGCAGGCCTGTCGTATCGGTGGGGATTCCCCTTTTCTCTCCAAGTCACCAAAGAAGGAAGAACTGTGACTCTCCGCACCAAAGATGACCTGCCGCATTTTCTGACCTCCCTGGACCTAGACCAAGTAGACTTTCCCGACTGGAGGAACCCCCCGGACCCCATACCTACAAATCTGCCTACATCACAGCCATGGCAACCCGCTAGGCGACAGAACCACAGGCGAACCCGTAGGCGTCATCACTCAGATTCTTCAAGGGGGCCGGAGGGTCATCCTCTCCTCCAGGGATGAGAAAGATTCAGATCTGAGCACTTTTGAACAGAACTGCTGGGAACCCACCAGACACAAACCGAGATGTTGTTTTTTTTTTTTTTTTCAGGATTCTCCCCCTCCACCTTTTTTTCTTTTTTTTTTTTCGTGATAAGAGAATACCTGGACCCCTATGTTCCTCCATTCTCCTCCCCTTTCATTCCCGCCATGTTAGATGCGGTGGGCGGAGACGGAGGCCTCCTCCCCTCTTCCCAAGGTTGGGTCACGTACCCCCCATAGGATACCCTCCTTTTGTATGGGTATAGATCCTTATTGGGATCTCAGGTTGTGGCTCGGATCTCCTCCCCTTCTAGGGGATGGGGTCCCAGACACAACCCTTAGTTGTTTTACGAGACCGAATGGCCTAGGCCATACGACTCTGATGTTTTTTGATTGTACCTACTTGTTATGTTTTTTTCTTCTGTTCCCTCTCCTCCCCCTCTGTTCCTCCCTTACCACTCCTCCTGCTACAGGGTCAGCTTTGTCGTCTCGTCTGCACCGGGCGCGCCACCAATCTGCAAACACAGACCATCCTCACACCCCTCCATGGCTACTCTACGGGTGAGTACATACAACGTTCGAGGTCTTTGCTCCCCACATAAACGAGGTAAGCTGTGGGGGGAGTTGAAACGATTGAAAACCCAAGTGGTCTTCCTTCAAGAGACTCACTTTACGCCCAAGTCCCTACCCAAACTGCCTACTCACCTTTTTAACCAATGGTTTATTAGCACTTCCCCGACAGCTAAATCTAAAGGGACAGCGATAGGCATACATAAGACATGCCCCTTCCAACCCTCCGACCACAAGGTAGATCCCCTGGGCAGGTACGTGTTCCTGAAAGGTAATATTGCGGGCCAGAAATACACGTTCGCGACAATATACGCCCCCAATACCAATCAACTAACTTTCATTGACAACACTCTCGACCGCCTAGCAGACTTTAGGGAGGGCCTCCTGATTCTAGGAGGCGACTTTAACATAAGCCCCGACCCTATGCTGGACACATCACACGCGAGACCCACACATTCCTACGCGTTCCTTAAACACTTTCGTAAGACCATCCAATCCCAACTCTTAGTGGACAGCTGGCGGGTTCTTCACCCATCAGACCGGGACTTTAGCTATTATTCTAAAATACATGATGTATACACACATATAGACCACATCTATGTAGATCATGGCGGGCTGGAGCTCCTTCAATCTGCGTCCATTGACACCATTTCTATCTCTGACCACGCCCCAGTAACGATTGCCCTCGCCCTGCCCTTAGGCACGCAACGGCAGTAGACATGGAGGCTCAATGACAACCTGCTAGATGACGTGGTCGCAGTGAAGGAGATCACAGACACCCTGACACATTACTTTAGGGAAAACCCAGCAGGCGAGCTGGGCGAAGGGGTGATTTGGGAAGCCCATAAGGCTGTGGTCAGGGGAGCACTGATCTCCCAGGGCTCCAGACTTAAAAAAGCACGTCAGGCAGATTTCTCAAGGGTACACTCAGCTCTTCAGAGGGCAGAACTCCGACATAAAGCTAACGGGAGCAAGGAGGCCTTGACAGAACTGACGGAACTACGGGAACTGTTTTTACGTTTACTGGACCGGCAAACCCGGAAACAATTCCGCTTTCTAGCACATAAATACTATGAGCACGGGAACAAATGTGGGCGGATGCTGGCTCGCGCTCTCCGGAAACGGCACGCACAGACATATATACATAAACTACACACTGCCGCAGGGACACCGATGGTACACTCTTCTAAAATAGCAGCGGGATTCAGAGATTATTACACCAAGCTATATAACTTAGGCTCTACCCTTCCTCCCGAGCCACGAGAAACCAGACAGAGAATGACCCAAGACTACTTAACAGCAGCTGGCCTACCAACACTAACAGAAGACCAGTCCTCAACCCTAGACCTCCCCATAACCTTGGCTGAGCTCGAGACCACGGTGAAGTCCTTGCCCAATGGGAAAAGCCCTGGCCCAGATGGGCTGACTAAGGCCTACTACAAAGCTTTTCTACCCCAGCTAGCCACCCCTATGTGCAAATATTTTAACGCAATAGCAGGAGGGGGGAACATCCCCCCAGAGGCCCTCCTGGCCCATATTACTGTGATCCCGAAAGAGGGCAAGGACCCCACCGTCCCTCAGAGTTATCGCCCCATTTCTCTTCTTAATTTGGACATAAAGATTTTAGCAAAAATATTAGCGAACAGACTTAAACACCTTATCCCCCAAATTGTCCACCCGGACCAAACGGGATTTATAACAGGCAGAGAGGCAAGGGACAACTCCCTAAGGGCACTACACCTCATACATTGGGCCCGTAACCGCCCAGACCCGCAACCTTACATTATTTTGTCAACCGATGCCGAAAAGGCCTTTGATCGGGTAGATTGGTCCTACCTGACAGCAGTGCTCCGATCAATACACTTAGGCCCGCGAATGTTAGCCATAATTGCGGCTTTATACTCTCAACCTTGCGCCCAGGTTAAGGTGAATGGGACCCTCTCAGCTCGATTCCCCATCAGAAACGGCACGAGACAGGGGTGTCCGCTTTCACCCCTTCTGTTCGCCCTAGTGCTAGAGCCGTTCCTCCGCACAGTGCGAGCTAACCCCGATATTAAGGGCCTTCGAGTAGGTAACACGGAACACAAACTCTCGGCTTATGCCGATGACGTACTGTTCCACCTCTCAGATCCTCTGATCTCCCTGCCTAATCTGATGAAGGAGTTGCAGCTTTTCGGATCCCTTTCTAATTTTAAAATTAACCTTTCAAAATCAGAAATTCTCCCCATCTGCCTAAGACCTCATATGGCAACAAACTTACAAGCGGCCTTCCCCTTTGTCTGGACTACGTCGTCCCTGAGATACTTGGGTGTGCAGCTTACTGATCGTTTTGACACCTTATATGCCGCTAACTATCCCCCTCTGATTGCCGCGGTCAAAAGAGACCTCTCACAATGGACACGGACGGCCTTTACGTGGCTAGGAAGGGTGAATATAATAAAGATGAACGTCCTACCGCGCATACTCTTCTACCTACAGATGCTACCAATCCCCCTGCCCAGACTCTTCTTCGACCGAATATCCAGTCTACTGTCTGACTTTATTTGGAACGCATGTAAACTTCGGATAGCCTTACGGATACTACGGCGCCCAAAACGTAGGGGTGGTTTGGGGGTCCCAGACATTAGACAATACTACCGAGCCATAGCCTTGCAGAAGATATTCGACTGGCGTTTCCATACTCACACGAAACTCTGGGTTCCGCTAGAGAAATGTCTGGCGGGCAGGAACTTGTCATATGCACCCTGGTTACACCGGGAACATAGGGGGCTGTCAGACACGACTTCCCCGCTGACGGCTCATGTGCTGTCAATATGGGACAGGATAAACCCGCAGCTGAAACTGGCTCCCCCTATGTCCCCGCTGGCCCCATTGGGGGGTTTCCTATGGTTCCCCCCAGGCGAGCAGATGACTTTCTTTGAACCGTGGGTAGAGGATGGGAACGCCAGTTGTGGTACACTCATGAAGGACGGCAAGCTCCTATGTTATGAAGCTTTGCCGGCAGGACGACAGGGCCCACGGATGAACTTCTGGAAATACAGGCAGCTACATAATTTCTTCCAGATGCATAGGCACACAATTAGAGACCCGTCAACCCTCACCCCATTTGAACGTATTTTTACTGCAAAGGAACCAACGCCACACCTGGTCTCAGAGCTATACCAACTCATGAGCTTAGCCGGCCCCCAAACTACACCCGCCTATATCCGACGCTGGGAGAATGATTTAGGACTAACTTTAACAGAGACGCAGTTATCCCACTTATACTACCTCACCCACGCATCTTCCATAGACTCAAAAACCCAAGAGACGAATTTTAAACTAATGTCTCGCTGGTACAGGGTACCTGCAGATTTAGCTCGTATCTACCCTTCCACATCCGAGTTGTGCTGGAGGGGTTGCGGACACCGGGGAACGTTGACTCACATATGGTGGGAATGCCCCCTGATTAAGCCTTTCTGGGAAGATCTACAAGAGCAGATAAAAACAGTAACAGGGATAGAGGTCCCGTTCTCCCCGCTACATTTTCTTCTGAACATACCCCCAATCCCGCTAAGTCGCTACAAAAAGAATGTGCTTCCACACCTGCTGAATGCAGCAAGACGCCTAGTCCCAATATTTTGGAAGACTTCCAGAATCCCCACTCGAGAAGAGTGGCACAGTAAAGTAGGTGAGATCCGAGAGGCTGAAAACTGGGTGGCTACCTGCAAAGGCCTAGAGGATAGATTTCATAGCACCTGGGCACTCTGGGCTGAATACACCTCAGACCCTAACCAAATTCCCTCTAGCCTAGATATCGCCTTACTGGAACTGGCAGATCCCTCACGAAGGGTGCTTAGGGAGGCTAGGGCCCAGAGGACAGCCACACCACCCCCGAGGGACCGCAGTGACTAGTTCATATGTTGATACTTAACGTCTTTGGCGTGGCGCGCCCGGAGCAGGCGAAGACGACATCCCATTCTAAAGAAGCAGGTAAATCTGACCTAACCCTCCTCCCCCAACCCCCCCCCCCCCCCCCCCCCCCCGTTTCTCCCTCCCTGCTACCCACCCTCCTTTCAGTTGCTAAGCAACTATGACTTACCCATCTTAACTCTGTTTCTCCCCCTTTTTACTTATTATTTTTCTCTGCTGTATTTTGTGGACGATATGTGAACTCATGTGGGACTGTTGACAGACGGGGTCCTATGGCCCTAGGGCCACGAGAGTTATCTGGGGTGATGGCGGTCCCAGCCAGACACTCAGCAATGCCGTGGGGCTCCCCGGGCTGGCGGGGGGGTCGGGGGTGGTATGTTGGAGGCCATTGAGCCCCCCTCCCCGGCCCCAGCTGCAGGTCTCGGGACCACGCGCTTTATGCATTTTAGGAAGGCGTCCCAGCCACGGGCCCACCCCCGGAGATGGGACACCCTTAGACGGGACCCCACGCCCCACTTACCCTTCTCACCTACACGGTCCTTTAGCTAATATATGGTTGCCCCTAACTCAGGACCCACAACAATTTCTTTAACCCCCGATTTCCCCCTACCTCTATGTATGTCTGTTAACCAAAGCACTTCTTATTGTTGACACCACGACTCTGTGTAGTCGACGGATTATTATCTTCACAAATGGTTACCACGGTTTGTTTATATGTTATTTTTCCAATAAAAATTGATTACACAAAAAAAAAAAAAAAAAAAATATACTAGTCACCCCCATTCTTAAAAAGCCCTCACTGGAACCGGCCCATCTCCTTACTCCCATTTTCCTCTAAACTCCTTGAACATCTGGTCTACAACTGACTGAGTGACTATCTGACTGGAAACAAACTTCTTGACCCCCTTCAGTCCGGATTTCACCCTCAAAACTCCACGGAAACTGCTCTCCTTAAACTCACAAAAGACCTATAATGGCTAAAACCAATGGACACTATTCTGTACTCCTGGACCTCTCTGCTGCCTTTGTCACAATGGACCACCCCCTCCTCCTAAAACAACTCTACTCCTTTGGTCTCAATAATTGTGCTCTTCACTCTTCACTCACAATGATTGTGCTCTTCACTCTTCATCCTACTTATCCAACTGCACCTTTAATGTTACTTACAATTCTACTCCCTCTTTTCCTCTTTCTCTCTCTGTCCGTGTCCCTCAAGGTTCTGTTCTTGGACCTCTCCTATTCTCCATCTACACCTCCCTGGGTCAGCTGATAGCCTCCCATGGCTTCCAATAGCATTTCTACGCTGATTACATGCACCTTTATCTCTCTACCCCTCAGCCCACTCTTTCAGTCTTCTCATGTATAACTTATTTACTAACAGACATATCAACCTAGATGTCACACCACTTCCTCAAACTCAATCTATCCAAAACCGAGCTCATAATATTTTCATTCCCCAAGTGCCTCTTTTCCTGATTTCCTTGCCAAGATTTATGATACAACTATCAAAACCACCCCTGCATGCCAAGGTCCTGGGTGTAATCCTGGACACTGTACTACCATTTCGGCCCCACATCTGATCACTGTCCAAATCTTGCCGCCTCATCCTACACTACATCTCCAAGATACGCCCCTTCATAACCAATGATACCACAAAGCTCCTAATATACTCCCTGGTTATCTCTCGCCTCGAGTACTCCCTCCTCATTGGCCTACCTTTACATAGGTCATCCCCCTCCAGTCCATGAATGCTGCTGCAAGGCTCATCCACCTTTCAAACTGTTCAGCGTCTTCTACTCCTCTCTGCCAATCCCTTCATTGGCTTCCACTCACCCAATAAATTAAATTCAAAATACTAACAATAATTTACAAAGCCATACACAACTCGGCCCCCAGCCACATCACTAACCTAGTCTCAAAATACCAACCTAATCGTTCTCTTCCTTCCTCCCAAGACCTCCTGCTCTCTAGTTCCCTCATCACCTCATCCCATGCTCGCCTTCAGGACTTTTTTTGAGCTTCTCCCATCCTATAGAACTCCATACCCCAATCTGTCTGACTATCTCATACTCTGTTTGCTTTTAGATGATCCCTGAAAACCCTCCTTTTCAGAGAAGCCTACTCTGTCCTCACCTAACGTCTGTAATTTTCACTGTATAATAATACTAAATGTGTTCTCATGGGGGCAGTATTTCTTGAATGTACAGAAACCCTCCTATTACCCCCCTCACATCCACATCCTATTATTGTGTGACCAATACCATCCAAACAATTCTTACTTTCAGTTTGCAAAGTAATCCGTCTACAAGGAGACCTGTATAGCTCAAATGATGGCACCAATGAGGATGGAGGAGCACCAGAGTCACATGACTGAGAAGATACTAAACCTCACTCTGGAGATCATCTACCTGCTGACCGGAGAGGTGAGGAGGATTCTGGGAGGTCACATGACATCACTCTTATCTCTATTAATAAAACTCAGACCTGACCGGAGAGGTGAGGAGGATTCTGGGATTCTAACATGATATTCCTATTGGTTCCTCAATACAGAGATTTCCTCGTCTGAAGTCAGGTGATCATATGACCATCACAGTGCCTCCATGTGACTCCCTAAAACCTGAGAGACGCAACATGCAGAAGATTCTAGAAGTCACCAAGAAGATGACGGAGCTGCTGACAGGAGAGGTGAGCGGTGCTGGGAATTCTTTTTTGAATTTTACAAAAATAAAGAAGTTACATCCATTGTATTTCACAAAACATTAGAGGAGAATAGTCAATGGTTTGAATTACGCAACCATCACAAACAGCATGAAGAGGGTATATAGGTATTACAGCTTGCAATAGCCATTAGATATACAGTATACTCACACAGTATATGCAATAAACTGAAATAAGTCAGAGCAACCCTCAAAGTGCTGGACTTTATTAAATAGATCCAGTTTGTCAGTTAAAGTGGAAGTCCAGCCTAATGCCCCGTACACACGGTCAGAAAATCCGACCACAAAATCCATCAGATTTTTTCCGACGGATTTTGTCCGACACTGGTGTTGCATACACACGGTCTGACAAAGTTGTCGGAAAATCCGATCATTCTGAACGTGGTGACGTTTGTTGCCTACGACGGGACTACGTAGAGGCTACTAGCCAATAGCTTTGGTCTTGTAATGTGATCTGAGCATGCGTGGCACTTTGTCCGTCGGAATTCGCTACACACGATCGGAAAAAGTCCGATAGGACTTTGTTGTCGGAAAATTTGAGAGCAGGAGATAAAACTTTGTCCGTCGGAAAATCCAACGGAAAAAGTCCGATGGAGCCTACACACGGTCGGAAATTTCCGACAACATTGTCCGATAGGACATTTTCCGTCGGAAAATCCGACCGTGTGTACAGGGCATTACACTACAATCTCTACATCTACAAACATCCATGATCTAACACTAACCAATCTATAAAGAAGAAATCAGTATGCATACCTTTTTTGAAGCCGCTCCGGTCCAATCTCAAGCGGTGGAAGCTCTGCAGAGGACACAGCCAATAACGGCTGTGAAATAAATGGAAAGTGACGTCACCCATAGACTTACTATGGGGCTTCCATTGTTGGCTGCCTCCTCTGCACCGGCCTCCACAGCTTAGCGTGGTACCGGACTGGAGCAGCTTCAGAAAAGGTATGTATACTGTATACAGGGCTAGATAGGTTAATGTTAGATTGTGGATGTCTGTAGATGTAGCAATTTTTAGGCTGGACTTCTACTTTAAGGTTGTGGTGAGATCTCCAGGCCTCGATCCGTAGTTATAGTATGTATGAATTGGCTATGGGATGGGTGGGGGGAGAAGTAGAAAGCTAAAACCTAGAGATTACTCTTCTAGCTGCTGTTAAGATATGATTGGTCAACTTCTATGATTGTTTAGAAATGTCTAAAAAACAAAGGTAAACCCAGAAGGTAGTGGATGGGGTCGTCAGTCAAGGAGGCATCCAGGAAATTTTCAAGCATGGACTTAAAATAAAGCCAAAAAAGCTGGAGATCAGGACATAGTAAGTCTAATAAAGAGCCTTTTTTCTTGGCCACATCTCCAGCAGGAGTCGGGTAAAGGAGGATTAGTGGCATGGAGCACCTCAGAAGTCTTGTACCAGTCCATCATAACTTTGTATGCATTCTCCCTATATACCACACATCTGGAGGATTTGGAAGCCACATTCTTTCCCAAGGTTTCACAGTGATAGGGCAGTGGAGATTTTGGGTCCACTTCCACATATGTAACCAGGAGAGCCTTGTGTAATACTTTGTAGATGGAGGATATGAGGTGTAGTTGGTGTGGGCCTTGGATTCGTATGTGCGCAAATTTAGTTGGGTGGTCTAAAGCTAAATTATGAGAGGGAGGAAAAAAAAAGGCTTACATTGAAGATAAGAATAAAAGAGGTTATTGAGAATATGATGCTTAGTGGAGAATTCCCCAAAGGGTCTGAGTTTGTGTGTAACCAGATCCTACAAAATGACGCCACTTAAATCTATTGGTTTTAGCTCAGGGCAGGATTCTTCCATAGGACAGGGAGTCTGGGATTGAAGGATTATACAAAAGGTTAAGCACGGGAGAACATGGTGAAGAACAAAAATATAGTGTACAACATTTTTTCCATATGGACAACATAAATAGCATAGGGGAGGAGGAGGATTGTGTCAGTGGAGAGGACATGGAGGAATCAGCTGACCATAATAAAGAGCATAGGTGTGTGGGGCAGATAAGTCTAAATTCTATGTCAGACCAACAACTGGGTGGGTGATGGACAGACCAGGACATAAAAGTGCAGAGGTGGGAGGCATAATTATATTTTAACAGGTCAGGTGCTCCCAGACCGCCCCTAGATCAAAGCGAAAGCAAAGTAAAATTGTGCTATGTGTCTGGGGCTTATGGTGCCATTTACATTTAACAAAATTACTTGGGAGCCATTTCAGCTGAGAAAGAGGGACCTGGACTGGGAGAGTCTCAAATAGGTACAGCGGTTTGGGGGGGGGGGGGGGGGGGGATTAACATTTTAAGGACATTAACCCTGCCTAGCCAGGATATAATATACAGTAAGTATCCCACTAATTCAAGGATAAATGTATGTCTCAAAACAAAAATAGGATTTTTATAAGAGCTTACCTGTAAAATCCTTTTCTTGCTATATTGCTTTGCTACAAAAACTGATGTACTCCCAGTAGTGGGATGGGTTATATAGGGAGCCACACTTAAGCCCCATACACACGGTCGGATTTTCCAATGGATTCTGTCCCATCGGACAATGTTGTCGGAAATTCCGACCGTGTGTAGGCTCCATAGGACTTTTTCCGTCGGATTGTCCGACGGACAAAGTTGTATCTCCTGCTCTAAAAATTTTCCGACAACAAAGTCCGATCACACCAATTCCGATCGTGTGTAGCGAATTCCGACGGACAAAGTGCCACGCATGCTCAGATCACATTACAAGACCAAAGCTATTGGCTACTAGCCTCTACGTAGTCCCGTCATAGGCAACAAACGTCACCACGTTCAGAATGATCAGATTTTCCAACAACTTTGTCCGACCGTGTGTATGCAACACCAGTGTCGGACTAAATCCGTCGAACCAAATTCGATGGATTTGGTGGTCGGATTTTCCGACCGTGTGTATGGGGCTTTACTGTCTAGGGTGTGCCAGTGTCCATCACCTGAAGGTGCCTGTATAACCCATACAGTAATTACTGTGGCTCTGTGTCCCGTGATGTACTCCAAGAAAAGGTTTTTAAAGATAAGCTGTTATAAAAATCCTATTTTCTTTATCGTACATCACGGGACACAGAGCCACAGTATAATAACTGTATGGGATGTCCCAGAGCAATGTTATCCGAGGGGGGGGGGAAACCAACAAAATTAGGGTGCCATTACAGACGCATTGGAAAATCTAGAGCTTGGACCCTCTTGCTCCAGGTATACAGGATACTGTTTTGCAGCAGTCTCGAATGAGACTGAGCATAGGGAACCACTTCGAATGAAGCCACTATCTTTCCCAACAACCTCATGCAAAGGCGACTAGAGAGACCCTTCTTTGCCCTGACTATCTGAACCAGCTCATTTTTTACGGAACTGATCTTTGCCTGGTGTAAAAAACACCCTCTTCTGGGCTGTATCTATAACCAGACCCAAGTATTTTTAGTCTTCTTAATGGTTTTAAAGAAGATCTCTCTAGGTTGAGGACCCAACCTAGGTATTCCAGGTAGCTGATTGTGGTGACCATGCTTTGGTCTAAGTGGGCTACCGACCGGTCTATCAAGAGCAGGTCATCTAGGTATGCTACAATTGTTATACCTTGAGTCCAAAACTGGTCAGAGGAAGGGCCAGAAGTTTTGTAAACACCCGAGGCGCAGTAGCTAGACCGAAAGGCAAGGCTACAAACTGAAAGTGAAGTTTTTCTACTTCAAACTGCAGATATTTTTGATGAGCTGGGAAAATAGGCACATGAAGGTATGCATCCCTGATGTCGACTGATGCCAGAAGTTGGGGACAAAAGATTGGATTGATTCCATGCGGAAAAGGCGAATATTCAAGAACCGGTTTAGATCCTTGAGATCTAGCACGGGTCTGACATCCCCATTTGGTTTTGGCACTGTAAAAGGGTTTGAAAAAACCCCAACTCCTGCTCCATCGTGGGGACCACCATGACCCTTTTTGAGACAAAAGTAGATCTAATGCTTGAAAGGGAGACTTCTTTTTCTCTGGATCTTTGGAGATTTGCCCTGAGGAAAACAAGGAGACAGGAAATCTCGGAACTCTAGTTTGTAGCCTAGAGCTATTATGGAGACCATCCATCTGTCTCGAAACTCCTCCTGCCAGACCCTTGAGAACTGCAGAAGTCACCCCCCCCCCTCCACTCGAGTGAGCGGGGGCGACCCTTCATAAGAGGCTTTAGCGTTGTGTCTTGTAGGTTTCTTCCCCCAGGACTTCTTTTGTCCCTGGGGTTGACCCTGAGGTCCTCCTGAACCTGACGGTGGAGGCCGTCACGACTGCCTGGAGGCAGACGGCACTGGAGAAAGAGAGCCTGTTTAAATGAGGGATGTTTTACTCCTTTTCTTAACTTGCAAAAGGGTACCTTTCCCCGCCCCCAAACAGCCTTTCACCGTGGAAAGGAAAACCAGCCAGGAGCTTTTTGCATGGCGCTTCGGCTGACCACTTTTCAACCATAAGATTCTACGGATATGCCCCAACCCAAGCATAAAGCAAGAGGTTTGCAGAATAGAATCTCTTATTGTGCCAGTTGCAAAACACAAAGCCCCTGGCAGCTCGGCTAAATCCTGGGCCTGCTGTTCAGGGAAAACCTTGAGCACCTGTCTCAAAATGGTCTCTCATGGATTGACATACCCCAATTGCCGCCACTGCAGGTTGAGCCACTGAACCTGCCAAAGAAAAAAGTTTTTTTTAACAGGAATTCTAATTTTTCATCAGATGGATTTCTAAGCATTTGAGCATTGTCAACCGGAGAAGTTAAATTTTTATTTTCAGAGGATATAGCAGCATCAATTGCTGGTATACTCCACTTCTTAGTAAATTTTTTCCTCCATAGGATAAAGTGTTGAAAACTTTTTTAGGAAGGAAAAAATGCTTATCTGGGTGATCCAACTCAGAATACATAAACTTTTCCAGCAATGAATGGTCAGGAAAGGCACGCAAGCTTGAGGAGGCTTTAGTGAACTCAAACTTTTAAATGTGGAGCGGGCCATTTCAGTAAGAGAATGCACCCGCAATTTCTCAGCTTGTGAAGCTGAAGAAGGTCCTTCCCCACTTGATCCCTCGGAAGAGGAGTCATCAGCCTCTTCACGGTCCCCTGAGGGGGGTTCCTCTTCCCCCTCCCACTGTTCTTCTGTTTGAGGGTCCTGGTGGTAGAAGGGGACCTAATGCATTTTCTTCTACTCTGTGGAGATGTGATTAAAAACGCTAACCTTTCCTCTAATCCAATCATGACTGAGGATAAAACCTCCTCAGTAATATAGACGGGCTGAAATGTCAGAAGCAATTGCAACCCCTGATGACCCCGACCGCTCACCAGCCTTCCTAGCCCTTCGGGGGGGATGGTGTGGCAGGGGGAGGGTCCTTGGAGCCTGAGGACTTTCCCCTTCTGCCCATGGTGCCAAGCACAAATGCGGAGGTACTACCAAAAATGCACCAATTGCGAGCAAATAGTCCAGCAACTGCTGCTGCTATTAAAGCTCAGCCTGATGCTAAGTAAACGTGCCCTGGGAATGCCTGTGTCACCAACACTCACATACCCTGTCTGCTCTGTGTCCCTCCGTTAGCTAAATTCACCTGCAAAAGGTGCACTTTACACAGTTTTACACAGCCCCGCGTTTTGTGAACATCTGAGGCACGTCAACACCGCGCTAAGCCCTGCTCCCTCCGACTTCCCACCGCACCCCCCCCCCCCCCACTTTTCAAAAAAAGGACTGCATTCTGGCATGCAGGAGAGGGCTGGGGTGGAGGAGAGGATGAGAAAACTGCCGTACTATGGCGGTGAAGGCGGGAGAGCGGCGTGGCATACCGCCTACTGACCCCCGCTCCCTCGGCCTCCTGGAGAGAAGAAATACCTGTCCAGGTGGGGGATTCCACAATAAAAAGCCCCCCTTTCCAACATCTTACCTGGGCTTGGGCTGGAGGAAGCGTGCTGCTTGAAATGACAGGCATGGAATCAGGTACGTGCTCTTGACAGCCCCCGGTGGTGACTTTAGGCATGACAACATTTTACTTAAAGGAGAAAACCCATAAGAATTGGAAAACTCCTTGGAATCTCCACTTGCCTTATCCAACTGAGTGTTTCCGGGGTAAACCAGACAGACCCAAGCTTCACCACTCACGGTGGGCTCCGTTTAAAAAACCTTCAGGGACCGGGGCCCCTTTTTTATCAGGGGATCCACACCCCTGGACCCGTAAAGCACCCCACCAGGAAATATGGCTGAAAAAGCCAAGCCCTGGATTTCCGGGGTCCAGCTCTCTAAAAAGAGAAACGTTACAGGCAAAACCTTGTTTCTTCCGACACAAGGCCCAGGTACCATTAAATTGTGCCTGAAAAGACACTTTGAATGGATCCGGTTGCATAGCTGGCCCCAGCAAAGAAGTATTCCAGTGGAGCTCAGCACAGCACATCTTTACTCGTAACCAACACCTAAGACCCTGGTGAAAAAACGGAGGTACTCCCAGTAAGGGGAGGGGTTATATAGGGAGCCAAACTTCCTGTCTAGGGTGTACCAGTGTCCATCACCTAAAGGTGCCTATATAACCCATTCAGTAAATACTGTGGCTCTGTGTCCCGTGATGCACGATAAAGAAAAGAGGTAGTTAGCTTAGTGTGACGGAAGCTTCCGTCAGTATACCGGATGACTAAAACCTAACCTAATTGGCATGAGCTAATTATCTAATCATTGACCCAGACTAGTTGACTGAGAGAAGACTTTTCAGGGTAAGACTTTAAGGCTCCTAGCTCATTGAATGACTATTCAATAGACATTACCATAAACATCAACACAGGGTTAATTGGCACAACAACATTGTGGAATATTCTTACAAGCCAGACTAAACTCATTTACGCAACAGACATGTGGCTGGAGTTGATGACATTAGCATCTGACAGCTTGTGTCCTAACAGTGTGATCCAGTCTATTGCTGATATGGCATATACATATCCAGAGTCTATGTGTCTTGGGGGGGGCAGCATGGACCTGAATCCAAGTAAAACCAGCTCAGGGGTCCCCAGGCAGTCAGCTCACAAAAAGCACCGTTCCCCCAAATGCCAGGGCCCATAATCGCAAGACAAGAGGCTCACATTCCGTCCCCTCCAACAGCCTCTGTCCTGGCTAGGTCTGTCACACTTAGTATAATGAGGAGAGGGTGTCACATGAATACCCAGGTATTTGAGGGAAAAGGTACACTAGTGATACAAAGTGGATTGTAAGGTAGCCAGAGTTGTGGGATGAATGCTGATTGAGAGCCTCTATCTTAGAAATATTAATCTGTACTGAATTCAGAAAGTGTTCTATGGAGAACTGGTAGGGAGAGTTGCAGCTCAGTTACGGCCCTGGGAATTCTGGGACATTATCCAGTAACAGACAAGGGATGTGTCTGGATGGTGACTGTATCATTGTGTCAGGTTCCTATAAGGTGTCAGGATGTCACTGTCTATTTCTCCATGGAGGAGTTGGAGTATTTAGAAGGACACAAGGATCTCTACAAGAACGTCATGATGGACAATCAGCCGCCCCTCACATCACCGGGTAAGAGGAGACTTTATTGTAAAGGAGAGAGCAGTACTGAGGCTCCACCTAGATCCCCCATCATCTGATAAACACAGATGGATCCAGTAATGGGAACTCACCAGAGAGATGTCCCCGTCCTCTGTATTCCCGGGATTCCATACAGGACGGTCACATCATCCATCATCACCATCAGATAGATGAGGAACAATCACTGATAGTATCATTAGGATCTGTACATTATCTGCATTGTTAAAACTTATGTCATTTTTATTATATATTCAGAGTGGAAACCTCGGGGATGATAATATTGTCGTTAAAGAAGAGTATAAAGAAGAGGATGAGAAGTATGGAGTGATGGTGGAATTTTCAGGAGGACACAAAGATATGATGAAGCCACCTAATACCAGGAACCCATCAGAGAGGTGTCCCCGTCCTCTGTATTCTCGGGATTCCACAAAGGAAGATCACACCACCCCTCAGCATTACAAGGTTGGTGGGATGGGCATCTAGAACCATGGACTCGTAGAGATGATGTGTGGATTTTTTATGTGATCTTATATTTTACAGATGATATTCACTCTCATTTCTCATGGTTTAGGGCAAAGATCTGATAGATATAAAAGTTAAGGTGAAAGAAGAAGAGAAGACTTATGTGAGGGATGATCAGCAGTCTATGGAGGAGGATGGAATAATAAGGATAATTATAGAGGAGGACACTCCTACAGAGATCAGCACAGGTGGGTCATTAACACTAAATACATTCCTCCACTCATACTGCTCACTGATTGGTCCAGAGTAGGGCAAGGACTGGGTGATACCAGTCTGTAATCCCCTGGTCACTTTCCTGAGCTGTGTTCCCCGTCCTGTATTCCTGTATTTCTCTCAGATAATCTTCCTTCTCTGTGCTGCAGACACAATTTATGTATCTAGACTAGATTTATGGAGATTCTGGGGTATGTGCTTTAGGTCTTCTGCCCCCCTACCGGGTATGGCAAGATCTCTGACAGAACAATTCTCCCAGGGTTACTTGCTCTGTTGTTTGCTGGCTGTGCCGGGTGGAGGGATATGTCTGTATAGTCTCAGACCCAAGTCACTGAGTGCAGTCTCAGGAGATGGGAGGCAGCGGTGTGGGACCTCTTCAAGTTGTCTCATGTAAACATTTAGACTTGACTGATTACTGAATACCAATATTATGAGTCCTGACCCTTACACTGTATAATTTATATTGTATGTTACATACTCCTGACCCCTGTACTATATACTCTATATTGTACATTACATAAATCTGATACTATATAGTCCTATCTGTTGTATCCCATATAATAATTTGTACATTACATAGCCCTGATATCTGCTCTCTCCCCTCTACCCACTGGTATATATAAACATAATATGTATTCTGTTTTGTTACACCCATTTCCTATCAGCTATACATTGTGGGGTTTATTTTCTAAAGCTAGAGAGGGCAAAATTAGTCACAATTCTGCAGAGAAACCAATCAGCTTCTAACCTCAGCTTGTTTAATTAAGCTTTAGCAATAAAACCTGGAATCTGATTAACTTCTCTGCAGAATTGTGACTAATTTTGCCCTCTCTAGCTTTAGTAAATAAATCCCTTTTATATCTGATGATTTGATTGGAGCACAGACTTTTACATGTTGATAATAATGTGATAACATCCTCAAACTTTGGAACCTTAAACAGAAAGTGATAATGAGAGAGGAGTCAATAGCCCAAATGATGGTGGTCTTCAGAATCAGTCCAGTCTTCATCTTGGTTGTTCTCCCCCCCATCCTCACTCTGACCTCTGGTGGGGCTCAGCCCCGCTGTTATTCTTGTCTAAATCATTGACTAAATAAGGGAGTGCAGGACTTCTTGTGTTGGGAAGATGGCAATGAGTGATAGAGGGGGTGGGGACACTCGTCCTATAATCCCCTCATCATTGTCACTCCTATAAAAGACAGTTCTCGTTGTTTCCTCACTCTCTGACTAAGGTCCATGAATAAAGAAATAAACTGGCAGGAGATCAGAGGACCCATTTACTAGTTACCTTGAGGGGGGAATTGTAAGATCCTCAGAGACAAAGCTGCCTGATGTGGGTGGAGTCCTGGTTTAGGGGACCCAATTTGCTAAAGTCTAGTAATAATCTTTTTATTTCTATTTTAGTACATGGACGGAAGATGAGGAAAACCTCAGAGGATTGTCTCACTTTGTCTCCATACTGTAAAGTAGAAGATGAGGACATCACACAGTATAGTCCAGGAGACAACCCGACTACCTCAAATGTCCATCCGGCACCACACAGTGTAGATGGACCATCGTATTCCTCTTATCCTGAGGAACCCACAAAGAAAAAGCCATTTTCCTGTTCTGAGTGTGGGAAATGGTTTTCACAGAAGTGCAGTCTTTACAGACATCAGAGGTCTCACGCGGGGGAGAAGCCTTATATCTGTCCTGAGTGTGGGAAATGCTTTTCAAGGAAGTCCCATCTTTACAGACATCAGAGATCTCACACGGGGGAGAAGCCGTATTCCTGTCTTCAGTGTGGGAAATGTTTTTCACTGAAGTCCAATCTTAACACGCATCAGAGATCTCACACGGGGGAGAAGCCGTATTCCTGTCCTCAGTGTGGGAAATGTTTTTCACTGAAGTCCAATCTTTGCATACATCAGAGATCTCACACGGGGGAGAAGCCCTATCCCTGTTCTGAGTGCGGGAAATGTTTTTCAATGAAGTCCAGTCTTTACACACATCAAAAATCTCACTCTGGAGCGAAGCCTAAATGAGGGAATTGTGCCTCATTGAAAGCGGTTGTATACCCGCTGAAACTTTATTTTTATTTTTTTTAAACACACCTGTAAGGGAAAAGGCATAATGAGCTAGTATGCACCGCATATTAGCTCATTATGAAATACTTACCTTAGAACGAGGCGTCGGTAACTCACCTGGTCCACACTGAGGTAGCTGACATGTTGCCTCGGCGTGTTTTCCGGGTATCGCGACTCCAGCGATGAGAGTGGCTGGAGCCGCGATGTCATCGAGAGACTTCTTCCCGGCAGGGTTCGGATTTTAGCCTTTTAGCCGAGAATCCCCTGTGCGCATGCACCGCAGCATTGCAGGGAGAATATCTCCTAAACCGTACAGGTTTAGGAGATATTTTTTTTTACCTACAGGCAAGCCTCATTATAGGCTTACCTGTAGGTAAAAGTACATTTTATGACTATACAACCACTTGAAGTCCTTTACATCAGGGATCCCACACAACCCCTTGAGGTGTATTAGTGACTTGAATGAGGAAAATGTCTTCTATATGAATGTCGCTGGACATCACAGCTCTCATGTGGGGAAGAAGCACACCCTGATATACACCTCAGATATACAGCCACGGTCAAAAGTTTTAAGAATGACACAAACATTAATTTTCACAAAGTCTGCTGCCTCAGTTTTTATGATGGCAATTTGCATATACTCCAGAATGTTATGAAGAGTGATCAGATAAATTGCAATTAATTGCAAAGTCCCTCTTTGCCATGAAAATGAACTTAATCCCATAAAAAAACTTTCCACTGCATTTGTGAAGAAGGCTTCAGGGCGCCCAAGAAAGTCCCAGGACCGTCTCCTACAGTTGGTTCAGCTGCGGGATCGGGGCACCACCAGTGCAGAGCTTGCTCAGGAATGGCAGCAGGCAGGTGTAAGTGTAACGGCATGCACAGTGAGGTGGAGACTTTTGGATGCTGGCCTGGTGTCAACAAGGGCAACAAAGAAGTGACCTCTCGAGGAAAAACATCAGGGACAGACTGATATTCTGCAAAAGGTACAGGGATTGGACTGCTGAGGACTAGGGTAAAAAAAAATTCTCTGATGAATCCCCTTTCCATTGCTGCATCCAGAAAAAATTTTGTCCAGAGAGGAATAGGTGAGCACATCAGTCCTGTGTCGTGTCATCCCAACAGTAAAGCATCCTGAGTCTTTTTTATGTGTGGGGTTGCTTCTTAGCCAAGGGAGTGGGTTCACTCACAATTTGCCATTAATAAAGAATGGTACAAAAACAATTTTCCTAGAGCAACTTCTCCCAACCATCCAAGAACAGTTGGGTGAGGAACAATGTTTTTTCCAGCATGATGGAGCACCTTGCTATAAGGTAGAAGTGAGAACTAAGTGGCTTGCGGAACAAAACATCAAAATTTTGGTTGAACAAAAAATCCCCACAAATTCTGACAAACTTCAAGCAATTATTATGCAAGAATGGGGGGCGGCCATCAGTCAGGATGTGGCCCAGAAGTTGAGTGACAGCATGCAAGGGGGAATTTGAGAGGTCTTGAAAAAGAAGGGTCATCACTGCAAATCTTTGTATAACCTTCATGTCATTGTCAATAAAAGCCTTTGACTCTTATGAAATGCTTGTAATTATACATCGGTATACTGTAGTAACATCTGACAAAAAGATCTAAAACACTGAAGCAGCAGACTTTGTGAAAATTCTTTGTGTCATTCTCAAAACTAGCCATGGCTGTACTCCATGGCTGATCTTCATCATGTAAGAAATAGTTCATAAGGAGATCAGAGATCACCAAAGACATTGGATGAAGTTTTGTACCGTGTTGGCCATTTATAGCAGTAGAAAAATAAAAATGGAGTCATTACCTTTCATTGGCTGAGTATGTTTTGTGGTGTAAGCTTTCGCAATCACTAATGCCGCGTACACACGGCCGGAATTTCCGATGGGAGCTTTCCATCGTATTTTCCGACCGTGTGTATGCCCATCGGTCTTTTTCTGTCGGCATTTCCGACGGACTTTAGATTGAGAGCCTGTTCTTAATTTTTCCGACGGAAAAACTTTCTATCGGAAATTCCGATCGTGTGTGTGCAATTCCGACGCATGCTCGGAAACAATTTGACGCATGCTCAGAAGCATTAAACTCCCCTTTTATAGTGCTGTCGAACGTGTTGTATGTTGCGGTGTTATTGACCATCGGAATTTGGTGTGATCGTGTGTAGCAAAGACAGTTTGGTTGGAATTCCAACGGGAAAACCATCAGAGCTTTCTCCGACGAGAATTCCGATCGTGTGTACGCGGCATAAGTCATCCTAAGTTCTGAGGCTGAAATTTTTAGGTGTATTAATTGAGTAGTTACGTCATAATAAATTAACTGTCTCTATGGGGGTGATTTACGAAAGCCTTGCACCATCAAGCGAGGCGCAACGCACATTTCCATATTTATGAAATGGTGCGCCGGTAACAGAGTGCCAATCCCACATTTACTATAGCGATCTCGGCACACGGGAGAATGCAATCGGTGCACCACTATGGACATGGCACATGGTATCTCCAAATCAATATTGACAGAAGATGGAGGTGCTAATATTATGGGGTGATGTGAGGAAGTTCAGTAACAATTGCCCAAGTATTTGCCCAAAATAGAATGAGAAAGTTACTTTTTTAGAGAAAGCCTGCTGCGCCTGCAAGTACGTTTAGAACTGCGTGAGATCAATGTAAGCACTATGCATGCGCAATCGGCTCTTGCGCTCATTCACATGCGTTTGTTCACTGGGCCGCCAAAATCTTAGTAACTGTTCAGCAACGTACATGCAATTGCATGGGTTGAACGGGCGCACCCCTGGTGAAATATCCCCTAAACCCTGGGCCGCCATCATCTGTCTTTGCCTGATGCTCCCACCACCTTACACCCTCTAGCAGCAGCCGCAACCCACAGAACTTAGTCTCTATTCCTCTTCTTTCCAAAACCAGCCCCCCCTTCTGTCTTCTGTGCCCTTGGGAACGCACGCTCTGTCTGTAACAAACTCAACGCCCTCCACGACCTCTTTATCACAAATTCCTTTAACCTACTTGCCATTACCGAAACCTGAATCAGATACTATTTCTCCTGCTTCCCTCTCCCATGGTGGCCTTTAGGGATGAGCTCGATGTTGGGTCGAACATAAGTTCGACTCGAACATCGGGTGTTCACCCGTTCGCAGAAAAGCGAACATTATGGAGCGTTTGCTGGGAAATTAGAGCACCACGGGACGGCCCATAATGCACGGCGAGATCGAAGTGTGTTGCTGTATGATTGGCCAAAGCATGCACCTGCCCTGCATGCTTTGGCCAATCGCAGCGCCCTCTGCCAAGAGAGCCATAATTGGCCAAAGGCAGGATGCCTTTGGCCAATCATGGCTCAGGTTGACTAAGTCCACGCCCCACACTATATAAGGCTGCCTACACGGTAGCCCTGTGTAGTGTTGTTGGTGTGAACAGAGAGATATCGTGATTTAGATTAAGCAGGCAGGTTATTCAGTTAGTGGCAGTTTATTTGACACGTATACAGTCAGTCTAGTATGTGAGTGTGTGTGTATAATATATATATAATATATAATATATATATATATATATATATATATATAATATATAAATATATATATAATATATACTCTGCATTTAGCATAGCCTATAAATTCAGTATTTATTCAGTATTTACTCTATGTGCAGGCAGTGTATCTCCCCATGCACTTCCATCTCCACGAGGCAGCTACGCGCCTGGTGCCGGGGTGATTTGGCCGCTCGCCTGCTCCTCTCCTCATGTACATCTGGCTCCACGAGGGGGGCGGGCCGCCCGTTTTTCACAGTGCTCTGGGGGGGGTGGGCGGCCACCTGCCCGTCGCTCCTATCTCCCTGCAAAACTGGCATCTCTGCAGCACAGGGACAGAGGACATCAGACCTACCCACAGCAGTCGTGGCAAAGGCCAGACGTGAGGTGACAGGTCTGCAGCAGCATTCTATTCAGTGTTTCGACTGCCCTCGACTAACAAAAGGTGTAATCTGGTGACTAAAGATCAATGCATATGACTGCTCCTTGCACTATCTTGCAGCTTTCTGTCATAGCATTTCTGTCTTAGCGTTCTGCATGGCATTTCTGTCACAGCGTTTCTGCCCCAGGATTTCTGTCATAGCGTTTCTGCCCCAGGATTTCTGTCATAGCGTTTTTCTGTCATGGCGGTCTGCTCCGGCATTTCTGTCATAGCTTTTCTGCCCCAGCATTTCTGTCGTAGCGTTTCTGCCCCAGCATTTCTGTCGTAGCTTTTCTGCCCCAGCATTTCTGTCGTAGCGTTTCTGCCCCAGCATTTCTGTCGTAGCGTTTCTGCCCCAGCATTTCTGTCGTAGCGTTTCTGCCCCAGCATTTCTGTCGTAGCGTTTCTGCCCCAGCATTTCTGTCGTAGCGTTTCTGCCTGGCATTTCTGTTGTAGCGTTTCTGCCTGGCATTTCTGTCGTAGCGTTTCTGCCTGGCATTTCTGTCGTAGCGTTTCTGCCTGGCATTTCTGTCATTGCGTTCTGCCTGGCATGTCTGTCATAGGGTTCTGTGAAGCATTCTGCCCCAGTATTTCCGTCATAGCGTTCTGCCCCAGGGTTGCTGTCATAGCATTTCTGCCCCAGGATTTCTGTAGTAGCGTTTTTCTGTCATAAGCGTTTTCGGTCATATAGTTCTGCCCCAGCATTTCTGTCGTATTGTTCTGCCCCGGAATTTCTGTTGTAGCGTTCTGCCCCGGCATTTCTGTTGTAGCGTTCTGCCCTGGCATTTCTGTCGTAGCGTTCTGCCCTGGCATTTCTGTCGTAGCGTTCTGCCCCTGCATTTCTGTCATAGCCTTCTGCCCCTGCATTTCTGTCTTAGCGTTCTGCCCCTGCATTTCTGTCTTAGCGTTCTGCCCCTGAAATTCTGTCTTAGCGTTCTGCCCCTGCATTTCTGTCTCAGCGCCCTGCCCCTGCATTTCTGTCTCAGCGCCCTGCCCCTGCATTTCTGTCTCAGCGCCCTGCCCCTGCATTTCTGTCTCAGCGCCCTGCCCCTGCATTTCTGTCTCAGCGCCCTGCCCCTGCATTTCTGTCTCAGCGCCCTGCCCCTGCATTTCTGTCTCAGCGTCCTGCCCCTGCATTTCTGTCTCAGCGTCCTGCCCCTGCATTTCTGTCTCAGCGTCCTGCCCCTGCATTTCTGTCTCAGCGTCCTGCCCCTGCATTTCTGTCTTAGCGTTCTGTGTAGGAGTACTGCTCAGGGACGTCAGTCCAGTCATCCTTTCCGATCCCCAGCCTGTTCCAGGGAGGGGTTCAGTCACTTTGGGTATGTCTGTATCATGCCATGGGACTTATTTCCCTGGGATGGAGTCTGGCCCTCCTTCCTCGGTTCAGGATTCAGTCTTGGTTGTTAGGTCTCAGGCTGAAGCATGACCCGATCGTATCAGGTGGGACCAGTGTTCTGTGTCTGGCATGGTTTCTCCATGTTTGACGATGCTCATTGCCATGGCGCCTACTCCATCACATCCATCAGGCATCCAGCATTTTGCACTCCTGCCAGTGGTCTTTTTTGCACTCACCCACTCACTTCCTCATACCAAGTATGGGTAAGCCAGGGGTTGGGGGGCATTTCACTGAGCTACTTCACTGGTGTTCGTTGAAGTATTTCAATCTTCTCGGACATCATTTGCAGGGGTTCCTCGGGCCAGCCCTTGCTCCCTTTCCCCCACGTATCCTCTCATTCACAAGCAGTTCATTCTCATGTCTGGGTTGTCTTGGGCATCAGGCTCAATCCTATCCTTCACGGGACGTTCAGTTGGGTTCTGCGTAGCTTCGCAGGTTATACAGGGGGTTCCTTCTCATCACCAAGTCAGGAGTCGGTGGGTTCTCCTGTTACAGCGGATACTTACCGGTTACTTACTGTTGCCATTTGGGCGCGCGTTATTCTACGTGTTGGATCATTACCTTTCCTTCTTCACCTAAACTTGTGTCTTTTTGCCCGCTTTTCAGGCATACTGACCAGCTAGGCCATGGCACACCTCAGGCCTTGGTTCTTAGGAACATTGCATTTCCCACTTAGACTCTGACTACAAGTGTAAAGGCTGACCAGAGGGAGGAGTCGGAGAGGCTATTTAATCCTCCTTCTCTGTCAGGGCCAGTGTTGGCATTTCTTCTTCCTCCATGGCCTCTTCGAGTGCTCTGTCCTCGGAACCAGCGGTGCTCCGTAGGCGTCCAAGGGGCTATGCAAGTATGCAGGCAAAAATATGCCAGGCCGTGCTTGCGCTGGTGCGTTTGGGGGACAGGAGCCACACTGGGGCAGAGGTTCTGTCAGCTCTGCAGGGGCAGGCCGAGAGGTGGTTGACGCCACGCCAGCTTAAGCCAGGAATGGTGGTTTGTGACAATGGCACCAACCTCCTCTCTGCCCTGCGACAGGGACAACTGACCCATGTGCCCTGTATGGCACACGTCCTTAACCTGGTGGTGCAGCGGTTCTTGGGCAGGTATCCAGGATGTCCTGAGGCAGGCCAGGAAAGTCTGTGTGCATTTTTGCCGATCATATAATGCCAGTGCTCGGCTGGCTGAGCTGCAAAAGGAGTTTTTTTGTTTAATCAATTTTTATTGAACAGAAGGAAAAACATACAAAGCAAATGGCAATGACGGTGACAGTGTTCAGCACAAATGGTAATATAGCAACACATATCAAAGGTGTACTTATCAGAACACTGGGTGTCAATCCCTTGATAACCAACATAAGGAGGGTATGCCTCCCTTCAGATTTCAGAGAAGAACACACAGAGATAGAGAAAAAAGGATGAGAGTGGAAGAAGGAATGCAGAGGGAGGAGAAGGGGAGGAGAGAGGGTGGGGAAGGTTGGGGGGGGTGTGTGGGGGGGGGGGTTCTGCCCGAGTCCATCCACAAATAGTAAAACAGCAGCAACATTCAGTATATAGTTCACACAGGGCAGGACATAATTTCCGCATAGGCGGTGGAGTACTTGAAGGCAAACCAGCCGGTCCAGATCTGTCTAGCGAGGTCCGCTTTACCCCTTAAGGAGAGAGTCATGTCTTCCATGCGGTATACATAGTCTACCTTTGTTAACCATTGACGCAAGGTCGGAATGGTCCTTGTCTTCCAAAATCGTGGAATAAGAGATTTAGCAGCGTTGAGTAAATGGGGGGTCGCTGAACGTTTATATGGACCGACTGGTTTATCTGTACAGTGGAATAGCACACACCAAGGGTCATTGGGAACTACACAGCCCTGTATTTCCTTGATCCAATATAAGATTGCCAACCAAAAGGGGCGTAATCTCGGACAGTACCACCAAATATGGGCATGGGTTGCCGTCTCACCACACTCCCGCCAGCAGAGGGGTGAGGTTTGTGGGAACAGCTTGTGGAGCAAAGCGGGGGTGTAGTGCCACCTGGTTAAAAGTTTGTAGTTAACTTCTGCCATCCTAGAGGCTCCAGAAGAGGTGTGGGCCAGTGTGAGCACCTTACTCTTTTGTTCAGGAGACAGGTCTCTATGCAAATCGAGTTCCCAGTTGCAGAAGAAGGCGGGGCTACTGTTCGATTGGAGCGAGGTTAACGTCTGGTAGAAGTATGAAATGGGTTTCCCAATAGCATGTGGGTCGGAGAATGCAATTTCCAAGGGGGACAGCTCATCAAATGTTCTGAGAGGCTTTGGTAGAGATTGAACAAAGGCGGTGAGTTGGTGGTATTTCCATTGATCCATAAAAGAGCAGGGGGCCACTGTGAGCAGGGTGGGCAATGGGAGGATCCCCCTTGGGGAGGTTACTTGGTATAGGAGAGTTTTTGCCCCCAGGTGCCAGTTTTGAGCACTGGACGGGAGGTTAGTAGTCATGTCCCAGCAGGGGAAGTAGCGGTGAGTTGTAGGGCCACCCCTGAGCCCTACAGAGAGAGTCCCATACTGCCAGGGAGGATCGGGTTAGCGGGGAAGCAGTGGGGGATAGGGTTCTGAATTTTTTTGGGATCCACATAAGTGTGGAGAGGGCGGAGCCACACAAGTCTCTTTCCAAGGTTAACCACAGTTTGGTGTCTGCAGAGTATTTCCAATCCAGGAGTCTAGTCAATTCAATGGCCCGATAATATAACCTAAAGTCCGGTAAGGCTAGGCCCCCATCCCTCTTGGCTCTGATGAGGAGAGACCTAGGCAGTCTGGGCTTTTTCCTATTCCACACATACCTGATCACTAAGGAGTTTAATATACGGAGAAGAACCCAACAGGAATATTATATGGAATCAGCTGGAGCATAAACAGTGCCCTGGGCAGTAGATTCATTTTGATCACTCCTATTCGGCCTAGCCAGGAGTGTGCAAGCTGTGACCACTTCTGTACGTCTGCGCGGAGAGTGTTAAGCAGGGGGATAAAGTTTGTGCTAAAGAGGGTAGCCGGATTAGATGTAAGATATATCCCTAGGTACTTCATGTGTTTTGGCTGCCAGGCAAAGGGGAAGGATTGCTTAAGGCGGGACACCAGACGGGGAGGGACGGATAAGTTCAGGATTTCGGACTTGGACATGTTAATTTTAAAGTTAGAGACCCGGCCATACGCCGAGAATTCAGACATAAGGTTGGGAAGTGATATGAGGGGTTGTCGGATATAGAAAAGGATGTCGTCCGTATACGTGGCGTATTTATGTTCAGTCTGGGCGACCGCTATACCATGTATGTTAGGGTTCTGTCTAATCTTGGATAGGAAGGGTTCCAGGGAGAGCGCAAATAGAATTGGGGAGAGGGGGCAGCCTTGGCGCGTACCCTTATGGAGCTCAAATGAGTCGCTTAGTGTCCCATTGATCCATAGCTGAGCCGTTGGGGCCCTATAGAGTGCCTCTATCTGATGGAGAAGGGGGGTGTTAATACCTAGGTGGGACAACGTCGCCATGAGGAACTCACAGTCCACCCTATCGAACGCCTTTTCGGCATCTGTGGATAGCAGAAGGGTGGGCTGGGAGTCCCCACGGGCATGTGAGATCAGGGACAAGGTGCGTAAGGAGTTATCCCGGGCCTCCCTCCCCGGTATGAAGCCAGTCTGGTCTTGGGACACCCAGCCAGGGATCAGAGGGAGCAAGCGGTTTGCAATGGCCTTGGCATAAATCTTGGCGTCTATGTTCAGAAGTGATATAGGGCGGTAGCTTCCACAGCTGGAGGGGTCTTTCCCACTTTTAGGAATGACTGTAATATGGGCATGGGTGGTCTCTGGGCGGAGGGAACTACCGTCAATAGTCACATTAGCGTAAGTGGTCAGGCGTGGGATTAGAATGTCGGCATATGTGTATGACACCGAGAGGCCGTCCGGTCCCGGCGCCTTACCCTTCGCCATAGCTTTCAGTGCCTGGTGGAGCTCAATCGGGGTGAGCTCGCCCTCCAGTCGCCAAGGTCTCCGGGGGGAGAGCTGGTAGATTTGAGCCAAGCAGGTAGTCTTTAATAAGTTGTGTTTTGGTCGCTCTATCGGCTATGGAGTGTTGGACATGATACAGTTGTTGGTAAAATTCCCTAAACTCTTTAGCGATTTTTGGGGTCTCGTGTACAAACTCTGACGTGGAGTTTTTAATTTTGGCTATGAAAGATGCTGCTTTGCGTTGCTGGAGTGAGCGGGCAAGGAGCTTACTGGGCCTGTCGCCCCATTCATAAAATTGTTGGGCCACCAGCCGAGTGCGCTGCTTGTGCTCAAGGTGCATAAGGGATTTCAGTTCCTCCCTCTTTTCAGTTAGTGTGTGTATTACGGTCAGCGATTGTTTTGCCTTATGTAGTCGTTCAAGACGTTGTATATCGACGAGTAGGGTGGCCTGTCGGTGTGAGCGTTCCCTCTTTTTCCTGGTGCCTAGCTCGATAAACTTGCCTCTAATGTGGGCCTCCCACAGTATTCCCGGGGAGATGTCAGGGGTTGTGTTGTCCCTAAAATATTGCGCTAGCTCCACCCCTATACTTTTCAGATCAATTTCGTCAGCAATGAGTGTATCGTTCAGCTTCCAGTTAAGGGGTCTGAGGGGCAGTGACTGTACCCTAATTGTAAGGGAGATTGGTGCGTGGTCAGAAATGGGGGACGTTTCCACAGCTGAGCTAAGTAAGAGGGGCAGGTGTTGATGATCGATAAGCGTAAGGTCAATTCTGGAGTAGGTGTGGTGGACTGAGGAATAGTGTGTAAAGTCACGTTCCCTTGGGTGCATAATCCTCCAGGCGTCCACTAACTGAGAATCGTGGAGCTGTTTGCGGATGTACCTCAATCTCTTATGGGACAGAGCGGAACCGCCTCTGGAGGTATCCAGGGCCGGCTCCAGTGGGACATTGAAGTCGCCTGAGAGGAGGACGTACCCACTAGAAAAGTCACGTAGTTTCCTCAGCGTGGCGGCAATAAAATTGGCCTGGCCCTTATTAGGCGAGTACAGGTTGGCAAGTGTACACTGCATACTGCCCAGGGTACCTTTCAAGAACAAAAAACGCCCAGCCAGGTCGCTCAACATTGATTCTAAAGTGAACGCGGTTCCCCTACGGAGCCCAATGGCCACTCCTTTAGCTTTATGCAAATCAGATGAACTATAGTACCACATGGGGTAACGGTGAGAGAACAGTTTGACTGGGGTCATATGGGTGAGGTGGGTCTCCTGGAGGAAAACCACATCACCCTTCAAGCGATCCAGTTCCCTGTAAAGGGTATGCCTTTTACCAGGGGCATGAAGCCCCCTAACATTAAATGATATTAATTTTATTCGGGCCATGGAAGCTCCATTTGGGGGACTGCGCACACAGTGACTACCCGCATATAAAGCATAAATAAATTGTATCTAAGCAGAACCGTGGACGGACAGGGGCAGACGGGAGGGGGGGGGAAGACAGGGGGGAGGGGAGAAAGCGGGGGGAATAGGCAAGAAAGGGAAGCAGGGGGTGAAGAGAAACAGAACAGAAGAGACAAGCTGTAAACCATACAACCAAAATAGCTGAGTAAGCACGCATAACATTGCAGTGCGTTAGCAGGGCACATGCCCGGCCCAGCGCCACCGCCCCCGGGGGAACCGGAGGGCGAAGGCCCTGCGCAGAGCAGGCACCACTGCAGGGGGGGCGAGGAGACCGAGGCTCCGGGAACACAGACCGCCAACGTAAGAGGGATAGTGTCCCAGAACCCCGGCGCCGACAATAATCGGCAGACCCAAGGAAAACCCCTATATGACCGTTATTGTAGCATTAGGGAGAGAAAAACAAAAAAAAAACGAAGTTACCTACAACGAGCGCTCCATGGAGCCCCGGACGAATAAATTGTAAAGTAAAACTTAGGAACTTAACATCACATGCGGCCTAAGGCCCAGTCTTACCACTCCACTGGGCTCGCAAGTCCGGCGTTGAGATCACGTTCAGCACGGCCGTGCTGTACAGGTAAGTAAATGGGGCTTACAGCACCCTCGATCCTCTCGTTGTGGAGAGCGAGATAAAGTCCAGGGAAGGCCTTAGCACAGCGGACAAAAGTATAAATACGAGGAACCGAACAGAACCAAAAAGAAAAGGGTCTTCGTAGTAGCCTTCCTGGTCCGGCATCAGGTAAAAGGGGCCTGCGAGGAAAGAGGCAAAAGACCGGGGCCGTTGCATCGCTTTGAGGTGACGGGAATGGCCGGCGTGTAGCCTGACCCGAGCTCAGTCAGGGGGAGCCAAGGAGCTGGGGGGGGAAGAGCGGCGTCTTCTCTCCACTTTATGCCACTGCGGGTCAGAGTTGGTTGGGAGAGGCGGTAAGACGTCCTGCCAGCCCGGGAGGTCCGGTGGGGAGATGTTCAGATCTTTACAGAACTTCTGGAGGTCCTCTGGGAACCGGAGGACAGCCTTTCTACCATCCGCTTGAGCGATCAGTGCCGCCGGGAAGCCCCATCTGTACCTGATGGAAGCCGTGCGGAGGATCTCGGTAAGTGGACGCAGGGCCCTGCGCCTATCCAAAGTTTCCTTGGCCAAGTCCGGGTAGAACGAGAGCATGGCGCCATCAAAGTCCAGCGGGGCCGCGTCCCTGGCCTTCTGCATGATGAGCTCTTTCTCCGGGAAGTGGTGGATCCTGCAAATGACATCCCTCGGCAGGTCTGTTGTAGCGGCCCGGGGCCGGAGGGCTCTATGAGCTCTGTCAATTTTCAAAGGAGTGTCCGCCGCGCGGCCTAGCAGGCCGTTAAAGATGCCCCGGACGGAGGGGAGAAGGTCATCATCTCCCGTGGCTTCCGGCAGGCCTCGGATCCTGATGTTATTGCGCCTGTTCCGGTTCTCCTGGTCTTCCAACTTGTAAAGGGCCATCCTATGTGCAATCGCTAGTTGTCGGGTGGTGGATTGCAGGGCTCTAATGGCGGTCGCGTGGCGGTCGAGGCGTTGCTCCGATTCATCCACGCGGGAAGAACTTGAGACAAGTCTGAGCGCACCGCGGAGACTTCCTTTTTGATGACGCGCTCAAGGCTCGACAGCATGGATGCCAAGTCAGCTTTGGTGGGTAAGTCTTCAACCAGGGAAGCGACACCCGAGTGTCTGAAGGAGCGTTCTTCCCCATCCGAACCCGCGGACGAGGTAGGCGAAAGCTGCCTGCGATCCGGTCTGCTCCGAGGGGCGGAGCCTGAAGCTGAAAGCGCGCCATGTGGAGAGCGGCCTAGGCCGTCATGGTCCTCCAGCTCCGGCGGTTCCGCGGACATAAACCGCTTAATCGAGCCGGCGGAGGGGCCCTTTTTGGGGAGGGATTTGCCCGTTCGCCTCTTCATCCTTAGAGGGGTGTTTCGGGGGTCTGTGCGTTGATTAAAGTTGATAATTCTGTGCCGGCGCCGGAGCTCTAAGAAAGCACGTCTGCTCTAGTGCATAGTCAAGACCACGCCCCCAGCTGCAAAAGGAGTTGAACCTGCCCAAGAGCCGCCTTATATGTCACATGCCCACCAGGTGGAACTCAACGTTGGCCATGCTGCAGCGACTGCACACGCAGCAAAGGGCCATCAATGAGTACCTGTGCGACTACGGCACCAGGACAGGGTAGCTTTTTTTTTCACCACGCCAGGGGAGCATGATCAGGGATGCATGCACTGTCCTGTCACTATTTGAGGAGGCCACGAGGATGGTGAGCAGTGACAGTGCATGCATCAGTGACACTTTACCTCTTGTCCACCTGTTGGAGCATACGCTGCATGGAATAATGGACAGGGCACTTGAGGCAGAACAGAGGCAGGAAGAGGAGGACTTCCTTGCCTCTCAAGGCCCCCTTTATCCAGACAGTGTTCCTTCTCTCCCACCCATCACACAGGAAGAGGAGGAGGAGGAGGATTGTGTCAGCATGGAGGTGGAGCCTGGCACTCAGCATCAGCAGCAGTCTTTTAGGGATAATTATAGTCCCAAGAAACCGGTGGACTTGTACGTGGCTGGGAGGAGGTGGCTGCGGATCATGTCATTCTCAGTGACCCAGAAGACTCTGGACAGAATGCCTCAGCTAACCTACGTTGCATGGCCTCCCTGATCCTGCAAAGCCTGCGGAAGGATCCTCGTATTCTTCGGATCAAGGAGAGGGACCATTACTGGCTGGCCACTCTCCTTGATCCACGGTACAAGGGTAAGGTTGCGGACCTTATCTTGCCATCGCAGAGGGAGCAGAGGATGAGACATCTCCGGGAGGCCTTGCAGAAAGGTCTGTGCAACGCGTTCCCAGAGACGGGGAGGTTACAAACTCCTGGTCCTGGACGACGAGTTGCTGAGGCTTTGGTCAGTAGCAGAAGGAGCGGTGGGGAAGGTGGACGTCTGACCGATGCGTTCAGACAATTTTTTAGTCCGCAGCCACAAGGTATGATCGGTTCCAGCAACCATCGCCAGCATCTGATATACATGGTGCAGGAATACCTAGGGGCAAGGTCAGACTTGGACACCTTTATCCAGACAGTGTTTCCTTCTCTCCCACCCATCACACAGGAAGAGGAGGAGGAGGAGGATTGTGTCAGCATGGAGGTGGAGCCTGGCACTCAACATCAGCAGCAGTCTTTTAGGGATGATTTACAGTCCCAAGAAACCGGTGGACTTGTACGTGGCTGGGAGGAGGTGGCTGCGGATCATGTCATCCTCAGTGACCCAGAAGACTCTGGACAGAATGCCTCAGCTAACCTACATTGCATGGCCTCCCTGATCCTGCAAAGCCTGCGGAAGGATCCTCGTATTCTTCGGATCAAGGAGAGGGACCATTACTGGCTGGCCACTCTCCTTGATCCACGGTACAAGGGTAAGGTTGCGGACCTCATCTTGCTATCGCAGAGGGAGCAGAGGATGAGACATCTCCGGAGGCCTTGCAGAAAGGTCTGTGCAACGCGTTCCCAGAGACTGGGAGGTTACAAACTCTTGGTCCTGGACGACGAGTTGCTGAGGCTTTGGTCAGTAGCAGAAGGAGCGGTGGGGAAGGTGGACGTCTGACCGATGCGTTCAGACAATTTTTTAGTCCGCAGCCACAAGGTATGATCGGTTCCAGCAACCATCGCCAGCATCTGATATACATGGTGCAGGAATACCTAGGGGCAAGGTCAGACTTGGACACCTTTATCCAGACAGTGTTCCTTCTCTCCCACCCATCACACAGGAAGAGGAGGAGGAGGAGGATTGTGTCAGCATGGAGGTGGAGCCTGGCACTCAGCATCAGCAGCAGTCTTTTAGGATGATTTACAGTCCCAAGAAACCGGTGGACTTGTACGTGGCTGGGAGGAGGTGGCTGCGGATCATGTCATCCTCAGTGACCCAGAAGACTCTGGACAGAATGCCTCAGCTAACCTACGTTGCATGGCCTCCCTGATCCTGCAAAGCCTGCGGAAGGATCCTTGTATTCTTCGGATCAAGGAGAGGGACCATTACTGGCTGGCCACTCTCCTTGATCCACGGTACAAGGGTAAGGTTGCGGACCTTATCTTGCCATCGCAGAGGGAGCAGAGGATGAGACATCTCCGGGAGGCCTTGCAGAAAGGTCTGTGCAACGCGTTCCCAGAGACTGGGAGGTTACAAACTCCTGGTCCTGGACGACGAGTTGCTGAGGCTTTGGTCAGTAGCAGAAGGAGCGGTGGGGAAGGTGGACGTCTGACCGATGCGTTCAGACAATTTTTTAGTCCGCAGCCACAAGGTATGATCGGTTCCAGCAACCATCGCCAGCATCTGATATACATGGTGCAGGAATACCTAGGGGCAAGGTCAGACTTGGACACCTTTCCCACCGAAAATCCTCTGGCTTACTGGGTCTTGAGGATGGATCACTGGCCAGAGCTTGCACAGTATGCAATTGAGCTACTGGCCTGTCCTGCATCCAGCGTTCTTTTGGAACGCACATTCAGTGCTGCTGGAGGCTGTCACCGATCACAGGGTGTGCCTGTCCACCAACTCGGTTGATCGACTGACCTTCATAAAGTTGAATCAGTCTTGGATCACTACCAGTCAACTGATATAACTGAATAATTTTTTTGAAATGTCACATCCCTTCAAGACTGCCTATGCTGATGCTGAGTGACTGTCCTGTTATGTTGACTGACTATCCTCTTCCTCCTCAATGATCCTGATGATAGCTTGGAAGAACATTTTTCTCAAAGATTTTCATCCATATTGCCAGGACAAGACATGACATTAAAGCCGCAAGCAGTTTTAAATGGCTTCTTTTTTTCCTTTACAAATATCATTTTGTGCAGGGACAGTTCTAAACACAGGAAACACATGCCACTTCACAGGCATACTTTAGACACCCCCCAGGTACCATATTTAAAGGAATATTTCACTTAATTTTGTTCAATTTATGCATCATTAAAATGACTGCTCCAGAAAAAACTTCCATTTTTAAAACTTCTTTTTGCATTGATCCATGTCCCCTGGGGCAGGACCCTGGTCCACAAACCTTTTTTATGACAATAACATGCATATTGGCCTTTATAATTAGCACTTTAGATTTCGAACGTTCGCATCCATTGTAACTAATAGGGTTCTAACGTTCGTGCAAACTTTCGGTCCGTTCGCAGGTTCTGGTGCGAACCGAACCCGGGGGTGTTCGGCTCATCCCTACCATCCACAACCTGGCCCCCATCTGCATCACTAACCTAGTCTCAAAATACCAACCTAATCGTTCTCTTCGCTCCTCCCATGACCTCCTGCCCTCTAGCTCCTTTGTCACCTCATCCCATGCTCGCCTTAAGGACTTCTCCATAGCCTCTCCGATCCTCTGGAATGCTCTACCCCAATCTTTCTCCTACTTTATTCAGAGAAGCCTATCTGGCCCCCACCTAACAACTGTACATTTATTTTCTCCATCACCACATCCCCCCACAGTTATTACCTCTTGTATCTCTTGACCTTTCCTCTTAGATTGTAAGCTATAACGAGCAGGGCCCTCTGATTCTTACTGTATTAAAGTGTATGGTATTTGTACTGTCTACCCTCAAGTTGTAAAGCGCTGTGTAAACTATTGCAGCAATATAAATCCTGTATAATAATAATAATTATCCCCTTCAGGGGGGATCAGTTGGTGATTACTACATCTTGCTTCCAAAGCTGGCCATACATGGTTCAGTTTTATTGTTCAGCCAGCGGGATGAGTAAAAAAAAACTGAAGCAATTCCCCCATCCACACATTAGAGGGGGATGGGGAAATCCTCCCCGCTGCACTATTGTATTCTGACAATGTGGGGGGGCGCTCCTCCGCTCTCAGAATACACAGTTCATTGATGAAGCTATTGACTGCAGCCGCTGATCGAGTGACTTTTATCTGGCAGTGACCACACATGGATGGAAATGTGACTGATCCCTGCTGAACCAACTGATTTTCTATGTATCTATGGTCAAATTCCAGGTCACCATGGTGGCTAGAAATGGCGTCCTGGCCCCTGGGCTCTTGTCAGCCCATTCTCACTGTTGGTCTGAATATTGTATCTGCCTGAAACTCGGACACATTATTCAGATAGAAATGTGGCTCAGAATGGTGCCTGGTGGGAGGGTGAGGGGGGAGGAGGAGGAGACGTGGCACCCGACCTGTGAAGTCAGGGGTGGACTGGGCAGGACTTCGACATGAGAGGACTCATCTCACTGAGCTCCCGCTGCCAATCTTTCTCTTTTCCATGGTTGCATTACTGTCACCATCGGCTACTACTTCCACCCACAGCTGCCTGTGTCCCTGCAGAGCCCTCCGACAGAACATAGAGGAAAGAGCGGCACCGAATCTCCAACATGGCGCCGCCTCGGCACTGCCACAAAGATCCCTACAAGGTGCTGAGAAACAGGACTACAGAGTCCTTACAGGAGTAATCAGGACAAGCCTGCAAAGCAGCCAGCTAAGAAACCAGCCAGGGAGGGACATGCTGCTTTATGTACACAAGCTGTCCTCTCCATCCACTCTGCTCTCACTCACTGCTGGGGGGGATTTACAGGACATGCAGGAGGACACAGGGGGAGGGGGGATTGTATTACTGTCCTGCATTCTGCACCCCATGTTCTGTGTTCTGCACCCTTCTCCTGCACTCCATGTCCTGTGTTCTGCACTCCATGTCCTGCAGTGACCTGCAACTCATGTCCTGCACCTCATCTTCTGCACCCTGCATATCTTGTTCTGCACCCCATGTCCTCTATCCCCCACCCCATGTCCTCTGTTCTGCACCACATGTCAATGCGAATTTCACCCTGCCTCCAGGGATGTAGTAGACCCCCCTTTGGGGGGGGGGGGGGGGGGGGGTGGGGGGGGGGGGGGGGGGTGGACACTCGGCAACTCATCTTCTTTTTCAGGTCCCGCCCCCGCCTGCGGGGCGGGATCAGTCTCTGTTCTGCTTCTTCTCAGCTCCTGACCTTTATGTAATTGCGGTAACTACATGGGAACTGAGTTACCATGAGGGGAAGAGTGTTAGATTACTCGTTACCCTCTAAAGCAACTATGCTCATCTCCGGTTCCTGAACTCTGGCTATGTTTTGACTACGTTTACTCTGTTTACCTTTTTTTATTATTATTATTATTATTAAACAAGTGGGATTTAACTGAAAGAGAGAATATGCAACTGGTGCAATAGGAGCCACCCCTTGGACTTTAAAGAGAGAAAGGAGTAGATAAATATATAAAAGGCAACCAAGTGCCACTTTTATTGAAATACAAAAAGTAGATTTTACCATCAAAAAACAGTAATTAAAAAAAAAAAAAAAAAAATTGACAAAGTACACCAATTGAATTAATTATACATAGATAGCACAAGCTGCGTGCATAATTCTGGTGGTTCCGCCCCATCAGCTGTAAAACAAAACACCAGCATTATGCAATCAGCTTGTGCTGATTGGGTTTCCCACATATTCATTCACTATTTAAAGTGCTTATTCACAGTTGGCATTCTCGCTTTAAACCCAAACACATATGAATTACACAGGTTCTGAGGCTAATTTAATGCAGATAAGGCACCAAGTGAGTTTAATTACCACCCTAATCAGTTTGCAATGGCGTTACAAATGCTCCTGAGTCGCACGGCTCACCTGGAATCTCCCACTGTGGTTTCCCCCGTACAGCCTGTGTTGCAGGTCATCCCTGCTGCTGCTTCAGTCTCTGTGCAGGCACCCGCCTTGAGTATTACCTCTATAAGAGGCAGGGCCGGACTGGCCTACCGGGATACCGGGATATTTCCCGGTAGGCTGCCTGCCCTGGGGCCGCTTTGCGGCTGCAGTGCTCCCCTGTTATGCTCCTGTGAACACGGAGCTTTCTGTGTAGTGGCCCCCCGTAACACATCTCCCGCCCCGCTAGACCGTCTGTGATAGTAGATAGACCACCTATCACACAGCCTTCTAGGGGGGGCAGGACCGTGTCCTCGGATCGGCCGCCGATACCTCAGACCCGGCCAGCTTTTCCGTCCACACCTGAGTGATCCCGTGGTGGAGTACAGGCCCAGTGTGCCTGAATATCCATCCCCACATTAGGGGGGGGGGGCCCTGGAGCAAATTGAGGAGATTTACTACTCCATTCCTCTGCATGTCACCTGATGCTTGGAGAGCTTACTTTCAGGATTCCTGACAATGCAGCGTATGCACAGGAGGAATATAGAAAGTTCATTCTTCTTTATGCCAGCCCGCCCCCCCCCCCTGCTGAACAATCCAGACTTCGGTTTGCACTGCCCCTCATTCTCCTTGTGACCCCCAGTGCTCTCCCCCCCACCAAACTGCCCCCCCCCACAGTCCCTCATGTCCTTTCTGCCCCCCACCTGACTCTCCCATCCTTCACAGCTTCTCCTCCCAATGTCCCCACCCCCCACTGTAACTTTTTTCCCCTGATGCTCTTACCCCCCACAGTACTCAGCCCCCCGTGCTCCCCCCACTGGCACCCCCCACAGTAGGACTGCCCCCTGGCTCCCCCCATTGTGCTCCCCACCCCCCACAGTGCTGTCCACCCCCCCTTGCTTGCAACAAACTGTTCCAGCCCCCCGTGCCTCCCCCCCATAGTGTGGGCCCCCTGTGTGGATAAACGGAGACCTAAGTGATGAGGCTCTCCAGGCAGTGCTCTCCAACATACTCATCCAGCCCCCCGTTACCCCCCACTATTTGCTGTTCAGCCCTAGACCCCTGTTCTTTCCTCCCCCCCCTCTCTCCATCATCTCCCCATCACATCTCTAGCCCCCACCCCTTCCTCCACCCCCCAGAGAAATACAAAGAAGATTCTAGAAGTCACCACCGATGCTCTCCAGGAGAGGTGAGTGGTGCTGCCCCCATTCGGGACATCTACCCCCCACCGTAACAGACAAGGGATGTGTCTGGCCCCCGTGACTGTACCCCCTCATTGTTGTGTCCCCCACCAGTTCCTCATAAGCTCCCCCCATGTCACTGTCCACTTTCCCCCTGGAGGATTTTTTAGAAGGACCCAAGGATCTCTACAAGGATGTCATGATGGACAATCCAGCCGCCCCTGTGCTTCACCCCTGTACTTTTTGTAAAGGAGATGGTTGTTCTCCACTCCCCCCATGTGCTTTACTCCCCCCTGATGGAGGTATCCCCCAGTGCTCCCAGCCCTGTACTGCTCTGCCCTTTACAATAAAGTCTCAAGCTCCCATCGAGTCTCTTCGCCATCCCACACTCTTAAACCCCCCCAGTGCTCTCAGCCTCCCGTGCTTCAGTCAGTGTTATGTTTTCCCCCCCCCAGTGCTTTTCACTCCACCCCTGGGAACTCCACCCCCCTGAGATTTCCCCACCCATCTGTATCTCCAATTCCCCGGAAGATACACCATGCTCCCCCTTCCTCCAGGTCCCACCCATGAAGAACAATTCACTGATAGGACCAGGGGACAGGCTGTACTGGGGCCGCAAGTGAGGACGGCTTTGAAGTCAGGTGGCCCGGATATCCATTTCAGAGTGGAACAGATCCTGTCAAGGAACACTGTCCCCCTTCCTTTTTCGAGAACTGGCCCTCAGCCGTCGCTGGCCATCTCTTATCTTCACAGTGCTGGCATGTTGATATATCTGCCCAGTCATGCAACAACACACCTCCCACAGTCCAGGGACTCTGCCTTCGGGACATGGGCACAGGAGGGGCTAGAGACAATGATGGGCTCCTGTGAGGCTGCATTGGCTGTAATTCATTCATGGCTCACAGATCCTGCTTGCAACGTTCACTAAAGCTGCATTTGATGGCTCCCTGCAATTTGGCTTGGCACTGAGGCCGCAATCCGGTGGGCACGGTGAACCGCTATGGTTTGCACAGTTTAGGCTCAATGTTGTACACTTTTGAGGCCGCATTACGGGCATTAAAGCTATTATTATTAAACACAGTGAGGCTTTAACATTTGAAAGAGAGCACATGCAACTGAGGCAATTTGAAGCCACCACAGTGAGACTTTAAAGATGGAACTGGAGTAGAGAAAATATATAAAAGGCACACCAAGTGCCACTTTTGATTGGCACAAAAAGTAGATTTTGACCTTTAAAAAAAAAAAATCTTTGACCAAAGTATCACCAATCTCTGATGGAATCTATAGGGAGTCAATGGGAGCGCCAAGCTGATTGCAGGAATGGGCCATGGTGAGAAGTCCCATCAGCTGTAGAAACTATAGGATAAAACCAAAGCACCAAGCATTAGCAACTCACTGAGCCCTGAATGGGTTTCACCTAAGATATTCATTCAGCTACCGCCAGTGCCAGTATTCACAGGGGGCGTTCTCACTTTAAAGGGGGGGAAAGTACATATAATGTAAGGGGTTCTGAGGCTAATTTAATGCAATAAGGTTTCCCCCCCTTATATCAGTAACCCCCCACTTACCTTAGTGTATTCTTTCTGCAGAATGTGGTCTCCCCCCCCCACTTTCTGAGTTCCTGGGGTCCCCCTTGATGATTGACAACTTTTAACTGGAATTTGCTTATATATATATCCCTATGTGATTTCATATCTGTCTTTTTTATATATAATACACGCTTCAAATGTGCTTTAAAATGTATGGTTTTCCCTTTCTTGAACCAGAAAATAATGACGTTATGTTGTTGCGCTGGTATAATAATGCTGTGGGGCTGGTATGAAATTTTTTCCAGGCCTGAATTTTATTCCCAGTCCGGCCCTGATAAGAGGTATGTCTGGTTCCGCTCTGCTTCCCCAGCAATTTGGGGGCGATCAAGTCCAATGCAGAGAGTTTCTCAAACAGGTTGAGATATACTTTGAGATGCTGCCCCAGGCATTTCCCACGGATAGAAGCAAAGTAGGTTTCATGATATCTTTGCTTTCTGAGAGAGCCTTGGCCTGGGCAAACACTCTATGGGAAACACAAATACCCATTGTTTTGAGTTACCGAGTTTGTGGCCTCCTTTAAAAGGGTATTTGACGTTCCAGCACACTCCGCTTCTGCTGCCAAGTGCCTCATTTCCATCAAACAGAATACGAGAACTGTTGACAATTACACCATTGAATTGCATACTCTGGCAGCAGAGGTTGCTTGGAACAATGAGGCCCTTGTGGCTGCTTTTTCTTATGGTCTCTCGGATACCATCAAGGATGAGATAGCAGCCCGAGATATACCCACTGAGCTGGAGAAGTGGATCACATTTGCCATCCTCATCATTGACTCCAGACTCAGAGAAAGACTCTCTTTTAAGGAGCGCTTGCGGAAGCCTCCTGAATATTTGTCTCTGAGCTTTGCAGTCCCACTCTTGCCTCCCTCACCTCCCATGTCTCCTAGTACCGAGTCGGTCAGTGAAGGTGAACCCATGCACTTGGGTTTCACGTGTCTCTCTGCGGATGAGAGAACCCCTAGGAGGAGGGAAATATTGTGCTTTAATTGTGGCCAGGCAGGTCACTTTTTGAAGTCTTGTCCTACCTGTCCAGGGAACGCCCGAACCTTGAGGTCCTGTCACGGACAGACCTTAGGTGGCGTTTTTTTGTCCCCAGTTATCCAGAAGGATAGATGCATTTTTGTGTAGTGAATACACATCAGACAGGCGTTTATAGTTAAGGGCCTGGTAGCCTACGTTTATTAAATGAAAAAAAAGTTCACTCAGGAATCCCACGCAGGGTTTTAAGCGTCACTCATATAGACATAACTGAAAATGCTAGCCAACCTGGCTACTCTTCAGCAGCACTGCTGCTATAGATACTGGTCCCTCATAGCACCAGCTCTTCCAGGCCCATGGTCTTGGGTGCACACAGCTTTGGGCTCCTTAAATGCACACAGCTTCAAGCCCCTCAATGCACACAGCTTATGGCTCCTTGTGGGCACACAGCTTCAGGCCCTTAAATGAGCCTCTTGGATGCACAAAGCGTCTATCCTCACACAGAGATTCTCTCAATAGCAGCCACTGCTTCAACACCACCGTCCTTCCGCCTTCCGCTCTCACCAGCCCCTCGTTATATGGGCTGTGTGCGAATGGGCACACACTATGCTGGCTGTCCACAAGACCTGGACACAGGGTTGGAGATACCGTCCCACCCAAAACTCTTAGGGATCTCCAAACTACAGAGTCCCATCCGGAACTAGCAAAACCTGGAAAAAAACTGCCAGGGCATTTTTCTCCATTTCAAATCTACCCTGTAGTTTTGCAATTGGCAGATATGCAAACTCTGTGTCCCTTTTACATCCAATTTCATAGGAACAGAGCCCCGCTCTGCCACAATATATATATATAATATATGCATACAATATATATATATATATATTATCTCACAAAAGTGAGTACAACCCCTCACATTTTTGTAAATATTTTATTCTATCTTTTCATATGACAACACTGAAGAAATTACACTTTGCTACAATGTAAAGTAGTGAGTGTACAGCTTGTATAACAGTGCAAATTTGCTGTCCCCTCAAAATAACTCAACACACAGTCATCACTGTCTAAATCGCTGGCAACAAAAGTGAGTGTACCCCTAAGTGAAAATGTCTAAATTGGGCTCAAAGTTTCAATGCTTTGTGTACCCACCATTTTTTTCAGCACTGCCTTAACCCTCTTGGACATGGAGTTCACCAGAGCTTCACAGATTGCCACTGAAGTCCTCTTCCACTCCTCCATGACTACATCACGGAGCTGGTGGATGTTAGAGACATTCTTCTCCTCCACCTTCCCTTTGAGGAAGCCACACAGATGCTCAATAGGATTTAGATCTGGAGATATGCTTGGCCAGTCCATCACCTTTACCCTCAGCTTCTTTAGCAAGGCAGTGGTCGTCTTGGAGGTGTGTTTGGGGTCGTTATCATGTTGGAATACTGCCCTGCGGCCCAGTCTCCAAAGGGAGGGGATCATGCTCTGCTGCAGTATGTCACAGTACATGTTGGTATTTATGGTTCCCTCAATGAACTGTAGCTCCCCAATGCTGGCAGCACTCATGCAGCCCCAGACCATGACACTCATACCACCATGGTTGACTGTAGGCAAGGCACACTTGTCCATAATCTGGGACGAGACATACGGAAAGTCCAGGCCCCACTCTAAGGTGCCCCTCCTCTGTACTTCTCGCTGAAACCAGGAAAACCTGGCCAGCTCCATAGGCTTCCCCCGGCGAGGCAAGACACATGAGTCAGAGGCCTTACTAACCCATTTGCGGTAAGTAATTACCTTGGTTTTAGTAGTAGAGGATGAACTGGTGAAGAGTCAGTAAGATTGATCCTGGGATTGCGCTGGGCGCTGTGGTTTCTCCACTGCATCAGCTGGGGTTTCTGCGGCTGGAGAGTCCTTAGTAACCCATGGCTCCTCATCACTAGAAGAAGCCTCCTCTGGGGAGGACCACTCAAACAGCCTTTCCATAGAACCAAATACTTCCTGTAATCTAGGCGATCCCCAGTCTATGACCCGGCCCTCGCTCACCTCGTCTGGCTCCCCTGAGGGATCCCCCTCTGGCAACATGGGCTCCTTCCCAAAGGGCACAGCAAGAGTCTTACTTGGACCCAGCTCTTCAGGGTGATCAACAGGAGATCGCACACTGGCACTTGCAGCTTCTGGGCCCCTGACCAGGCCACAGGTCTTCCCAACATCTTCTTCTTTAACATACTGAAATTCAGAGATAGACAAGCCCAGGGAAAGTTCCTTCACTGCTGGGTTAGGTGACGCATGGCCCTCTCCGGCCTTCCGGGTCACCTGCAGCTGCGGCAAACATAGTCCGGTGAGTAGACTCGTGGAGTAGTACCTTGTCTCTTGTTGCACCGGGGCGTAGGGCCAGGAAGTCGGCTGTGGCGTCCTTAACAATCGATGAGTGATCAGCTGTCAATGGTCTTCCCCGCTGATAGCTGAATAAAAAATAAATAAAACATGTGCAGGTAAAAATAGTAAAATAAAAATGGAGTGGGATCCCCCCAAAATCCATACCAGATCCTTATCCAAGCATACAGCATGGCCTCCATCGAGCGTCTACTGATTTCCAGAGTAATGGGGAGGCCCCTCTCGACCTTATACCTTTACCTCACAGTAGAATATGACACTAAACTAACCAAATCCTGGGAAAAATGGAGGGCAGATATCCCATCCCTGGGCGAAGAAGAGTGGGAGGAGTGTCTAACTTCATACATTCCTTCCATGATTGCCGCAAAAGATAGGTTTATACAATTTAAATTCCTGCACAGGGCCTACTTCACCCCACAGAGGCTGGCGCGCATTTACCCTCAAAGAGACCCTAACTGTCAAAGATGTAAACAAGAAGTGGGTACCTTCTGGCACATGTTCTGTTCCTGTCCCAAACTCCAGCCTTACTGGGCGGCAGTGGTCTCCACGCTGAATGATGTGACCGGGTCGAATCTCCAGGTTGACCCTCAAACTTTACTACTAAGCCATTTGGAAGACATAGAGGGGGATAGGTATTGTAAATTATGTATTACCTTCTCATTATACTATGCCAGACGGGAGATTTTGTTGAGATGGAAATTAGAAGACCCCCCTACCCTTGCCTCGTGGAGGTGATCAGTGACCTTGGTACTCCCCCTGTATAAGCTGACCTATGAAAGCAGACAATGCCCAGAGTTTGATAAAATATGGTCCTCCTGGATAGATGCCTCTGATGACCTTGACCCCCCCTCCCCCTAACTATCATTTGGATCACACCGGTTGAACTTACCCCCCCCCCTCCTACCTAGTCACCATATTCCCTCCCCCCACTATCCATTACCACCCTGACCTCTCCTCCCCTTCTCCTTTTTATTTATTTATTTTTTTCTTCTTTCTTCTCTCTGCTGTGCCCACCCGTCCCCCCGGGGCCACATGGGTTCCAGGTACCCTTATAATGTATGTGAGGTTTCACTAAAGATGACATGCACTTATGATTGTGTGTATCTGATGCTCACGACACCGGTACTGTTGGATCATTATCTAAAGAATGACTCCCGGATGAAGGTGGTTTCTCCTGTCTATACTTGTATGCCATTGTACTTACTATGTTGCTTTGTACCGTGTGAGATCTCTGATGTTTTACCAGTTCAGATTTTTTTATAAAATACTTCCCGCACTCAGTACAGGAAAATCTCTTATCTGTTGGAAGGACGGCACCGTCCCTCACAGTCTGAGGTTCCTCAGTATAAGAGGAATACGATGGTCCATCTACACTGTGTGGTGCCGGATGAACATTTGAGGTAGTCGGGTTTTCTCCTGGACTATACTGTGTGATGTCCTCATCTTCTACTTTACAGTCTGGAGACAAAGTGAGACAATCCTCTGAGGTTTTCCTCATCTCCCGTCCATCTACTAAAATAGAAATAAAAAGATTATTACTAGACAAGAGCAGATTGGTTCCCCTAAACCAGGACTCCGCCCACATCAGGCAGCTTTGTCTCTGAGGATCTTACAATTCCACTCTAAAGTTAACTAGTAAATGGGTCCTCTGATCTCCTACCAGTTCATTTCTTTATTCATGGACCTTAGTCAGAGAGTGAGGAAACAACGAGAACTGTCTTTTATAGGAGTGACAGTGATGAGGGGATTATAGGACGAGTGTCCCCACCCCCTCTATCACTTATTGCCATCTTCCCAACACAAGAAGTCCTGCACTTCCTTATTTGGTCCTCTGAGCCCCACCAGAGGTCAGAGAGTGAGGATGGGGGGAAAACAACCAAGATGAAGACTGGACTGATCCTGAAGACCACAATCATTGGGTTATTGACCCCTCCCCCATTATCACTTTCTGTTTAAAGTTCCAAAGTTGGAGGATGTTCTCACATTATTATCAACATGTAAAAGTCTGTGCTCTAATCAAATCATCAGATATAAAATGTCCAGCTTGTAGAAAATGGGTGTAACTAAAGAGAATACATATTATGTTTATATATAGCAGTGGGTAGAGGGGAGAGAGCAGAAGTCAGGACTATGTAATGTACAACATATTGTATAAGATACAACAGATAGGACTATGTAGTATCAGAATGATATAATGTACAACAGAGTATATAGTGCAGGACTGCCGGTGTCCTGTCGGATAGTGTCCCCCATTGGATACTGTCCGCTGTGTACTGCGCATGCGCAGTACACATGACAAGCAGATTCCGAAAATCTCTGAAGATGAACGGAGCCTGCATGCGCAGTACACAGCGGACAGTATCCGATGGGGGACACTATCCGACAGGGCACCGGCAGTCCTCAGCTCTGAGTGTTTCCCGTTTCTGAGTCGTCATTCCCCAGATGATACCACCAAGAAAGCATCTAACCGAGCGCCATCTGTGCATTGGAGGGTAGAAGAGACATTGGAGGTCTAATACATCCCCCATGTCTCATAAAGAGGACCTGTCACCTGCCCAATGATATCACATGGGGGTTTGTTATCTACTTGTCAGGGATCAAAATTTCAAGTCCTGAGCTACTAGCCAGGGTTACTCGCCACTAGGGATGAGCTTTGAGTTCGAGTCGAACTCATGTTCGACTCGAACATTGCCTGTTCGCCCGTTCGCCGAATAGTGAACGCAGGTTTCCATTAAATCAGAGGGGGCGGGGTCACCCGCACGTCACTGGGGAAGCCCGGCTTTCCCCTTGTGTCAGAGGGGGGCGGGGGTCAGGTGACGGGTGGCCCCGTCCTCCTCAGCTCAGACCTTATCAGGTTGTCGTGATTCCCGCAGTGTCTCCGTGGAGACAGGATGCGCTTCGCTGGACATCATCGGGAGAGATCACCCATCGCTGGACCCCGGAGAAGAGATCAGCCATCGCTGGATAGCAAGAGTGGATTACCACCGCTGGAATCTTTTTTTATTTTTTTTATTTTTAATAAAGGACTTTTCCCAACAATGTCAGTGTGTTTTTTTACAATTTTTTTACACTTTCTTTGTGAAATGCTAGGGGTACAGTGTACCCGTTACCATTTCAAACAGGGGGGGACTGGGATCAGGAGGTCCCCTTGTTAAAGGGGGCTTCCAGATTCCGATAAGCCCACCGCCCGCAGACCCCCACAACCACCGGCCAGGGTTGTGGGGATGAGGACCTTGTCCCCATCAACATGGGGACATGGTGCTTTGAGGGGTCACAGACCCCCAAAGCATCCTCCCAATGTTGAGGGCATGTGGCCTGGTATGGTTCAGGAGGGGGGGGCGCTCCCTCGTCCCCCCCTCTTTTCCTGCGGCCTGCTCGGATAAAGGGTCTGGTATGTATTTTGTGGGGAACTCCACGCCATTTTTATTTTTATTTGGCGTGGAGTTCCCCTTAAAATCCATACCAGACCTGAAGGGTCTGGTATGGATATTTGGGGGGAATCCCACCTAATTTTTTTTTTAATTTGACGCGGGCTTCCCCTTAATATCCATACCAGACCTGAAGGGCCTGGTAATTGAATTTGGGGGAACCCCACGCTTTTTTTTTTTTAATCAATGACTGTTCTCTGTATTACGGGGAGCCGACAATTCATTATAGCCGCGAGTGCTTTTAAAAGACTTTTTTTCCTGCAGAAATTACACTTTGTGCAGGGACAGTTCTAAGCACAGGAAACATGCGCCCCTTTACAGGCATACTATACACACACCCCAGGTGCGAAATGTAAAGGAATATTACACTTTTATTGTTTCACTTTAAGCATTATTAAAATCACTGCCATTTTTAAAACTTTTTTTTGCATTGATACATGTCCCCTGGGCAGGACCCGGGTCCCAAAACCCTTTTTAGGACAATAACTTGCATATTATCCTTTAAAATTAGCACTTTTGATTTTGAATGTTTGAGTCCCATAGACTTTAATAGGGTTCTAAAGTTCACACGAACTTTAGGTCTGTTCGCAGGTTCTGGTGCGAACCGAACCGGGGGGGTGTTCGGCTCATCCCTACTCGCCACCAGTAGCCCCACCCAACCTCTACCCCGCCCCGCCCCTAAACACACCCTCATAAATTATCTCATGGAATGACACCTAAATGTTTCATGCAGAATTATGTTATAAAAATAAATATTACCGTAACAACTATCCGTGCCCATTAATGCAGCCTGCCTGTGCCCAACAATGCAGCCTGTCTTTGCAGGGGAAGAGAGGAGAGGAAGAAGATTGCCAGCCAGAGAGGCACAAGGGCTCCCTGTACAAATTGTATCATTGTATATGATTTTTAATCTTTTGAACGCTGTGATTATAACATGTACTTTTTTCAATAAGTGTTAAGGCTGGCCGAAGGGCCAGCCTGTATTTGTGGGAGGAGTCAGAGAGACTATTTAAGCCTCCTCCTCTGCTAGGGTCAGGGTCGTCGGCGTTCTGGGTTCAGAAGGTCCTTTCAGAATCGGCGGTCGGCCGCAGCATGGTGTCGGTTCCTCTCCTCGGCACCATTGGGACCACTTGCCACCCCCCTCTATCATCCCTGGGTTTTCCACCGGGTTGTGGAGGCCACCCTGCCCGTTCTCCCTTACAGCCATGTCTGGTACGGGGGGCGGCCGCCCGCCCTCTTCTCCCGGCACCCATGCCGCCCTTCCATCCTCCACCTCGCCACTCTCCCCTCAGCTCCAGCCCACCCGCTCTCCCAGCGCTCATGTCGGGAGGAGCGGGGGGCCGCCCCTCCTTCCGGCTGTCCTCCACTTTGCCACTCTCCCCACAGCGTGCAGCCCGCCCGCTCTCCTGGCGCTCATGCTGGGGGGAGGGGGCGGGCGTCCTTCCTGCCGTCCTCCATTTCGCCATTCCTCACAGCATGCAGCCCGCTCTTCCGGCGCTCATAGCGGGGGGGGGGGGCGGGCGGTTGTCCGTCCTTCCCGCTCGCTTGCCTGGTGCGGGGGGGGGGGTGTTCGGCTGCCGCTGACTCCTCTCCCCACGAGGGACATGTCCGCCTGGAGCGGGGGGTTGTTCGACCGCCGCCAACTTCTCTCCCCGCACAGGTCCACGAGGGACATGTCTGCTTGGTGGGGGGTTCGGTTACAAATCTTATCTGAGATCACCAGAGTAAGTTGCTGTGCAGAGGAAGGAGAGGAGTGCACCGGGTAATGTACAGGGGATCTGTGCTTGTAGATCACGTATGAATACACATCAACAGTCCCAAGTCAGATGTTGCCATCACCTCCCAGCTCAGCTGTCATGTCCCCAGACACACAGCCTTGTCACAGCGTTCTGCCCCTGCTTTTCTGTCGTTGCGTTCTGCCCCTGCATTTCTGTCGTTGCGTTCTGCCCTGGCGTTTTCTGTCGTTGCGTTCTGCCCCTGCGTTTCTGTCGTTGCGTTTTGCCCCTGCGTTTCTGTCGTTGCGTTCTGCCCCTGCGTTTCTATCGTTGCGTTGTGCCCCTGCGTTTCTGTCGTTGTGGTTCTGCCCCTGCGTTTCTGTCGTTGTGGTTCTGCCCCTGCGTTTCTGTCGATGCGGTTCTGCCCCTGCGTTTCTGTCGTTGCGTTTCTGCCCCTGCGTTTCTGTTGTTGCGTTTCTGCCTCAGCGTTTCAGTCCCAGCGTGTTACCGTCATGGCGTTCCTGCCCAGGATGTCTGCCATTGCATTGCTGTCAACATTTCAGTCTCAGCGTTCTCCATTTCAGTCTCAGAGCTGTCATAGTATTTCTGCCCCAGGAATGCTGTCCTTGCCTTTCTGCCCCAGGAATGCTGTCCTTGCGTTTCTGCCCCTGGATTTCGGTCATTGCGTTCTGCCCCTGGATTTCTGTCATTGCGTTCTGCCCCCTGCGTTTCTGTCACAGCGTTCTGCCCCTGCGTTTCTGTCATAGTGTTCTGCCCCTGCGTTTCTGTCATAGCGTCCTGCCCCTGCGTTTCTGTCATAGCGTCCTCCCCCAGCATTTCTGTCAATAACGTCGTGCCCCAGCATTCAGGTCAAGTGCGTCATGCCCCAGCATTTGTCTCGGTGTTCAGTCTCTGCGTTTGTCATAGCCTTCCTGCCCCAGCATTTGTCAGGATAATCTACAATTGAGCGCTGCGCGCCGATTGCCTGTGCGCATGCGCGGCGGAACGGCACTCCGGCGCATGCGCACTCGCGGCTCGGCGCTCCGACGCACGCACATGCGCACTGGCGCACGCCTGAGCGTCCCTGGGTGTCATAGCATCACGTGACCACTCACACCGCCCATTTAAGGAAGTGCTTGAGACCAGTCCAGCGCTGGCTTGTCTTCAACTTCTGCTTGTGACCCGGATTTCGCCTTTGACCTTGCTGTCTTCCTGGACTTACCTGCTTGATGCCTCTGGCCCCTTTTGAACCTCTGCTTGTGACCCGGATTTGCCTCTGTCTCCTGCCCTGTGATCTCTGCTTGTGACCCGGACCTGTTTATCTTCAGCCCAGTACCTGCACCCGTGTTTTGGACTCTCCATTATCTTCCTGATCCAGAACTTGGCTCCTGCTCCAGTTCCCATCCCCTGGTTGGGTAGCCTGTGCCTCTTTGTGCCATTCACCCCCTGTCTCACCTCCAGGGGGCGGACTGCACTCAGTTGCAAGGGTGAACCACTCTCAGCATTTCGGCCTCTGTAAGTACTCTCCTGATAGTACAAGCCAGCCATGTCTGAGGCCGACAGAGTGCGTTCACCCCTTGAGGTTTTGTGCCAACAAGTCTCAGCACTAACTGAAGCCGTGCAAAAACTGCAAGAGGGGTACACCCAAGTGGACAGTCGCCTCCAGCAACTTTCCGGGCTAGCTGCACCCACCTTAGCAGCTCCTGCCGCCACCAGTGGAATATCCGCTCCTCCTGGATCAGCCAACCCCACGGTGATCATGGCATCTCCCGAACCCAGGGTCCCGACCCCTGAACGCTTCACAGGTGACCGTAAAAAGTTCCGGGCCTTTAAAAACACCTGCTCTCTCTACCTAGCCCTCCAGCCCAGGACTTTTGCTTCTGAAGTAGTAAAGGTGGGCTTCATTATCTCGCTCCTGGCTGAGGAGCCACAGGCATGGGCCCATAGCCTGATGGAGCAGAGAAGCCCAGCACTCAATGCAGTGGAGACCTTTTTTGAGAGTATGGCACAATTGTACGATGACCCTCAACGTGGGGCTACAGCTGAAGCCACGCTACATAATCTACTTCAGGGACGCAGACCAGTGGAGGATTACACCGTTGAATTCCGGAAGTGGTCAGCTGATACCGGGTGGAACGAACCAGCTCTTAAATACCAGTATCGCCAGGGGTTATCTGAGACTTTGAAAGATGAGTTGGCAAGATCTGAAACTCCTGACACACTGGAGGACTTGATCCAAGCCGCCACCAAGTTGGACCGCCGCATGCGTGAGAGGCGTTCCGAGCGCCTTCAGTCTCCCCGTACCAATTGGAACTTTCCTAAACCTACCTTGTCTTCACCCACCACCTCAACTCCAACAGTAGTTACCCAGGAGACGGAACCCATGCAGCTGGGTCTGGTTCGTGCCCCTCTCACGTCAGAAGAACGGCTCCGTAGGCGACGGGCCAATCTATGCCTGTATCGTGGGGCTTCGGGCCATTTTCTCAGCACCTGTCCCGTAAGACAGAGTAAGTCCTACCAACAATGTATAATGAACTACCAATCTTCTGGGTTCTCTCAGACTTATGTCGCCCTCTTTGTCTCCTTACAGCTACCGGGAAAGGAAACCCGACTATCAGCCATAATTGATTCCGGAGCCTGCAGCTGCTTCCTTGACGCGGCATTAGCTACCAAACTGCACTTACCTCTCGTCCCGAAGAAACAAAATCTACAGGTACATCTGGCTGATGGCTCTCTTCCTCGTTCAGGATTCATTACCCATGAGACCCAACCCATCCGTGTCACTACTGACTCTGGTCACCAGGAGCTTATTCAATTTGACATTATCCCGTCTCCAATGTTCCCCATCATCTTGGGGCTTCCATGGCTACAGATCCACGAACCCCAGATCAACTGGGGGAAGAAAGAGGTTTCTTTCCTGTCACCTCACTGCACCCAACATTGCTTCACTCAGGCTGTGGCCACCTGCTCTACCATTTCATCTATACCAGACAACCTTCTTCATGTACCACCAGTTTACTTGGAATTCCAAGACGTTTTTGATAAGCAACAGGCAGATTGCTTACCGCCTTATTGGACGTATGACTGTCCCATCAACCTCCTTCCTGGTTCAGAGATCCCTTTTGGCCGCATCTTTCCCCTATCCGAAGTGGAACTAAAGGTCCTCAAGGCCTACATTGACGAGAACCTGGAAAAGGGGTGCATTCGCCCTTCCTCGTCACCAGCCGGAGCTGGCATCTTTTTTGTGGGAAAGAGAGACGGCTCCCTAAGGCCTTGCATTGATTACAGGGAATTAAATAAAATCACAATTAAAAAACGGTACCCCCTGCCTTTGATCCCAGAGCTTTTCCAGCGCTTCAGGTCTGCCCGAATCTTCTCTAAATTGGACCTTCGTGGGGCCTACAACCTCATCCGAATCAGGGCAGGAGATGAATGGAAAACGGCATTCAGATCCAGATTCGGGCATTATGAGTACTTGGTAATGCCCTTCGGACTGTGTAACGCCCCAGCAACCTTCCAGCACCTGGTGAATGATATTTTCCGCAAACACCTTGACGACTTCCTTGTCGTTTATCTGGACGACATCCTTATCTTTTCAGACTCCATTGAACTTCACCGAGTACACGTGAAACAAGTACTCACCATTCTTAGAAGCCACAGACTGTACCTTAAGGCAGAGAAGTACGAATTTGAGAAATCCACGGTGCAATTTTTGGGGTTCATAATTTCTACAGTGGGGTCTCCATGGACCCACAGAAGGTTAGAGCCATACTGGAGTGGCCAGCCCCAGTGAACAAGAAAGGGGTACAGCGATTCATTGGATTCCCAAACTTTTATCGAAGGTTCATTGTTGGCTTTTCCTCCATAGTGGCACCCATCACCAAGTTGACCCACCAAGGTACCCAATTCCATTGGTCCCCGGAAGCACAAGAAGCCTTCGACACTTTGAAGAAATTATTTCCGTCCGCTCCCATCCTGATGCATTCAGATCCAGCCCTTCCATTTGTGCTGGAGGTGGATGCATCGGAGACAGCTACTGGAGCTATCTTGTCCCAGAGACTGGGACCCAAGGCCCTCTTACACCCTGTGGCTTTCGCGTCACATAAGTTAAGCCCTCTAGAGAGGAACTACGACGTGGGAGATAGAGAATTACTGGCCATTAAGTTTGCCTTGGAGGAATGGAGGTATCTCCTGGAAGGGGCTTCTCATCCTGTCATGATTTGGACAGACCACAGAAACCTGGAGTACCTCAGGACAGCCAAACGCCTAAGGCCCAGGCAAGCCCGATGGGCTCTCTTCTTTACAAGATTTAATTTTCATATCTCCTACAGACCCGGCTCAAAAAATGGAAAGGCAGACGCTCTCTCTAGAATGTTTCACGAGACACCCCAGGAATCTGAACCCAGCACTATCCTTTCTCCGCAAAACTTCCTCTCTCTCCTCCTGCAACCTGATCTGATCTCCGCCATTAAGGAGGCATCCGGGCAACCCACCGACCATGGAATTCCCTCAATGGAGGAACACAACGGGCTACTCTGGGTACGTGGGAAGGTCTTTGTCCCCACAGAAACAAGACCTTTAACACTCAAGACCCTACATGATCACAAGCTGGCAGGACATTTTGGGGTTCACAAGACGTCTGACTTAATCTCGCGCTCTTTCTGGTGGCCTGGGTGGAGACAAGACTGCAGGGATTATGTAACCTCCTGTATCGTTTGTCAACGCAACAAAGGAACTAATTCTAAAGCCTGGGGTCTGCTGAAGCACTTGTCCATTCCGGAGCGCCCATGGGCGGATATATCAATGGACTTCATTGTGGATTTACCCTCCTCGGAGGGGTTCACCACCATCCTGGTCGTGGTCGACCGTTTGTCAAAAATGGCACACTTCCTCCCAATGGTTGGGACTCCTTCCACTGACATATTCTTCAAGGAGATTATTCGACTCCACGGGTTACCGACAAGTGTCACATCTGATAGAGGTTCTCAGTTCACCTCTAAGTTTTGGCGAGAATTATGCAAAACCCTTGAAATCAAGATATGCCTCTCTTCGGCCTATCATCCTCAGAGCAATGGCCAGACGGAGAGGACAAATCAATCACTAGAGCAATACCTCCGCTGTTTCTGTTCGGATTCCCAGGACGAGTGGTCCAGCCTCCTACCCTATGCAGAGTTCACCTACAACAAAGCGGTCCACACCGCCACCAACCAAACACTCTTCTGGGCCAACTTTGGGTTCCACCCCTCCTTCCTGCCAGGGTCTCTTCCCAAAACTTCCGTCCCTGCGATCCAAGATCGAGTTAATTTTCTTCAGCAAAACTTCCGGAAGAAGTTCAGGAAACCATGCAAAAAACTCAGGAGGGGTATGAAAAATACTTCAACCGAGGGAGGAGGGAAAATCCAGACTTCAAGATAGGGGACGAGGTTTGGTTATCCTCAGTCAATCTCAAGTTGGCTATACCCACACGTAAGCTAGGGCCAAAGTTTATTGGTCCTTTCAAGATCAAACGAAAAATTAATCCCGTGGCTTTTGAACTTTCCTTACCAGTTTCGTACAGGATACACCCGGTGTTCCACGCTTCCCTCCTGAAACCTGTCATTCCCAGTCCCTTTCCAGGCAGATCTGAACCACCACCTCCACCAGTACTGGTGAATGGCGAAACAGAATTTGTGGTGGAAAAGATTTTAAGTTGCAGAAAGAAGGGGAGGCAACTCCAATATCTGGTTAAATGGGAAGGTTACCCGTCGGAAGAGAACACTTGGGAACCCTCAGGAAATCTGCATGCTCCACGCTTGATCCGGGCTTTCCATACTGAGCATCCAGAATTGATGGCTAGCTTGGGCGTCCAGAGGCCACCCCTCGGGGGAGGGCACTGTCAGGATAATCTACAATTGAGCGCTGCGCGCCGATTGCCTGTGCGTATGCGCGGCAGAACGGCACTCCGGCGCATGCGTACTCGCGGCTTGGCGCTCCGACGCACGCACATGCGCACGCCTGAGCGTCCCTGGGCGTCATAGCATCACGTGACCACTCACACCGCCCATTTAAGGAAGTGCTTGAGACCAGCCCAGCGCTGGCTTGTCTTCAGCTTCCTGCCAAAGCTCTGTTCCTGCTTCCTGTTTGATCTGATTGCCTGTTTTTGACCCGGATTTCGCGTTGGACCTTGCTGCCTTCTCCTGCCCTTGACCTTTGGACTGTGCACTGGACTTACCTGCTTGATTGCCTCTGGCCCCTTTTGAACCTCTGCTTGTGACCCGGATTTGCCTCTGTCTCCTGCCCTGTGATCTCTGCTTGTGACCCGGACCTGTTTATCTTCAGCCCAGTACCTGCACCCGTGTTTTGGACTCTCCAGTATCTTCCTGATCCAGAACTTGGCTCCTGCTCCAGTTCCCATCCCCTGGTTGGGTAGCCTGTGCCTCTTTGTGCCATTCACCCCCTGTCTCACCTACAGGGGGCGGACTGCGCTCAGTTGCAAGGGTGAACCACTCTCGGCATTTCGGCCTCGGTAAGTACTCTCCTGATAGCATTTCTGTTGCAGTGTTCTGCACAGCATTCCTGGCTCAGAGTTCAGTCTCAGCATTTCTGTCACAGCATTTATGCCCCAGGTTTCTGTCATGGCTTTGCTGCCTCAGCGTTTCTGCCCAGGATTTCTGTCATTGCATTTCTGCCTCAGCATTGCAGTCCCAGCGTTTCTGCCCAGGGTTTCTGTCCTTGCATTTCTGTCTTAGCGTTTGGCCCTGGATTTCTGTCATTGTGTTTCTGCCCCTGGATTTCTGTCATTGTGTTTCTGTCCCTGGATTTCTGTCGTGTCTCTGCCTCTGGATTTCTGACATTTCATTTCTGCCTCAGTGTTCAGTCTCAGCTTATTTTTCTGTCATTTGCGTTCTGCCCAGGATTTCTGTCATGGCATTCAGCATTATGTCATAGCAGTCTGCCCCAGAATTGCTGTCGTTGCATTTCTGCCTCAGCATTCGTCATTGCGTTCCTGCCCCAGGTTTTCTGTCATGGCATATCTGCCTCAACGTTCTGTTTATAGCTTTTGCCCAGGATTTCTGTCATTGCGTTTCTGCCCCCTGGATTTCTGTCATTGCGTTTCTGCCCCCTGGATTTCTGTCATTGCGTTTCTGCCCCCTGGATTTCTGTCATTTCGTTTCTGCCCCCTGGATTTCTGTCATTGCGTTTCTGCCCCCTGGATTACTGTCATTGCGTTTCTGCCCCTGGATTTCTGTCATTGCGTTTCTGCCCCTGGATTGCTGTCATTGCGTTTCTGCCCCTGGATTGCTGTCATTGCGTTTCTGCCCCTGGATTGCTGTCATTGTGTTTCTGCCCCTGGATTTCTGTCATTGCGTTGCTGCCCCTGCATTTCTGTCATTGCGTTTCTTCCCCCTGGATTTCTGGCATTGCGTTTTTTCCCCCTGGATTTCTGGCATTGCGTTTCTTCCCCCTGGATTTCTGGCATTGCGTTTCTTCCCCCTGGATTTCTGGCATTGCGTTTCTTCCCCCTGGATTTCTGGCATTGCGTTTCTTCCCCCTGGATTTCTGGCATTGCGTTTCTGCCCCTGGATTTCTGGCATTGCGTTTCTGCCCCTGGATTTCTGGCATTGCGTTTCTGCCTCAGCATTCAGCTTCAGCGATTTCTGTCATAACGTTTCGACCTCAGCATTTCTGTCATAACGTTTCGGCCTCAGCATTTCTGTCATAACGTTTCGGCCTCAGCATTTCTGTCATAGCGTTTCTGCAGCAGCATTTCTATCATGGTGTTTTCACCCTCGGTGTTCAGCCACAGCGTTTCTCAGAGTGGCGTTGTTCACTCAGGGCATACTCCGATAGCTGTTTTTTTTTCGTTGGTTGTCATGTCTCATCGTATCTGTGTTCATGTTTGTACCTGGGTCAGTTAGTTAGGGCTCACACGTCAGGATCTGTCACATCTACAGATCCATACGGGCTGAGGTTTCGTTTGGTAAATTGATTGTTGTCCTCAATCCTCTCGCCCGTATACCACACGTCCTACGATGCATGTTCATTCACCACACTCATACGACTACCCACCACGGTCCGTGGGTACACCAGCCCTGAGTTCTTAAGTATATTACCTGTCTCTGCGCTGCAGGTTACTCGGGCTCATTCACCACTCAGACAAGGAGGAGGGGGGGTTCATCGTCAGTTTCATCACGCACAGTGGTCTCGACATTTCTGCTCATGTTTCTCATTCGTAGGTAGGCACAGAGGGGTGTTGTTGTTCTCATGTCTGGCTGTCTGTCATTTCTCCAGTTTGTGTTCTCAGGTTGGGCCGTCTTGGCTACAGCACGACCCGTTTGTATCAGGTGGGACCAGTGTTCTGTGTCTGGCATGGTTGCTCCTCGATGCTCATTGCCATAGCGCCTACTCCATCACATCCATCAGGCATCCAGGTTTTTTGCACTCCTGTCAGGGGTATTTTTTGCCCTCTCTTTCTCACGTCCTCATACCATAGTAGGGGTAGGCCAGGCGTTGGGTGGGGGGGTGGTGGGGCGCATTTCACTGAGCTACTTCGCTGGTGTCCATGCTTCTCGGCCATCATTTGCAGGGGTTCCTCGGGCCAGCCCTTGCTTCCTTTTCCCTACGTATCCTCTCATGCACAAGCAGTTCATTTGCATGTCTGGGTTGTCTTGGGCATCAGGCTCATTCCATCCTTCACAGGACGTTCAGGTGGGTTCTGCGTAGCTTCGCAGGTTCTTCAGGGGGTTCCTTTTCATCACCAAGTCAGGAGTCAGTCTCTGGAGCCGCTTCTGGCTGCAATCCGTATAAACAACGACATAACAGGGATCAGAGTGGGAGACAAGGTCCATAAACTTGCAGCCTTTGCTGACGATGTTCTCTTCTACATCTCCAACCCCAGGATCGCTATCCCCAACCTGTTGTCAGTTCTGAAAACCTTTGGGAGACTTTCTAATCTAAAAATTAACCTCGGTAAATCAGAAATATTGTCCATCAATATAAAAAAGGAGGAAGCAGACCGGTTAGCAAAAGAGTTCACTTTCCCTTGGAGAGAAAAAATAAAATACCTGGGGATTAGGCTGGCGGAGACAACAAAAAAAATATATCTAATAAATTATCTCCCCTTGCTAGACGAGATAAGAACGGAACTACATAAAATTTCGCTACGACCGCTCTCGTGGTTAGGCCGCATCAACGCACTAAAAATGATTGTCGCCCCAAAAATTAATTACAAATTCCAGATGCTGCCTGTAGCTATCCCCAAAGTGTTTTTTAAGACCCTGAGACAAATTATTTCCAAGTTCATATGGGCTAACAAAAAACCACGTATCGCAGCCTGTATACTTAGCCGGGAGAAAAAACATGGGGGACTGGCAGTCCCCGATTTCGAAAAATACTTTCGAGCTATTTCATTATCACGGGTGATGGATTGGGTGAAAGGGGGGGGAGGACAAAAGGTGGATTACTCTAGAAAACGCAATAAGTAATAGGGATTTAGGTCACGATTTGTGGAACCCACCCTTCTTTAGGGCACTTGTAAATAGCGCACATGAGATAACTAGAGTTACACTAGATTTTTGGGACGATTTCTTAAAAAAAAAAAATATAAATTTAACTCTTCACTAATACATTTAAAAAACAACATTATGTTTGCACCAGGGGGTAGAGAGATGGGGGGGAATTGGATTAAGTTCGAGGGGGCACAAGTGAGAGACATCAAAAAAAAGGGAAAATTTGCACATTTCAAGAATTAAGTACACGCACAGAAATGCTGGAAATTGACTTATGGAGGTATGCGCAATTAAAGCACTTCGTGGAGAGCCTCCCCGGCCCGATCCGTGAGGAGAGCAATTTTACGAAGCTGGAGAGACTTATCCTTCGGGACTCCACGAGGAATAGTATCTCCCGCATCTACAAAATATTATTAAACGTAGAAGAGTGGGACGTGCCTCCATACGTCAAAAAATGGGAAGAGGAATTAGGGATACAGTGCGGCAAGAATAGGCTAGAAAATATTTTTAAAACAATTCATTGCTCAATATTCCCCATTAAAGCGGTCGAAAACAACTACAAATGCCTAGCAAGGTGGTATCTTACCCCTGATAGGACAAGCAAATACCAAGCTGAGGCATCCCCTGAGTGCTGGAGAGGCTGCAAAGCTAGGGGCACGTTGGCCCATATTTTTTGGGAATGCCCGGTGATTAAGAAATATTGGAAGGGAGTCCTGGACTTGATCTCTGTCATAACTAAGGAAGTTATTGTAGAGGATCCTTGGTTGTGCCTGTTCCACGGGACAGGGACCCCACGGAAACTTCATATAACTTCTATAATCCCGGTCCTCCTTAATGAAGCAAAATGTTTAATATTCGAAAAAATGGCGGGAGGAATCCGGCCTGACTTTGAGGGACTGGATTTATAGCGTGAATGAGATCCATAGGATCCAAAGTGCAGATGTAACGGTAGGAGGGTCCGAACCTGATGGTAGAGAGAAATGGAGGGACTGGATCGCTTTTAAGGACTCCTGGAGATACCTAGCCGAGGTTATGGGATAGGTTACCCCTTCTCATTTATACGTTGGGAGCACTACCCTACTTATGGGAATGTTGGGCTGGGACCTCTCAGAGAGATTTGCAAGGCGAGGGGGGGAAATAGGATGTCAACGTACGATAAAGATGAAATTTATTGTTGGTTTTATGTTTGTGTACTTTGAAATTTAAAATAAATAAAGATTTTTAAAAAAAAGTCAGGAGTCAGTGGGTTCTCCTGTCACAGCGGATACTTACCGGTTACTCACTGTTGCCATCTGGGCGCACGTTAGTCTACGTGTTGGATCATTACCTTCCCTTCTTCACCTAAATCTTGTGTCTTTTTGCCCTCTTTTCAGGCACACCTCAGGCCTTGGTTCTTAGGAATATCAAATTTTCCACTTGAAGACTCCGATTACAAGTGTTAAGGCTGGCCGAAGGGCCAGCCTGTATTTGTGGGAGGAGTCAGAGAGACTATTTAAGCCTCCTCCTCTGCTAGGACCAGGGTCGTCGGCGTTCTGGGTTCCCACCCTCCCATTCCCCCAGCCTTTCATACTTACTCATGGTACTTCTCATTCTTACATCAAGGGTATGCCCTCTTTTCAGGCATACCGACCAGCTAGGCCATTGCACACCTCAGGCCTTGGTTCTTAGGAATATCGCATTTCCCACTTGAAGACTCCGATTACTTTTTTCAATAAATATTATTTTTGCTATTTCTCCATTGTTTCCATGCCTCTAAAGTCTGACCTTTTGGTTACTTGTTTAGTACCCCTTTTTTTTGTTTCCCCTTCAATTTACGGATGTGGCATTGTGAGTGCTTTCCTTTCTCATTTTCCAAATGCCGGCCGGAGGATTAGAGCACCAAGGAACATCAGTGTAACAGCTTTCATTTCAATTTCTGTGTGTTCCCGCTGCTCACTGTCACATACAGCCCCGCCTCCTGGCTGGGGAACTTTGATATACGTCACAAGTCCCAGGATTGGATGGGTGACCTGCCTATCAAAGTCCCTAGGCCAGGATACGGGGCTGTATGTGACAGCGAGTGCGGGGAACACACAGAAATTGAAATGAAAGCCGCTACAGTGATGTATTTTTTTCTGAAATACCTCCATCCGGAAAGTTAGAGCAATACCACATTATTGCCACTAGATGGTGCCAATGACAATAGAAATCATGCTTTCTTTTTTGGGGCTTGTTCTGCTGCCTCTCTTTTGTTCCAAGACTACATCTCAGTACACACTTCATACAATTATTACTTGGTGTAGTTTCCATGATGAGCTTTGAAAAGTTGGTCATAGAGACAAGACGCTCGCCCCGTCACAGTCTTTGAATAACAACAGATTTTTTACATGTCTATATTTTACTGAATATTGTTTCTAAAATCGGATGTTACTGATGATTGTATTCACTGCCCCTTTGTGTATTCCTAGGCCCCTGGGCCCATCTAACGTCACTTCTTTTCTAATAAAATATTTGCGGAAATACAAAAAAAACTACCAATATTTCTCACAGCTGGAGGAATGCGTGCAAAATTCATTTAACTATTTTTTTTTTTTTTTAATAGACCGCAAAATATTTATAAAAGCAACAAAATGCATTAAAGGTAATGACTCCATTTTTATTTTTCTACTGCTATCAATGGCCAATACGGTACAACACTTCATTCATATCTTTGGTGATCTCTGATCTCCTTATGAACTGTTTCTTACATGATGAAGATCAGCCATGGAGTATATCTGAGGTGTATATCAGGGTGTGCTTCTTCCCCACATGAGAGCTGTGATGTCCAGCAACATTCATATAGAAGGCATTTCCCACACTCAAGGCACTAATACACCTCAAGGGTTGTGTGGGATCCCTGATGTACAGGAAGACAGGACTTCAGTGAGGAACAATTCCCTCACTCAGGACAGGACAATGGCTTCTCCCCTGTGTGAGATCTCTGATGTTTGTAAAGATTGAACTTCAGTGAAAAACATTTCCCGCACTCAGGACAGGAATACGGCTTCTCCCCCGTGTGAGATTTCTGATGGGTGGAAAGATTGGACTTCTGTGAAAAACATTTCCTGCACTCAGGACAGAAATACGGCTTCTCCCCCGTGTGAGATCTCTGATGTGTGGAAAGACTGGACTTCACTGAAAAACATTTCCCGCACTGAGGACATGAATACGGCTTCTCCCCCGTGTGAGATCTCTGATGTGTGTGAAGATGGGACTTCTGTGAAAAACATTTCCCGCACTCAGGACAGGAATATTGCTTCTCCCCCATGTGAAATCTCTGATGTCTGTGATAAAATGATTGGTCTGAAAAACATTTCCCACACTCAGAACAGGAGTACGGTTTTTCCCCTGTGTGAATCCTTTGATGTGTGGCAAGATGTGATTTCATTACAAAACATTTTCCGCACTCAGGACAAGAATACGGCTTCTCCCCCGTGTGAGATTTCTGATGTGTGTAAAGATTGGACTTCTGCGAAAAACATTTCCCACATTCAGAACAAGAATATTGCTTCTCCCCCATGTGCAGAGCTGTATAATGTATTTGAAGATGGGATTTTTGTGAAAAACATTTCCCACACTTAAGACAAGAATATGGCTTCTCCCCTCCATGTGTCTGTTGATGTCTGTAAAGATGGAACTTCATTGAAAAACACTTCCCGCACTCAGTACAGGAAAACCTCTTATCTGTTGGCAGGACGGCACCGTCCCTCACAGTCTGAGGTTCCTCAGGATAAGAGGAATACGATGGTCCATCTACACTGTGTGGTGCCGGATGGACATTTGAGGTAGTCGGGTTTTCTCCTGGACTATACTGTGTGATGTCCTCATCTTCTACTTTACAGTCTGGAGACAAAGTGAGACAATCCTCTGAGGTTTTCCTCATCTCCCGTCCATCTACTAAAATAGAAATAAAAAGATTATTACTAGACATGAGCAGATTGGGCAGAGTCCTGGTTTAGTGAAACCACATCAGGCAGCTTTGTCTCTGAGGATCTTACAATTCCACCCTCAAGGTAACTAGTAAATGGGTCCTCTGATCTCCTACCAGTTCATCTCTTTATTCATGGACCTTAGTCAGAGAGTGAGGAAACAACGAGAACTGTCTTCTATAGGAGTGACAGTGATGAGGGGATTATAGGACGAGTGTCCCCACCCCCTCTATCACTCATTGACATCTTCCCAACACAAGAAGTCCTGCACTTCCTTATTTAGTCCATGATTTAGTCATGAATAACAGCGGAGCTGAGCCCCACCAGAGGTCAGAGAGTGAGGATGGGGTAGAACAACCAAGATGAAGGCTGGACTGATCCTGAAGACCACCATCATTGAGTAATTGACTCCTCCCTCATTATCACTTTCTGTTTAAGGTTCCAAAGTTTGAGGATGTTATCACATTATTATAAACATGTAAAAGTCTGTGCTCCAATCAAATCATCAGATATAAAACGTTCAGCTGGTAGGAAATGGGTGTAACAAAAGAGAATACATATTATGTGTATATATAGCAGTGGGTAGAGGGGAGAGAGCAGAAGTCAGGACTATGTAATGCACAACATATTGTATAAGATACAGCAGATAGGACTATATAGTATCAGAATTATGTAATATACAGCATAGAATATATGGTGCAGAGGTCAGGAGTATGTAATGTACAATAAAGAGTATACAGTGCAGGAGTCAGGAGTATGTAATTTACAATATAGAGTCAGGATGTACGACATAGAATATATAGTGTAGGGGTCAGGCGTGTGTAATGTACAATATAAAATTATATAGTGTAAGGGTCAGGAGCGATAAACCACTTGCTGACCAGGCTATTTCTGGAACTTTTTGTTTAGAAGTTTAAATTAGTATTATTTTTTTTTTTAATTATTTAGAAACCCCAAACAATTTTTTTTAGTAGAGACCCTAGAGAATTAAATTGGTGAAATATTTTATGTCACACTGTATGTGCGCAGCGGTCCTTCAAATGCAATTTTAAAAAAAATACACTTTAATGAATTAAAAAGAAACAAAACACAATAGTTACTGCAATTTTTTTGTATAATGTGAAAGATGATGTTATGCTGAGTAAATAACATGTCATGCTTTAAAATTGTGCACGCTCCGGGAATGGCGACAAACTACGGTACTTAAAAATCTCCTTAGACAAAGATTTCAAACGTTTACAGGTTACCTGTTTAGAGTTACAGAGATCTACTGCTAGAATTTTCTCGCTTCAACGATCGTGCTTTAAGCACTTGCCTACTGGGCACTTAAACCCCCTTCCTAACAGACCAATTTTAAGCTTTCAGAGCTCTTACATTTTGAATGACAATTACTCAATCATGTAATACTGTACCCATATGATTTTTTTTCACTCAAATAGAGATTTCTTTTAGTGGTATTTAATCACCACTAGGCTTTTTATTTTTTGCGCTATAAATGAAAAAAGACCGAAAATTTTGTAAAAAAAAAAAAGAATTTTTCTTTGTTTCTGTTATAGAAATTTGCAAATTAGTAATTTTTCTTCATAAAGTTTGGCCAAAATTCATACTGCTACATCTCTGGTAAAAAATATCTGAAATCAGTGTATATTATTTGGTCTTTGTGAAAGTTATAGAGTCTACAAGCTGTGGTGCCAATCTCTGAAAATTGAACACACCTGATGTACTGATGGCTCATTTCTTGAGACACTAACAAGCCAGGAAAGTACAAATACCCCCCAAATGACCCATTTTTGGAAAGTAGACAGTCCAAGGTATTTAGTAAGAGGCATAATATGTTTTTAGAAGTTGTCAAAATGAAGATTTGTTTTTGATTTTCCACAAATTTTTCATATTAACAGGTTATTTCTCTCACATGGCATATGCATACTTGCAACTACAAAACACATTCTGCTACTCCTCCCAAGTATGGCAATACTACGTGTGAGACTTTTTCACAGCCTAGACACATACAGAGGCCCAACATCCAAGGAGCACCGTCAGGCGTTCTAGGGACATAAATTACACATCTAATTTCCTGACTACCTATTACACTTTTGAAGGCCCTGGAGCACCAGGACTGTGGAAACACCCCAAAAAAATTACCCCATTTTGGAAAGCAAACACCACAACATATATTCAATGAGGCATAATGAGTTTTTTGAACATGTCATTTTTTTTCCACAAGTTTTTGTAATATTTGAAAAGAAAATGAAGACACATTATGTTTTACACAAAGTTGTCCATATATAACATATTTCTAACACATATCATGTAGATAGCAAAAAGTACACCCCAAAATACATTCTGCTACTCCTCCTGAGTATGGCGATACCACATGTGTGAGAGTTTTCCACAGCCTGACTACATACAGAGGCCCAACATATAGGGAGTACCATCAGGTGTTCTTGGGACATACATTTCAAATCTAATTTGACTTCCTATTATACTCTTGTAATTCACTGTAGTGGCACTGATGGGCACTGTGATGGAAGGGATGTGGCACAGATGATCACTGATGTGGCATGGATGAGCACTGATGTGGCATGGATGACTATGAATGAGCCATGGATGAGCATCAATGAGGCATGCATGGGCATAAATGGGCACAGATGAGCGCTGTGGGCACTTCAAATCTAGCCCACAAGTACTGCTGCACCAGCTCCCTCCTCTCCTCACACACTGAACCAATCGGTGTGAGAAGAGGGAAGGAGCTGAAGTGATCGCTCCGTCATTGCCGTGATCAATTCTGGGAGGATGTCATTGTACGCCCTCCCAGAATAAGCTGACCGCGCTGTAACCATCATTCGGCTATGGCTCGGTCATCAAGTGGTTAAACACTGTTTACATATGTGGGTGTGACTTACGTATGCATTCGCTTCTGCATATGAGCACGGAGGCATTGGGCGCTTTAATTTTTTATTATTATTATTCATTTTACACTGTCTCTTTTTTGGTCACTTTTATTCCTAATACAAGGAATGATAACATCCCTTATAATAGAAGTAAGCATGATCCCAGACCTCTCATTCACCTTTAAAAGCAAAAAAAACATTTTGACTTTAAGAAAAAATAAATCCAAAAGAACCGAAGGTGACGTCAGAGGTCGCTTCGGTCCTCCAAGGGCATAGAGCCGTGTGGGGACAATCTTGTCCTCACTTGACTTCCTGCCTACCAAAACAGCTGAATCGGATCATGTCTGGGTAAACTGACGGATCTGGTAAGCTCAGAAAAGACTGGGAAGCGACAGGGGACCTCTTCCATCGTTTATAAAAGGGATCCTGCCAGCAAATCCACTTTTACCTTGTAGAGAATCACCCACAGTAAATAAAGATACAGGGCTTATGGCAGCCAGCTGCTGACAGAACACCTGTATTTAATGTCAAAGTAATGACGTATATTTACTATGAGCGGTTGGCAAGTGGATAATATTGGTATTCAGTAATCAGTGGTAACCAAAATGTTTACATGAGACAAGTTGCAGAGGTCCCACACCGCTGCCTCCCATCTCCTGAGACTGCACTCAGTGACTTGGGTCTGAGACTATACAGACATATCCCTCCACCCGGCACAGCCAGCAGACAACAGAGCAAGTAAAGCCGGGTGAATTGCTTTGTCAGAGATCTTACTAGACCCGGGTATGGGGCAGACGACTCAAAAGCACATATCCCAGGTGCCTAGGTATAGCAATGCCTATGGTGAAATCTAAATTTTACTGCCAACAGAACCCCAGAATCTCCATAAATCCAGTCTAGATACATAAATTGTGTCTGCAGCACAGAGAAGGAAGATTATCCGAGAAAAATACAGCTCAGGAAAGTGACCAGGGTATTACAAGCTGGACCAATCAGTGAGCAGTATGGATGGAGGAATGTATTTAGTGTTAATGACCCACCTGTGCTGATCTCTGTAGGAGTGTCGTCCTCTATAAATGTCCCCGTTATTCCATCCTCCTCCATAGACTGCTGATCATCCCTCACATACCTCTCTTCTTCTTCTGCTTTAACCTCAAATTCTATATCGATTGGATCTCCACTCTAAATCAAGAAAATGAGAGAAAATATCATCTGTAAGATATAAGCTTTATTATTGTGACATCACATAAATAATCCACACATTGTCTATATACATCTGTGTTTTATAACCTCCATCCCACCAACCTTGTAACAGTGAGGGATGGTGTGACCTTCCTGTGTGGAATCCCGGGAATACAGAGGACGGGAACATCTCTCTGGTGGGTTCCTGGTATTAGGTGACTCCATCATATCCTTGTGTCCTTCTGAAAACTCCTCCATCACTCCATACTCCTCATCCTCCTCTTTATACTCTTCTTTAACAACAATATTATAATCCCCGAGGTTTCCACTCTGAATATATAATAAAACATTCATTGTAACAATCATGCTGTGTATAAATCAGAACTACCAATAATTGTCAATCATCTACCTGATGATGGTGAGGGATGGTGTGATCTTCCTGTGTGGAATCCCGGGAATACAGAGGACGGGGACATCTCTCTGGTGGGTTTCTGTAGCTGGATGACTCCACCATGGTGTCCTGGTACAGATCTTTGTGTTCTTTTAGAAACTCCTCCATCACCCCATCCTCATCATCCTCCTCTTTTATCTCTTCTTTAACCTCAACTTTAGACTCTCTCAGGTTTCCACTCTGAATATATAATAAAAATGACATCAATGGTAACAATGCAGATAATGTACAGATCCTAATGATACTATCAGTGATTGTTCCTCATCTACCTGATGATGGTGGGGGATGGTGTGACCTTCCTGTGTGGAATCCTGGGAATACAGAGGACGGGGACATCTCTCTGGTGGGTTCCCATTACTGGATCCATCTGTAGGAAACACACACACTGACTGAATACATTGTTTCTATGTGTTTATCAGATGATGGGGGATCTAGGTGGAGCCTCCGTACTGCTCTCTCCTTTACAATAAAGTCTCCTCTTACCCGGTGATGTGAGGGGCGGCTGATTGTCCATCATGACGTCCTTGTAGAGATCCTTGTGTCCTTCTAAATACTCCCACTCCTCCATGGAGAAATAGACAGTGACATCCTGACACCTTATAGGAACCTGACACACACAATGATACAGTCACCATCCAGACACATCCCTTGTCTGTTACTGGATAATGTCCCAGAATTCCCAGCACCGCTTGTGAAGGAATGTAATGTACATACATATAATCAGAAAATGTCTATTTGCTTATGTGTATACATGTTTCTATGCAAACTCCTTACTTATTATGTAGTATTCAGATTGGCTTTCGGTTGACTCTAAAGATGGCGTCTATACCCCCCATCCCACACATTACAGGAATGCGATAACGAGCTTCAATCAACCTTCAAGCATCAAGTTTCTTAATTTCTCTCGTATTTTAACCAATGAGATGTACCTATTAGACTGACATAGCAATGACGTATCTTTCTGTATAAAACATTGACACCGCCCAGAAATAAATTAGAAGTTAGAAGTAGCCAAGCTGATTGTGTCTCAGAGTGTTTACTCCTGATGTGCATGCACATTCATACTTTTTAATTAGGAACAGCAGCAGACAACCTTGAACTAAATTGTAGTTCACATCCTTATCTCATCCTTATTAACTGGCGCCCGAACAGAGACCCCAGGCTACAATCTAAAGGAGACCAGATCCCAGGACCGAACGGCTGGCCAGATCAGAGAAGGGGGTTAAGCGCGCACCTCTAAAACCGTACGGTAAGCATATTTTTTTATTCTTACCACTGCACGACTTCTCTGATTGGGCTGGTTGATTTTGTCTTGTTGGCTCCTTTGGATTGTTCTAAGAGGCAGGTAACTTATTCCTCGCCTGGGGCTATTTGAACAAACCTGCCAATGGTTTTCTGCTGACTACATTTTCTGTTCATTGTCTGTCATTCTGAAGAACTGCAAAACAGCAGACTGAAGTGTAGCTGCAGGTGTGTATCCTCACCCCTAGATGAGTTGTCTGCCTCTAGCGGTGAGATGAAATACTGCAGGAAAAGTTTATAGGACGGGTCACTCGGGGTTGACACTGTAGGACCTCTGAGGTATCTCAGCTGCTGGAATTTGGCAGGCTGAAAGGAGATTTGCTGGAATGTTGGCAGTCTCGTTAACGTCTATAAATTTTTTTTTACTCAGGTGAGCTGCTCCTGAGGATTATCTCAGCTGCTGGAATTTGGCAGGCTGAAAGAAGACTTGCTGGAATTTGGCAGTCTTATAACTCAGGTGAGCGGCTCCAGAGGGATATTTTCTCAGCTGCTGGAGCTTTGCAGTTCAAGGGATGGCAGGTGTAGTGTTTGTAATGTCCTGTCCTAAATGTGTATGTGGATTAATGTTTGACATCAATGTGGGTAGTTGGAGTTTGATAAAGTCAAACAGCCAGGAGCATGCGAGGAGACAGGGATAGCCTGTTTCCTCGCAGCGTTGTGAGCCCCCACCCTAGGAATTTGATAAGACAGCGGTCAGAGAAGTATTAACCCATTAGTTGTCTGTATTCTCCTCTGAAGACGTCCGCAGAGAGAGAGAGAGAGAGAGAGCAGAGAGAGAGAGAGAGAGAGAGAGAGAATGCTAGCTTGTGATATTGTGAAGAGGAGAGAGGGCAGTGAAGCAGTTAAAAAGTTGTCCAAAATAGCGAAGGTTTGTGATTTGAAGGACTGTGTTGCTAGACTATAAGCAGAGGAATGGCGTGTACTGATAAGAGAACAAAGAGGCGCTCTGTGTGATAACGGCTTATTGGTACAGGACAGCAAGGGCATTACACAAAGAGGGCTGGATAGAAGAGGAAATTAAGACAAATGCCAATTGCGCTATGTATGTCTATCACAAAGCTGATAATGTGTCTGTACCGCCCCCATATACAAAAACATGCAACCAAGGAGGAGAGGGACAACCCTACAATCCGCCTTACATACACTCCCTTCTCACCACCCCAACCCAAGCACAACCCACTGTGACAACTCCTAATGACGGCCATCTTGGTGCACCCAGGCCCTCACTTCAGGCCCAACTCAGTGCACTTCCGCCCAGCGGCCATTTGGTGCACCCAGGCCCTCACTTCAGGCCCAGCAAAGTGCACTTCCACCCGGTGGCGATCTTGGTACACCCGGTAGGACCAACCACGGCCTATACCCAGTTCTTCCTGTCTTAAACCAGGATGGTTCCTACCACACCCCTGTCTTCCCTAATACAGAAGCACTACCTTCACAGGCCGGATATGTTAATGATGAAGAAATGTCAGAGTGGGAAAACCAACAACAGGCAGCAAGGCCACCTGCTGATTTAACCCCCAATCCGGCTCCGGACTCACAGTTCCGAGAGGATCATAAACGGATGCTGACAACCATAAGGAACAGTGCCCCTTCCCTGCCCCAACACCAGTCTCGGTTACCAGAAGGGGCACCGGTGATGTATGCCGCTTTTACCCCATCACAAGCAGCGACCTTAGTGACAAGTCTGCCTGACCCGGAGAAACAGCCAATGACCTTCTACCGCAGGATAGTGCAGATACGAGAAACGTACTCAGCTGCCTGGAGAGACTTACTCAGTCAATGCCAAATTAAAGCAGGACATGTCTTTTGGCCGGTCATGCAGACGGCCTTCAATGATGCCTGCCTGACAAGTGCCACTTCCTACACCTCAGGCGTGGAGTTCTGTGCACAACTCCGCGACTGGGCAAAGGAGAAATTGGCGGATCAGACTATCACAATCCAAGATATTGCCCAAGATAAAGGGGAGTCTGTGGAGAAGTATCATGCTAGACTCTTAAAGGCTTTTGATGATCTGGGCTTCTCCCGTTATGGAAAAGCACACACACAAGTTATCAACTGCTTTTGTCTCAGGGCTCAAAGAGATTATCAGAAAAGGCTTGCTCCCCTATCCTTAGAACACTCATCTGCTTTGTGCTCTCTGCCTCTCCTGATGACACTTCATGAAGCAATAACTCCAAGTTCAATACCGCAGGAAGTACTTGACAGAATCCCTGCGTGCCTATGATCCACAGGACCGGAAAGGCAACTGTCACTTAAAGGTGCCACCAGTTCCAGTCAAGTTCAAAGAGGGCTCATCATTGTCCCAGAAACCACAATACCCCCTAAAGTTAGCCTAATCTGCAGCTATTTTGAAGCAAGGCCCTCGTGTCAAATGGAGCCCTGATACCCTGTACATCTCCATGCAACACACCTCTGTTCTCTAGGAAGAAGAGAACCCCTAAAAGAGAACCAGCTACTTGCGGGGGTGTCCCTGACTGCAAAGTATATCACAGTGGTGGACCTTGCAAACGCTCTCTTCAATGTCCAACCTCACCCCTCCTGCTGGTACCTTTTGCCACCCATACCTAGACAGTTATGTCACAAGGGGCACAGGACTCTCCAAGCCAGCTTGCAAAAGCTATGGCTATCATCCTTGACAAGAGGATCACCCGGAAGTGATTCTCCTCCAATATGTTGATGACCTTCTCCTCTGTGCAGCTGACTTCCCCACTGTTGAAGTCACCTCAGAAAGCCTGTTGTGCTATCTTGCCAACCAGGGTTGCAAAGCCTCAAAGCCCAAATTGCAGTGGTGTTCAACATCTGTCGTTTTCCTTGGCCACTGTCTTGTCCCATGGGACAACACACCTCACTGAAGACAGGGTGAAAGCAATCTCTGACATCCCACCGCCACAAGGCCAGAAGCCCCCTCATGCCTTCCTTGGACTAATTTCCTATTGCAGAGCATGGAAGCCAGAAGCCTCCCTACTGATGTATGATGCTCTGAAATCAGACCCCTTCCAGATGTCTCCTGAAGCAATATCCAACTTTGTGACCTTCAAGCGCACCATCTCTGGCGCTAGGGCTCCCAGACTACGAAAAAAACATTCAAGCCCTTTGTATCCGAATGTCTGGGACGTGCTGCATTATGCCCCTCCATATCCTAGCAGAAGGTACTCCTAATACATACACTGGCCCAAATGGCAAAAGGTGCTCGCCCAGATAGGGGTAATAGTACTAATAATCCTGGTTCTTTTAGCCCTGATTGTATGCTGTATTCTACCTTTTCGTGAAGAAGTTAATGAGCGAGGCTGTAGACAACAACACCTACATTTCTCCACCAAGAAGAAGAGGACCCTCTTATGATGGAAGATGACAAACCCTTCACTCCTCTACAGTCACTCCCTGTCCACAATCTCACAATCCTATAGGGATAGATAGCACCTGATTGCCCTTCTCCAGCTGTATCGAGGGGGGTAGTGAACTAGTTGCTGCCCAACTCTATATACAGCCTAAAAGAGTTGCTGAGGAGAATGGGCCAGGTGAGTAGGACCTTAAGATGAGGGACAGAAGAAAATAGCCATTTTAGGGGGGACTGTGAAGGAATGTAATGTACATACTGATAATCAGAAAATGTCTATTTGCTTATGTGTATACATGTTTCTATGCAACTCCTTACTTATTATGTAGTATTCAGATTGGCTTTCGGTTGACTCTAAAGATGGCGTCTATACCCCCCATCCCACACATTAGAGGAATGCGATAACGAGCTTCAATCAACCTTCAAGCATCAAGTTTCTTCATTTCTCTCGTATTTTAACCAATGAGATGTACCTATTAGACTGACATAGCAATGACGTATCCTTCTGTATAAAACATTGACACCGCCCAGAAATAAATTAGACGTTAGGAGTAGCCAAGCTGATTGTGTCTCAGAGTGTTTTCTCCTCCCTCATCTCTCTGGTGACTTCTAGAATATTCTTTATATTTCTCTATTCTATCAGGGAGGGAGGTGGAGGCAATGTGATGGTCATATGATCTCCAGACTTCACAGGAGGAAAACTCTAGATCTGAACACAAATAGTAAAATCAAACTATATTCCCGGAAGCCTCCTCACCTCTCTGGTCAGGTCTCCATTTTATTAAAGCCCCACTTTAGACTGAGATACAATTTACCCACACAGGACCCCCACACTATGCAGGTTAAAAGCTTGTAGCAGGTATTCTGATGTCATTACATACAATGCAGGACCAACAGTCCCACTTTGCTAGTGAGGATGCCAAGAGTCCGCCCACATCCTAAGAGCATCAGTAAAAAAAAAAAAAAACAGATGGAGGGAAATTAGGAGGAGGAGCTGTGAGGTCAGTGTGATGTCATAGGACATATAGACTCTGGATGGAGGGACATTTGGATGTGGAGATTTGAGGGGTCCTCTATATGAGGCTCTCATGCAAACCAAATCATTGTTCCTGGGTGTCCTTCCTCTCCTAAACTGAAGAGTGAACTTTGACCTTTACCATACAGAAATCTGTCAGGAATCTGTGTAGTAAGCTCTCATGTGATCAGGTGACGTGCGGAGGAACGGAGTGTAAATAGCAGACAATTTTCTCCAGAGCTCCTAGTGGTGGGGATGGATTTTGCTGAGTGCTGGTGCCAAGTTTCCACCCCCCAGGATCACTGCAGGTGTGGAGAAAAGCTGTGTAAGAGGATATGGAGGAGAGATGAGGAGGAGATCCGGGAATCAGGATAAAGGTCAGGACAAGCAACAGACGAGCGCATCCAAGAGATGAAGCCGGGGTCACTACACAGAAAATCAATCCAAGGAAACAACAGGCAGGACGAGGAATAGCAAGAAGGAGCTCAGAGACCAATGAGAATATTGCTCAGCCAATGGGAGATTATCTCAGCATGACTTACATCAGGGCTGAAAATTTCAAGTCCTAAGCTACTAGCCAGGCCTTAAGTGTTACTCGCCACCATTTGCCCAACCCAATCCCTACCATGCACCGCCCCTAATTCCGCCCCTTTACACGCCCTCATAAATGATCTCATGAAATTACACTTAAATGTTCCATGCAAAATTAAGTTGCAAAAATAAATATTACAACTTTATCAGTGCCCACCATTGCAGCCTCACCAGTGCCCACCATTGCAGCCTCAGCTCACTGTGCCCACCATTGCAGCCTCACTTGTGCCCACCATTGCAGCCTCAGCTCACTGTGCCCACCATTGCAGCCTCGCCTCACTGTGCCCACCATTGCAGCCTCGCCTCACTGTGCCCACCATTGCAGCCTTGCCTCAGCTCACCTTTGCCCACCATTGCAGCCTCGCCTCAGCTCACCTTTGCCCACCATTGCAGCCTCAGCTCACCTGTGCCCACCATTGCAGCCTCAGCTCCCCTGTGCCCACCATTGCAGCCTCGCCTCAACTGTGCCCACCATTGCAGCCTCAGCTCACCTGTGCCCACCATTGCAGCCTCAGCTCACCTGTGCCCACCATTGCAGCCTCGCCTCAACTGTGCCCACCATTGCAACCTCACCTGTGCCCACCATTGCAGCCTCACCTCACCTGTGCCCACCATTGCAGCCTCACCTCAACTGTGCCCACCATTGCAGCCTCACCTCACCTGTGCCCACCATTGCAGCCTCAGCTCACCTCACCTGTGCCCACCATTGCAGCATCCCCTCACCTCACCTGTGCCATCCATTGCAGCCTCCCCTCACCTCACCTGTGCCCACCATTGCAGCCTCGCCTCACTGTGCCCACCATTGCAGCCTCGCCTCACTGTGCCCACCATTGCAGCCTTGCCTCAGCTCACCTTTGCCCACCATTGCAGCCTCGCCTCAGCTCACCTTTGCCCACCATTGCAGCCTCAGCTCACCTGTGCCCACCATTGCAGCCTCAGCTCCCCTGTGCCCACCATTGCAGCCTCGCCTCAACTGTGCCCACCATTGCAGCCTCAGCTCACCTGTGCCACCATTGCAGCCTCAGCTCACCTGTGCCCACCATTGCAGCCTCGCCTCAACTGTGCCCACCATTGCAACCTCACCTGTGCCCACCATTGCAGCCTCACCTCACCTGTGCCCACCATTGCAGCCTCACCTCACCTGTGCCCACCATTGCAGCCTCACCTCACCTGTGCCCACCATTGCAGCCTCAGCTCACCTCACCTGTGCCCACCATTGCAGCATCCCCTCACCTCACCTGTGCCCTCCATTGCAGCCTCCCCTCACCTCACCTGTGCCCACCATTGCAGTCTCATCTCACCTGTGCCCACCATTGCAGCCTCCCCTCACCTGTGCCCACCACTGCAACCTCACCTGTGCCCACCACTGCAGTCTCACCTCACCTCACCTGTGCAGAGGATCATCATGGGGAAGAGGAAAGCCGCTGGATCACGATAGCCTGCTGTTACATTGTAATTGCCTCCACAGCTAAGCTGCCAGGGAGTGGGGGGCGAGTACCACCTGCATGCAGGGTTAAACAGGAGCCGGTCTACCATCGATCGGTCCGGGGGGAGAGAGCACAGATTACAGCGCGATAGCCTGCTGTTAGTTTACATTAGAAATTCCTCTGCTCATGATTACACACAACCCTCCTGACCCCGTGCCTGTTATAGACACTGTGATAGACGGAACGCATCCCAGAATTGTACTGGCGTTCTGTCTATCACACGCGCGGGGTCAGGAGGGGGCGGAGTTGTGTGTAATCATGAGCGGAGGAATTTCTAATGTAAACTAACAGCAGGCTATCGCGCTGTGATCTGTGCTCTCTCCCCCCGGACCGATCGATGGTAGACCGGCTCCTGTTTAACCCTGCATGCAGGTGGTACTCGCCCCCACTCCCTGGCAGCCCGGTCCTCGCCAGAAACGATTTTCCACTCGCAAAATGCGAGTGGAAAATTTGAGCCCTGACTTACATAATGAAGGAGATGAGGGGGAGGGGAGGAAGTCACTTATGGTGACCATAGAGACATGGAAATTCAGCTGGTTCAGCAGGGATCGGTCACATTTCCATCCATGTGTGGTCACTGCCGGATAAAAGTCACTCGATCAGCGGCTGCAGCCAATAGCTTCATCACTGATCTGTGTATTCTGAGAGTGGAGGAGCGCCCCCCATTGTCAGAATACAATAGTGCAGCGGGGAGGATTCCCCCATCCCCCTTCAATGTGTGGATGGGGGAATCACTTCAGTTTTTTTCTTCTCATCTCGCTGGCTGAACAATAAAACTGAACCATGTATGGCCAGATTTGGGAGGAAGATATATTCATCATCAACTGATCCCCCTGAAGGGGTTAATCTACATATTACCTCCTCTGCCGCCAGATCCTGCAGTGTCTTCTCTCTACGTCCTTCCAAATGGAATGTCTGTCAGTACCTGACATCACTTCCTGTTTTCCATAGAAACTTCCTGTCTGGGTAGAGGTGAGATCACCACCTTGTGGAGCTCAGAGGAACTGCAGCTCAAGAAACGTCTCGTAGTGTGTGTGTGTGTTGTATATCCTTCCCCTTTCTCTCCTTCCTGAAACCCCTTTCACAACGAGCCGCCCCGGGCATCAGCGGTAAAGCGTCGCTATTTTTAGCGCTGTTTTAGCGGCGCTATTCAGACGCTAGCAGGGCGGCTTTAACCCCCCAATATCGGCTGAAAAGGGGTTAAATCCACCCACAAAAAAACACCGGAGCAGTGTTTTGCCAGCGGTATCACAGCGCTGCCCCATTGATTTCAATGGGGAGCAGTGGTGGAGGAGCGATGAGTTCACCGCTCCAAAGAAGCTACTGGCAGGACCTTTTCTGACGCCCTGCCAGTGCACCGCTCCAGACTGGAGTGCATGGAGCAGCCAGAAAGGCCTAATTTTGGGGCACTCCCAGAAGATGTGGAGCATCGTTCCCTCCTAGGGTTGCCACCTTTTCTTCAAGTCAAACCCGAACACTTTAGCGGCGCACAGCAATTTTTTTTATAGTATACATATATTTTGCTATTAAATAACATTCCTAATCATATGAAGTTAATAACAAGAGTTCCCCCTTTACATCAGAGTCCACAGAGTTCCCCTTTTACATCTAAACACACATAATTCCCTTTCACTGTAAAGGGGGACTCTGCTGACTCTGATGTAAGGGAGAGCTCTGGGGACTCTAACATAAGGAATGCTCTGGGAACACTGATCTAAGGGGGAACACTGAGAACTCTGATGTAAGGAGAGGACTCTGATATAAGGGGGGGCACTGTGGTCTCTGGTGTAAAGGGGAACTCTGATGTAAGGGGTGCTCTGAGAACCCTGATTTACCCTAATGTACTCACTCAGAGGCAGGAGAGAGAAGGGGGAGACTTCAGTCACAGATAGGGATGGATGGTGAGCTCATTCACCCCTTGACAGTCAGCACCTCTCATCCAGATGTATCTGAGGCTGCTGGACTTCAAATTTCTGGCCCCCACTTTCCTTTTCTGAGGCACAGTGCTGGGGATTAGAGTGTGGGCAGACACAGAGGGGTAGGGGGTGAGGAAGTGGAGCAGATCAAGCCCTCTTTCCTCTGCCATCTGTATGTGGGGGGATTGTTAGTGTTGGCTTTGGGCAGTGTGAAAGAGAATGTAACAGACACCCTCAGCTTACACAAGTGCAGCAAGCAACCCTGCTGGGAAGCCATAGTCCGGTCTGAATAATGTGTCCGGGTTTCAGGCAGTCTAAAACTTGGACACATGATTCCAAACCCGAACTGTCCGGGTGAATCCTGGACAGGTGGCAACCCTATTCCCTCCTCTGTGCCACACCGCCAGCACAGACTGGATACTTGCGGGAAGAAGCGGTGCAGAGTAGTAGGCTCTCTATACAATCGGGTCATGATCTTGTAGCAAGTCTCTTGGACTCTGGTAGCTATGGATGACTTCTGAGCAAAGTATAGAATCTTCTCCCTCATCGAGTCAGTAAATTGGGCTCCCAAATCCGCTTCTCACTTAGAGATGAATGGGGGGATAAATCCTTCTGCTGGTAGAATCAACGAGGAGTAGATTAGAGACAGGCAGCGACGGACCGGTTCCCAGCGGTGGCAGATTCGTTCTAGTTCCGTGAGCTGTCGTGATATGCCCGGGGTCCGTACGCACCGGTGCAAAAAATTGCGCAGATGAAGACCACTCCAGAAGTCAGACGGGGGGTCCGTAGCTGATACCCCTGCTTCTACTGAGAGTTGGCCGTCCTGCCCCAGCGGTCAGATGCTTTGAGGGCAGAGGAGAGATCTAGGGTCTAATAGACCCCAATTTTTTTTTTCTGTCACTACCTATTGCTATCATAGGGGATATTTATATTCCCTGAGATAACAATAAAAATTATTAAAAATAAATAAAAAAAAATAAAGAAAAAGTTTAAAAACAAAATAAAAAAGCAAAATAAATAATAAAAAAAATAAATAAAGCACCCCTGCCCCCCCTTCTCTTGCGCAAAGGTGAACGCAAGCGTCGGTCTGGCGTTATATGTAAACAAGCAATTGCACCATGCATGTGAGGTATCACCACGAAGGTCAGATCGAGGGCAGTAATTTTAAGTTTAAGTGGTAACCTGTAAAGGCTTTTAAAAATGTATGTAGTTTGTCGCCGCTGCACGTTTGTGCGCAATTTTAAAGCATGTCGTGTTTGGTATCCATGTACTGGGCCTAAGACCATCTTTTTTATTTCATCAAACATTTGAGCAATATAGTGTGTTTTAGTGCAAAATCGGTGTGCAAATACTGTGTGAAAAAAAAGGAAACACCCACCATTTTAATCTGTAGGGCCTTTGCTTTAAAAAATATATATATAATGTTTGGGGGTTCAAAGTTATTTTCTTGCAAAAAAATTTTTTTTTTTCATGTAAACAAAAAGTGTCAGAAAGGGCTTTGTCTTCAAGTGGTTAGAAGAGTCACCCACTCTTCTAACCACTTGAAGACAAAGCCTTTCTGACACTTTTTGTGACATAAACTTCTAAATGTTGTGCATAAAATGCCAGGACAGTTCAAAACCCCCCCAAATGACCCCATTTTGGAAAGTAGACACCCCAAGCTATTTGCTGAGAGGCATGTCAAGTCAATGGAATATATATATATATATAATCAAATATATTTTGACACAAATTGCAGGAATTTTTTATTTTTTTTGCACAAAGTTGTCACTAAATGATATATTGCTCAAACATGCCATGGGCATATGTGAAATTACACCCCAAAATACATTTTGCTGCTTCTCCTGAGTACGGGAATACCACATGTGTTTGTGAGCCTAGCCACGTACAGGACCCCGAAAACCAATTATCACCTTCAGGCTTTCTAAGGGTGTAAATTTTTGATTTCACTCCTCACTGCCTATCAAAGTTTCGGAGGCACAGATGGCACAACCCCCCCCCCCCCCCCCCCCCAAATGACCCCATTTTGGAAAGTAGTCCCACGCGGCTGCAGAGATCGGGAAATGTATCACTGCTTGTGATTAGCGCTCCCCAGTGCCGACTTCCTGGCGGGCTCAGCATGTGCTGTTTGCGAACACGCCTGAGCTCATCCTTACTCCTGATGATTGGCTACTAAAACTCCGGTAGGTGTAACAAGATGACCGCTTGCCCCTTCTTGGTGTATCCTTACTGTGGAGGAGTTCGGGGTATAGCAAGATGGCAGGGACGGAACGTCACTTCCGTTACACATTCTGACGGGTCACCTAATGTGATGAAACACCAGAGCCCTCTCGGAAGACAGGAAGTGACGTCACGTACAGACAGGAAGTTGCGGGTGAGAGGTGAGTCGGGAGGCAGTAGAGAGGAGACATTGTTGGAAGTGGCAGCAGAGGAGATAATAAGATCTTATTTTCTATTTACACCCAGTAACCCCCCGTCATGTCCGTCCTCTTCCTCCATAGTCACTGTGATGTCTTTTATCTCCAGTAGATGATGGTACACACATATATAGTCTGGAGATCTAGATTAACCCCTTCAGGGAGGATCAGTTGATGATGAATAGTGATGGGCTCGGGTGCGTTAGAAACCCCACGTTCCCGATCCCGCCAGGAAACTGACAATGCACAGCGCTAATCACAGGCAGTGAGACATTTCTTGGTTTGCAGCTGCACAGATCAGGAAATGTCTCACTGCCTGTGATTAGCGCTGTGCAGTGTCGGCTTCCTGTTGGGATCGGGAATGTGGGGTTTCAAACATGCCGGAGCCAATCACTAATTGTGAATATATCTTGCTTCCAAAGCTGGCCATACATGGTTCAGTTTTATTGTTCGTTCAGCCAGCAGGCTGAGCAAAAATATCTGAACCAATTCCCCCATTCACACATTGGAGGGGGATGGGGGAATCCTCCCTGTTGCACTATTGTATTCTGACAATGGGACAATGGGGCAATGGGGGGGGGGGCGCTCCTTCCCTCTCAGAATACACAGATCAGTGATGAAGCTATTGACTGCAGCCGCTGATCGAGTGACTTTTATCGGGCAGTGACTAGGGATGAGCTTTATGTTCGGGTCGAACATTGGCTGTTCGAGCGTTCATCAAAATATGAACATTATGGGACGTTCGCACCAAAATCGAGCAGTGCGTCACGCCCCATAATGCACTGCGACATTGCAGTGCATTGCTGTCTGATGATTGGCCAAGCATGCACTATGACCCGCATGCTTTGGCAAATCACAGCGCCATCAGCAAAGAGAGACATAATTGGGCAATTATGGCTCAGCGGGTTAAGTCCACGTCCCACATTATATAAGACCGCCTGCACGCCGGCCCTGTGTAGTGTGTTGCTGGCGTTGACCGAGAGAGTGTCATTTCATTTTGATTGAGCAGGCAGGTGATTCAGTTAGCTGCAGTGTATTTAATATGTAGGAAGGCCAGTATGGTGGCCTGAATTTATGGGAGGAGCCCGGGGGGTACCACGACCACGATCAAAGCGGCCCCAGGGCAGGCAGCCTACCGGGAAATGTCCCGGTATCCCGGTAGGCCAGTCCGGCCCTAGGTAAATGGACTCTATGGTGAACATACCCTCAGGTAAAGAACTGAACGATTGTTCAATTAGTTTCTTCTCAGATAAACATTCATCTTGTATGAGTCCAATCACTTGGTTGGTGACTCCAAATGTATAATACCCCATCTCTACCGCAAGGCCGATAAGGGTGCCATTGGTTAGGTTAAGGTCCTGATTCAATAGGTGGACGTAGATGGATATTATCGACTGATGCATATTGATCAAGGGTGTGTGGGTAATTTTTATTCCCTCCCCCTGTATCCTCTGGGACAGGCATACTAATGCATCTGACCCCTTCAGTTTTTGTCCCTTTTTTACATTTATAGGGCGTAAGACATTTTTTATGTCCCTAGGGATGATAATTATTCAAGCTACCTGAATTTCAACAGCATAAGGCATCTGTTGCTGGAACTTCAGGGATGAGGTCATATCCTGGTATCCCTCGGGGTCTCCCTTTAGTTGACTCCATAAGCAGTAGTTTATCAGGTCAATTTCAGTGGCAAAACGATGCAGTCGTTGCCGAGGTAAATTTGGGATTGGGGATTATCCAGCACTATGAACACGTGGGTGGTTGTCTTATTACCTATAGTGATATTTAAAAGGCATCTAGCAGTTGAGTTATGGTCATCAGAGTCATCAAGGGCATCTGACATCCAATGTCGCTGAGGAGTGGAGAAACGCATCATTTCCATGTCAGAAAGGTGGCAAACAAGGCCATAGCTATGTTCTTGCTTTAGATCAATTTTGGCATATTTTGACCTATTAAGACCATTTATATGGATAGGTATAAAGAGGTCGCTGCTAACCCTTTCTATTTCTGTCAGGAACTGGGCGTGATTTCCCCCTTTCTTTGTTTCATTTTCTTGATGGAAGGATATGGTCAGTTTGTTATCCTGGAGGGAGATCTCTTTTATTTTATCACAGGGATTTTTAAAAATATGGTCCTCATCTCCTATGTCCAGGCTATGATTGTCAGGTTGAATAACCGTGACATCAGGGAACTGACCATTTCTGAAGTGGATTTCTAGGGAACCAGGCCTTTCTTCCACCATGTGGCAGTGTCGCTGGGAATGGGGAGTATTAAGTCTTTCATATTTAATCTGGGAATTGACCTGTGACCACATTACCTGGTTCACAGTCAACAATTTTGTTGAGCCTCTTAAGGAGATCCATTCCAATGATCGTGTGATGGTGTGGGAGATCTGCAATGATAACAGGGTGCCTAATTTCCTTTTTACCTAATTTGAGTTTAAGGCAGGCAGTACCCATGACTTGCAGTGGCTCTCCCCCCACCCCGATTATTGAGCACTCAAAGCTCCTAAGTTTTGGTTTGTTGGGCATTGAATTTATTGCTTCATTAAATTGTTCCTGCGACAGGATGTTGGCTTGGGATCCCGTGTCAATTAAACCTGAAATGGGGTGATCACTGGCCTCATGCACCTTTACAGTAGTGAAATATCTTCCATCAGATTCAGCCAGCAACATGAAATTAGCGTGGTTGAGGATCTGTGGGCTTTCCAATAATTTACAATTGGCATTTATCTCACCGCATATCACAGCTTCGTTGCGCTTATGATTCCTGCGGGGCCTACTCGAGATGGAAGCACACAGAGTGGGAGGCATCCAGCCCTATTGGTCATTTACAACGGTTCCCAGCGGCTCGGCTACATTAGAGGGGTTAGAAGGATACTGGAAAACAGGAGCAGAATTAACAATCCCACCCTAATCCCCCCTGTTTAGGGGCATGTCAGGGGTGTGGTGTGTGTCTCCTGTCATCGCACACAGGGCTGTCCCCTGCTGGAGGACTGTCTGGGGTTCTAATCATTCTGTGACCCTGGATTGGTCACAGGAGCTGCCCCTAAAAAAGATGGGTTGGCAGATTGGCAGTTATTCAGGTGTGTCATATGTTCGCACATCCGATTAATCTGTGTGTCTACCTGTTCAATTCGCCGGCCCATGGCACTTTGGCGACCTGCCCTATGTCGCCTGACCCGGTTGCGTTCAGGACGGGACTGCAGAGATGCATCAGACTCATCACCACTCCTCTGGACTTGATGCTGCAGCCTTTCTCTTGTGGGTTCCTGTGGTTCCCTTTGATTTTGAAGGATTTGGGGAGCTACACCAACCCTGGGGTTATTGACGTGTTCCGGATTGGAAGGTGACCTGCGATTATTGGGATTTTTATTAAAATTAGGGTCTCTTATAAAGTTGGGGCCTCTGTAATAACCAGGGTGCCCTTGGAAGTTGGGGTTTCTGTTAAAGTGGGGGTACCCCTGGAAGTTGGGGGTCTCTGTAATAACCAGAGTGCCCTTGGAAGTTGGGGTTTCTGTTAAAGTGGGGGTACCCCTGGAAGTTGGGGGTCTCTGTTAAAGCGTGGGTACCCTTGAAAGTTGGGGTCTCTGTTAAAATTAGGGTTTCTGTTAAAGTTAGGGTACCTATTACAATTGGGATCTTGATTCAAATTTGAATGTTGGTTGTTCTGGAACCCCTGAAGATATCCCCTCTGGCTATTTCTGTGCCTGGGGCCCCTTTCACCCTCAATACCGTAACCTGGCAACCTCTGTCTGTCCTCCATCATCTGCTATGGCTGAGGCAAAACTCTGGGAGGTCCCATGGGTTTCCCATCTTGGACGATATGATTTCCTCTCTGTTTGTAGACCAAGAGGTTGGGGGTTACAATAGTGGCTGCTACGGTTTTAGGGTTTTACTGGTTACATGTTTTGAGTTACAGAGGAGGTTTAGGGACAAAATCATTGCTTTCGCACCAACATTCGCAGTGACACCTCACATGTGTGGTTTGAACACCGTTTTCATATGTGGGCGGGACTTACGTATACGTTCACTTCTGCGTGCGAGCACATGGGGCGCTTTAAAAACAAAAATATTTTTTATTGTTAATTATACTTTCTTTTTTTTAGTTTGACACTTTGTTGAAAAAAAAAAATCACTTTTATTCCTATTACAAGGAATGTAAACATCCCTTGTAATAGGAATATGACATGACAAGTCCTCTTTACAGTGAGATATGGGGTCAATAAGACCCCACAGCTCACCACTAGGCTCGGAAGCCTGAAATAAAAATAAAAATAAACCGATCACGGCTTCCCAGCCGAGGCGGCGATTTTTTTTTTTTTAATGCAGAGGACGAGCGTGACGTCATAACATTGCGCCCGGCCTCCGAACGATCATAGAGACTCCGGCAACCATCTGGTCCGCCGGAAATCTCTATGATTAACATCTGGGGCCGGCGGATCTTGTCTCTCACTCACCGATCGTATCGGTGAGTCAATAGAAGCACCGGAAGGTGGCGGGAGGGGGGACGTCCCACACTCCCGTAAGAATGATCAAACGGCGGAACAGCCGCTATGATCATTCCTATGGTGTAGGGAATCGCCTTCTGAAAACGCAATATCTGAATGATGTCTGTAGCTGCAGGCATCATTCAGATATCCCCGCTAAGGAAGAGCCGAACACCCCCCAGTTCGGTTCACACCAGAACCTGCGAACGGACCGAAAGTTTGCACGAACGTTAGAACCCTATTAATTACAATGGACGCAAACGTTTGAAAGTGCTAATTATAACGGCCAAAGTGCATGTTATTGTCCTAAAAAAGGTTTGGGGACCCGGGTCCTGCCCCAGGGAACATGTATCAATGCAAAAAGAAGTTTTAAAAACTGACATTTTTTCTGGAGCAGTCATTTTAATGATGCATAAAGTGAAAAAAAAAGGGAAATATTCCTTTAAATATCACACCTGGGGGGGTGTCTAAAGTATGCCTATGAAGTGGCATGTGTTTCCCGTGTTTAGAACTGTCCCTGCACAAAATGACATTTGTAAAGGAAAAACAGCCATTTAAAACTGCTTGCGGCTTTAATGTCATGTCTTGTCCTGGCAATATGGATGAAAATCTTTGAGAAAAATGGCATGGCTATTTTTATTGAAACAAGGATTGGTGATAAAGCATCAGTAGAGAGGAGACACCTTTTTCTCATATTAAATCAAGGATAGAATTTCCCTTCCTAGGGGTAGATTTCCTCTCACTTCCTGTTGTCTCCTTCCGTTTGCAAGTAGTAGTCGTTTGTAAGTTGGATGTTTGAAAGTAGGGGCCTGCCGTATATACTCCCTGCTGTGAACAATTATATCAGGAATTGTAATTACATGCCATTGTTGAACAGTGGTAGGAAAAATTGGGCCTTTGGTGGTGGTGGTGTTGCTACAACACTGTAAGCCCTCACAGTTACTCTTGGTGGGTGCAGGAATGGGTCTTGCTGTGAATTATTAGATCAATAATTGTAATTGCATTCCCCTGTTAAACAGGGGCTGAAAAATTGGGCCTTAGCCACTGGTGCCAGTGCCACAACACTGCAACCCCTCACAGATACTGTACTTGGATCACAGCAATGAGACCTGTTGCAAAGCATTGCATAAAAAATTGTAATTACACACCCCTGTTAAAGAGGGGCTGAAAAATTGGGCCTTAGCCACTGGTGGTGGCACCCAGAAACAAAAATGTTCTTCCAGGCTATCATCAGGATCATTGAGGAGGAAGAGGATAGTCAGTCAACATAACAGGACAGTCACTCAGCATCAGCATTGGCAGTCTTGAAGGGATGTGACATTTCAAAATAAATTATTCTGTTACATCAGCTTCAGGTGCCTGGTAGCTGGTGGTGATTCAAGACTGATTCATCTTTATGAAGGTCAGTCGATCAACCGAGTCGGTGGACAGGCGCACACTGTGATCGGTGACAAAGCATCCAGCAGCACTGAATGTGCGTTTGGAAAGAACGCTGGATGCAGGACAGGCCAGTAGCTCAATTGCATACTGTGCAAGCTCTGGCCAGTGATCCATCCTCAAGACCCAGTAAGCCAGAGGATTTTCGGTGGGAACGGTGTCCAAGTCTGACCTTGCCCCTAGGTATGCCTGAACCATGTATATCAGACGCTGGCGATGGTTGCTGGAACCAAACATACCTTGGGGCTGCGGACTAAAAAATTGTCTGAACGCATCGGTCAGACGGCCACCTTCTCCACCTGCTACTGACCGAAGCCTCAGCAACTCGTTGTCCAGGACCAGGAGTTTGTAACCTCCCAGTCTCTGGGAAAGCGTTGCACAGACCTTTGTGCAAGGCCTCCCGGAGATGTCTCATCCTCTGCGATGGCAAGATAAGGTCCGCAACCTTACCCTGGTAGTGTGGATCAAGGAGAGTGGCCAGCCAGTTATGGTCCCTCTCCTTGATGCGAAGAATACGAGGATCCTTACGCAGGCTTTGCAGGATCAGGGAGGCCATGCAACGTGGGTTAGCTGAGGCATTCGGTCCGGAGTCCTCTGGGTCATCCCTAAAAGACTGCTGCTGTTGATGCTGAGTGCCAGGCTCCACCTCCATGCTGACACAATCCTCCTCCTCCTCAGTGATGGGTGGGAGAGAAGGAACACTGTCTGGATAAAGGGGGCCTTGAGAGGCAAGGAAGTCCTCCTCTTCCTGCCTCTGTTCTGCCTCAAGTGCCCTGTCCATTATTCCACGCTGTGTGCGCTCCGACAGGTGGACAAGAGGTACAGTGTCACTGATGCATGCACTGTCACTGCTCACCATCCTCGTGGCCTCCTCAAATGGTGACAGGACAGTGCATGCATCCCTGATCATGCTCCACTGGCGTGGTGAAAAAAATCCGAGCTCCCCTGACCCTGTCCTGGTGCCGTAATCGCACAGGTACTTATTGATGGCCCTCTGCTGCGTGTGCAGTCGCTGCAGCATGGCCAACGTTGAGTTCCACCTGGTGGGCATGTCACATATAAGGCGGTCCTTGGGCAGGTTCAACTCCTTTTGCAGCTCAGCCAGCCGAGCACTGGCATTATATGATCGGCGGAAATGCACACAGACTTTCCTGGCCTGCCTCCTTTTCTGGGCTCATCCCTAATCCCCGCTCAAAGTCCATCACGTCATATGATGGTGGGCGGGCGGCAACAGGTTAAAAGCCAACAAGAACAAGGGGCTCCTCATTGCGTAGTATAAAAAATCCCTTTATTCCATAAGAGGTGTTGTGAATTTATGAAGAAATATATCTAATATTCACTGACAGAGATGGGAGATTGAGTAGGCCTAAAAAAAATTTAAGTGAACTTTTGCTCTTGAACAGCAGATGAACTGGTTGCCTATTTTACAAGTCTCAAATATATAAAGTTTACAAGCCTGTATTTAGACAGAAACTGCAGGACAATGAGGTCCAAGTTCGAAAACAAAAGAGATGAGTTCCTATATGTGTGGGAGTAAATACAACTACAAGTCCCTTGATTCAAGGGAAGGTTGAGCAAATAAACCGATTGTCTCAATGTGGGCTCAGAAAGTGAGAGATAAATAAGACCAAGGAGTCGGTATTGTCCTTGCTTCTCATAAGACAATGACTAGGATACCAAGTGGAGGTTTCCTCCAACAGGACAATTAATGAGAATAAACATGAGATTGTTCACCCGAATGTTTAAAGTTCATTTGAGACATTGTAAGGAAAAAGATTTGAAATATGTGCAGTCAGAGATATTTAAAAAATACTTATACGGTTAATATAAATCATTCACAGTCTATGTGATATGTGTAGGTCACAAAAGAAAATATAATTTTAGTATCCGATGAATTGATGAAATCGGTTATAAAGAAAACATGATAAAGGGTGATTATTAATAGAATTGTTTTAGGAACAAATTAATATTAAGACAAATATATGATTATGATATGAATGTATTAGAATTGAACTATGCTTAGATAAACAAATATTGATTGGATACCCAAATTATACAGGTATCCAGATAGATAAAAACTGTATGTGATGTTGATTAATATATATATACATATAACTTGTGTCCTTTTTAAATGGACTAAATGTTTACAGATATACAATGATATGCATATATATCACCATTTTATGCAAGTGATTGATCAATAATTATGCTAAGCGATTTGATAGTATGTGGTTAGTAGAATTCCCAAATACTAAAGATATAGATATTTTCACTAAGGTACAATATACAGTATAAAATAAAATAGATTAATTTACAGAGCAGCCCCAAAACACATGTGAGACCCCTGGTGGTTGAAGGTGAAATTACCTTAAAAACATTTAAACGACTGGGAGGGGTGATTAAGTCTGCCTGCCAATAGGAAAGAGACACATACATTTTGGGCTGAACATATTACAAGTTTTATAATCTTATTGTGTGAGAGGGTATTTAAGAAGCAAGAGAGATAGAAAAAAAGAAGGAGAGCTCAGGGGAACCTGAGAGGAGGCTCACCCTCACCCTGGGGGAAGGGACAATGGGAGAAACATCTTCCCAGATAGACTGACAGCCATGCCTGGAAATATACTTTAACCTCCAAGGAGATTCCTGAACCCGGTAGCCATCTTAAATCCAGACTAATAGCCATTTTGGAATGGGTAAATATAACATGTTGATTTTGTCTGATATGTTCTCTTAATTATTGATGTATTGAATATTCTCTTATTGATAATCATTCTCCAGAATCAATAGCCGCCTTTTAGATTTTTCTCTAATATTCGATTTTTTCATTATATATTATTTTTGCATAGTTACCAAAGTTTATTGACAAACAAATGTCTAAATTATTTTCGCATTGTTCAACGTTACTTACCTGCAGCATAGTAACGGCTGGGTGTGTAAAAAATACAGACAGACATTCTGTTAAATTGTCAAGTATAAGGTTATTGATTCTACTGAAGAAGTTATCATGGTGATATTGTGTCCAAGGTACTATTACGCCCAGTTCAAGGGTATTTCCATTAATTGTCAAATGTTCAAATAATGCGATCTGTATTTTAATTTCATGTAAATATTTGTTTTCTGTCAACCAATAAATGTGACTATTAAGTATGATCACTCGTCTCCGTGAACAAGTTTCGCATATATAGACTGTGTCGTATAGATTGATCTTGTATCTTAAAAATATCTTCGTTAAAAATTACTTAATAAAAATGTGCGGGAAACTTTCCTTAAAAAAGCACAACAGAGGCATCGGCATAAAACATAGTAAAAACACTTTGCCTGAAGCATGCAGGTACGCCATCTGCGCTCCAACTAGCGGAAATGGTGTATATGTCTTCATCATGTAAGAACTGTTTCTTACATGATGAAGATCAGCCATGGAGTATATCTGAGGTGTATATCAGGGTGTGCTTCTTCCCCACATGAGAGCTGTGATGTCCAGCAACATTCATATAGAAGACATTTCCCGCACTCAAGGCACTAATACACCTCAAGGGTTGTATGGGATTTCTGATGTACACAAAGACAGGACTTCAGTGAGGGACAATTCCCTCACTTAGGACAGAAATACGGCTTCTCCCCCGCGTGGGATCTCTGATGTCTGTAAAGATTGGACTTATCTGAAAAACATTTCCCGCACCCAGGACAGGAATACGGCTTCTGCCCTGTGTGAGATCTCTGATGTGTGGAAAGACTGGTCTTCTGTGAAAAACATTTACCGCACTCAGGACAGGAATGCGGCTTTTCCCAAGGCCTCCCTGAGATGTCTCATCCTCTGCTCCCTCTGCGACGGCAAGATAAGGTCCGCACCTTACCCTTGTACCGCGGATCAAGGAGAGTGGCCAGCCAGTAATGGTCCCTCTCCTTGATCCGAAGAACACGAGGATCCTTCCGCAGGCTTTGCAGGATCAGGGAGGCCATGCAGCGTAGGTTAGCTGAGGCATTCGGTCCGGAGTCTTCTGGGTCACTGAGGATGACATGATCGCCAGCCACCTCCTCCCAGCCACGTACAAGTCCACTGGCTTGTTGGGACTGTACATCATCCCTAAAAGACTGCTGCTGCTGATGCTGAGTGCCAGGCTCCACCTCCATGCTCACACAATCCTCCTCCTCCTCCTCCTCCTCCTCCTCCTCATCCTCTTCCTGTGTGATGGGTGGGACAGAAGGAACACTGTCCGGATAAAGGGGGCCTTGAGAGGCAAGGAAGTCCTCCTCTTCCTGCCTCTGTTCTGCCTCAAGTGCCCTGTCCATTATCCCACGCAGCGTATGCTCCAACAGGTGGACAAGAGGGACAGTGTCACTGATGCATGCACTGTCACTGCTCACCATCCTCGTGGCCTCCTCAAATGGTGAGAGGACAGTGCATGCATCCCTGATCATGCTCCACTGACGTGGGGAAAAAAAACCAAGCTCCCCTGACCCTGTCCTGGTGCCGTAGTCGCAAAGGTACTCATTGATGGCCCTCTGCTGCGTGTGCAGTCGCTGCAGCATGGCCAACGTTGAGTTCCACCTGGTGGGCATGTCAGATATTAGGCGGTTCTTGGGCAGGTTCAGCTCCTTTTGCAGCTCAGTCAGCCGAGCACTGGCATTATAAGATCGGCGGAAATGCACACAGACTTTCCTGGCCTGCCTCAGGACATCCTGTAAGCCTGGGAACCTGCCCAAGAACCGCTGCACCACCAGGTTGAGGACGTGAGCCATGCAGGGCACATGGGTGAGCTGCCCCTGTCGCAGGGCGGAGAGGAGGTTGGTGCCATTGTCAGAAACGACCATTCCTGGCTTAAGCTGACGTGGCGTCAACCACCTCTCGGCCTGCCCTGCAGAGCTGCCAGAACCTCTGGCCCAGTGTGGCTCCTGTCCCCCAAACACACCAGCGCAAGCACGGCATGGCATCTTTTTGCCTGCGTACTTGCGTAGCCCCTTGTACGCCTACGGAGCACCGCTGGTTCCAAGGACAGAGCACTGGAGGAAGAAGAAGAGGAGGGGGTGGAGGAGAGAGGTGTGTCACAACCAGTAGCAGTAGTCGCGTTTTGGAGGCGTGGTGGCGGAACAACCTCCAACACTACTGCACCTTGTCCTGCATCCCTCCCAGCTGCCAATAGAGTGACCCAATGGCCGTGAAAGAAAGGTACCGTCCCTGTCCATGCCTGCTGGACCATGAGTCAGCGGTAATATGCACCTTACCGCTGACCGCCCTGTCCAGCGAGGCATGGACATTGCCCTCCACATGCCGGTAGAGAGACGGAATCGCCTTCCGCGAGAAAAAGTGGCGTTTGGGAACCTGCCACTGAGGAACCGCACATTGAACAAACTCACGGAAGGGGGCCGAGTCTACCAACTGAAAAGGCAGCAGTTGAAGTGCTAGCAATTTAGCAAGGCTAGCATTCAACCGCTGGGCATGTGGATGGCTGGGAGTGTACTTCTTTCTACGGTCCAGCAGCTGGGGCAGGGAAATTTGCCTGCTGCATTCGGACGTCGGTGTACTGCAAGTACTTGGTTGTGACACACCGAATTCTACACCTTCAGTCCTCTCAGAGCAGCTTTCAGAGAGGACTGAAGGTGTAGTGGGGATGGAGATCCCAGCTGAGGAGGAGCAAGGAGAGGTCCGCTTAGTTCTTTTGTGTGGGTCTTTTATGTGTGCCTGCCAACGAGCTGCATGGCAGGTCGCCATATGTCTGGTCATGCTTGTCGTGCCCAAGCGGCTGATGTTTTGGCCACGCGAGATACGCTTGAGACAAATATTGCAAATAGCAGTGGTGCGATCTGCTGCACTCGTCTCAAAAAAGGCCCACACCAAAGAACTTTTCTGATAACGTGCAGAGGCAGCGCCCTGCACAGGCGGAGCTCTGCGGTGTTGTACAGTTGCTGTGCTGGCCTCTACCTGGCCTCCAGGGGCATCCTGCCTCGTTGGACATGTGACGCCGCATCCTCCTCCTCCTCGTCCTCCTCCTCATCCTCTCTCCCTTGAGGCACCCACGTGGAGTCAGTGACCTCATCATCCCCTCCCTCTTCACCACTAGAGCAAACCTGGCAGTAAGCTGCAGCTGGTGGAACTGTACTGCCAGATTCCTCAAGCTGGGTATCGTCATCCGAGCCTTCGAATCGTTGGGCATCCTCCTGGAGCATGTACCCAACACTGTGCTCAAAGAGTTCGGGGGACTCCTCAGGAGGACATGGTGGGTCTAGGGAAGGGGTGGCTGATGATGCTCTGTCAGTACCCTGAGCCTGGGTGAGAGAGGATGAGGAGGATGAGGAGGGCTTGGTCATCCATTCTACCAAGCCTTCAGCATGATGCGGCTCCACATGTCCAGCTGCCGAAAACAAAGACGCGCGTGTCCCATGGCCACGTGCTGATGACGATGCACGACCACGTCCACGTCCACGGCCACGTCCACTAGAAACAGAGCCTGCCTGCCCTGTGTTCTTGCTCTGCACGCTCTGCCTCCCCTTGGCGGTCTTCCAGCCATTGTAGTCGGTAGTCCTGTGGGTGCTGCTGAGAAGAAAATATAGGAGCTCTGTGTGATGCCACTAACACACTAGAAGTCCTATGGGTGCTTCTGCAAAGAAAATAGAGGAGCTCTGTGTGATGCCACTAACACACTAGAAGTCCTATGGGTGCTTCTGCAAAGAAAATAGAGGAGCTCTGTGTGATGCCACTAACACACTAGAAGTCCTGTGGGTGCTTATGCAAAGAAAATAGAGGAGCTCTGTGTGATGCCACTAACACACTAGAAGTCCTGTGGGTGCTTATGCAAAGAAAATAGAGGAGCTCTGTGTGATGCCACTAACACACTAGAAGTCCTGTGGGCGCTGCTGAGAAGAATATATAGGAGCTCTGTGTGATGCCACTAACACACTAGAAGTCCTATGGGTGCTTCTGCAAAGAAAATAGAGGAGCTCTGTGTGATGCCACTAACACACTAGAAGTCCTGTGGGTGCTGCTGAGAAGAATATATAGGAGCTCTGTGTGATGCCACTAACACACTAGAAGTCCTATGGGTGCTTCTGCAAAGAAAATAGAGGAGCTCTGTGTGATGCCACTAACACACTAGAAGTCCTGTGGGTGCTGCTGAGAAGAAATATAGGAGCTCTGTGTGATGCCACTAACACACTAGAAGTCCTGTGGGTGCTTATGCAAAGAAAATAGAGGAGCTCTGTGTGATGGGACTAAACACACTTCAAGTCCTATAGGTGCTTCTGGGAAGAAAATATAGCTCTGTGTGTGTGATGGGACTAACACACTTCAAGTCCTATAGGTGCTTCTGGAAGAAAATATAGCTCTGTGTGTGTAATGGGACTAACACACTTCAAGTCCTATAGGTGCTTCTGGGAACAAAATATAGCTCTGTGTGTGTAATGGGACTAACACACTTCAAGTCCTATAGGTGCTTCTGGGAACAAAATATAGCTCTGTGTGTGTGATGGGACTAACACACTTCAAGTCCTATAGGTGCTTCTGGGAAGAAAATATAGCTCTGTGTGTGTAATGGGACTAACACACTTCAAGTCCTATAGGTGCTTCTGGGAAGAAAATATAGCTCTGTGTGTGTGATGGGACTAACACACTTCAAGTCCTATAGGTGCTTCTGGGAAGAAAATATAGCTCTGTGTGTGTAATGGGACTAACACACTTCAAGTCCTATAGGTGCTTCTGGGAACAAAATATAGCTCTGTGTGTGTGATGGGACTAACACACTTCAAGTCCTATAGGTGCTTCTGGGAACAAAATATAGCTCTGTGTGTGTAATGGGACTAACACACTTCAAGTCCTATAGGTGCTTCTGGGAACAAAATATAGCTCTGTGTGTGTGATGGGACTAACACACTTCAAGTCCTATAGGTGCTTCTGGGAAGAAAATATAGCTCTGTGTGTGTAATGGGACTAACACACTTCAAGTCCTATAGGTGCTTCTGGGAACAAAATATAGCTCTGTGTGTGTAATGGGACTAACACACTTCAAGTCCTATAGGTGCTTCTGGGAAGAAAATATAGCTCTGTGTGTGTGATGGGGCTAACACACTTCAAGTCCTATAGGTGCTTCTGGGAACAAAATATAGCTCTGTGTGTGTGTGATGGGACTAACACACTTCAAGTCCTATAGGTGCTTCTGGGAACAAAGTATAGCTCTTTGTGTGTGATGGGACTAACACACTTCAAGTCCTATAGGTGCTTCTGGGAAGAAAATATAGCTCTGTGTGTGTAATTGGACTAACACACTTCAAGTCCTATAGGTGCTTCTGGGAACAAAATATAGCTCTGTGTGTGTGATGGGACTAACACACTTCAAGTCCTATAGGTGCTTCTGGGAAGAAAATATAGCTCTGTGTGTGTGATGGGACTAACACACTTCAAGTCCTATAGGTGCTTCTGGGAACAAAATATAGCTCTGTGTGTGTGATGGGACTAACACACTTCAAGTCCTATAGGTGCTTCTGGGAACAAAGTATAGCTCTTTGTGTGTGATGGGACTAACACACTTCAAGTCCTATAGGTGCTTCTGGGAAGAAAATATAGCTCTGTGTGTGTAATGGGACTAACACACTTCAAGTCCTATAGGTGCTTCTGGGAACAAAATATAGCTCTGTGTGTGTAATGGGACTAACACACTTCAAGTCCTATAGGTGCTTCTGGGAACAAAATATAGCTCTGTGTGTGTGATGGGACTAACACACTTCAAGTCCTATAGGTGCTTCTGGGAAGAAAATATAGCTCTGTGTGTGTAATGGGACTAACACACTTCAAGTCCTATAGGTGCTTCTGGGAAGAAAATATAGCTCTGTGTGTGTGATGGGACTAACACACTTCAAGTCCTATAGGTGCTTCTGGGAAGAAAATATAGCTCTGTGTGTGTAATGGGACTAACACACTTCAAGTCCTATAGGTGCTTCTGGGAACAAAATATAGCTCTGTGTGTGTAATGGGACTAACACACTTCAAGTCCTATAGGTGCTTCTGGGAAGAAAATATAGCTCTGTGTGTGTGATGGGACTAACACACTTCAAGTCCTATAGGTGCTTCTGGGAAGAAAATATAGCTCTGTGTGTGTAATGGGACTAACACACTTCAAGTCCTATAGGTGCTTCTGGGAACAAAATATAGCTCTGTGTGTGTAATGGGACTAACACACTTCAAGTCCTATAGGTGCTTCTGGGAAGAAAATATAGCTCTGTGTGTGTGATGGGACTAACACACTTCAAGTCCTATAGGTGCTTCTGGGAAGAAAATATAGCTCTGTGTGTGTAATGGGACTAACACACTTCAAGTCCTATAGGTGCTTCTGGGAACAAAATATAGCTCTGTGTGTGTAATGGGACTAACACACTTCAAGTCCTATAGGTGCTTCTGGGAACAAAATATAGCTCTGTGTGTGTGATGGGACTAACACACTTCAAGTCCTATAGGTGCTTCTGGGAAGAAAATATAGCTCTGTGTGTGTAATGGGACTAACACACTTCAAGTCCTATAGGTGCTTCTGGGAAGAAAATATAGCTCTGTGTGTGTAATGGGACTAACACACTTCAAGTCCTATAGGTGCTTCTGGGAAGAAAATATAGCTCTGTGTGTGTAATGGGACTAACACACTTCAAGTCCTATAGGTGCCTCTGGGAACAAAATATAGGAGCTCTGCCTGCCTGCCACGAACACACTACAAGTCCTATAGGTGCTTCTGGTAACAAAATATAGGAGCTCTGCCTGCCTGCCACTAACACACTACAAGTCCTATAGGTGCTTCTGGGAAGAAAATATAGCTCTGTGTGTGTAATGGGACTAACACACTTCAAGTCCTATAGGTGCTTCTGGGAACAAAGTATAGATCTTTGTGTGTAATGGGACTAACACACTTCAAGTCCTATAGGTGCTTCTGGAAGAAAATATAGCTCTGTGTGTGTAATGGGACTAACACACTTCAAGTCCTATAGGTGCTTCTGGGAACAAAATATAGCTCTGTGTGTGTAATGGGACTAACACACTTCAAGTCCTATAGGTGCTTCTGGGAACAAAATATAGCTCTGTGTGTGTGATGGGACTAACACACTTCAAGTCCTATAGGTGCTTCTGGGAAGAAAATATAGCTCTGTGTGTGTAATGGGACTAACACACTTCAAGTCCTATAGGTGCTTCTGGGAAGAAAATATAGCTCTGTGTGTGTGATGGGACTAACACACTTCAAGTCCTATAGGTGCTTCTGGGAAGAAAATATAGCTCTGTGTGTGTAATGGGACTAACACACTTCAAGTCCTATAGGTGCTTCTGGGAAGAAAATATAGCTCTGTGTGTGTAATGGGACTAACACACTTCAAGTCCTATAGGTGCTTCTGGGAAGAAAATATAGCTCTGTGTGTGTAATGGGACTAACACACTTCAAGTCCTATAGGTGCTTCTGGGAAGAAAATATAGCTCTGTGTGTGTAATGGGACTAACACACTTCAAGTCCTATAGGTGCCTCTGGGAACAAAATATAGGAGCTCTGCCTGCCTGCCACGAACACACTACAAGTCCTATAGGTGCTTCTGGTAACAAAATATAGGAGCTCTGCCTGCCTGCCACTAACACACTACAAGTCCTATAGGTGCTTCTGGTAACAAAATATAGGAGCTCTGCCTGCCTGCCACGAACACACTACAAGTCCTATAGGTGCTTCTGGTAACAAAATATAGGAGCTCTGCCTGCCTGCCACTAACACACTACAAGTCCTATAGGTGCTTCTGGTAACAAAATATAGGAGCTCTGCCTGCCTGCCACGAACACACTACAAGTCCTATAGGTGCTTCTGGTAACAAAATATAGGAGCTCTGCCTGCCTGCCACGAACACACTACAAGTTCTATAGGTGCTTCTGGTAACAAAATATAGGAGCTCTGCCTGCCTGCCACGAACACACTACAAGTCCTATAGGTGCTTCTGGTAACAAAATATAGGAGCTCTGCCTGCCTGCCACGAGCACACTACAAGCCCCTCTTTGTCAATCAATCTTTGTAACTGAATCTATCTAACTCAATCTCTGCAAGTGAATCTCTCTATCTATCTAAATGCAGCAGAGTGTCACAGAAACAGCCTGCTCAATCTGCGCCGGAACAGCATGTGACCGGCGCAGACGGCGTGGCGGCGTTTTATAGGGGGGGGCGTGTACTACAGCCCCTGAGCTGTAATTGGCTACAGGCGTCCTGCCTGTAGCCAATTATGGCTCTTCGAGTTTCCGGGGCTGTGATTGGCCAAGCATGCGGGGTCACAGTGCATGCTTGGCCAATCATCAGCCAGCAATGCACTGCGTCGGCCGCGCCGGCCGCAATGCATTGCGGGGCCGCTCGCATCACACGAACGTGATGCGAGCGGCCAAAATAGTTCTGGGCTCGCCGAGCGAGCGAACGCCCGGTGCTCGATGCGAACGTGGGTTCGCATCGAGCACCGGGCCCATCCTTACTCCTAACACATATATACCAGTGTCACCGGGGCTAGGGTTCTCTATAGTCAGGGTAAGGGGCATGTTGTAGCCTGTTCTCCCAGTGGATTTACATGTACCTGGTTTCAACAGGGTCATTCTTTTTAACAAGGATTTCCCATTCTTATCTGTTCTATTCCATGCACTCTGTGGTTCGTACCCCCAGTCTGCTCCTGTATTCCAACCCACTGACCCCCAATAGTCACAATTCTGTCCCCAGTAACTATCTGTGACACATATATATATATATGGATGCAAACTGAGGTCCACGTCCAAGGGTGTTATACCAGTGACATTGCCAGAAAACATCTAAGGGACAGGAGGCTATATTGCAGTAATCAAAAGCAAAAGTGGCCACGTTTGTGTTGGATGAATTGTACCAAAATTGTGTGATACCCTCTTTTTTATGATTGCCACTTGTTGAGTTCCCACCAGCCCCACCAAAAAAAAAGGATATGTAGCACTATCATCCTGGTGTAGCCTGGGACTTGTCTTCAGGGGTTGGAACCTTCTTGCAGTGGGAAGCGTGGATCCAGGAGTTCTTTCCTGCGACATTAACGGAGGTGGCAGTAGTTATCAGTACCTGGAATGGTCCGTCGAATCTTGGTTTCAGCGCGTATTTTCTTATAAACTTTTTATTAGTACCCAGTCTCCGGGCAGCAGCTTGTGGGTTCCTGTGTCGGAGTCTGGGTCTGGAATGGAAGAAAACACTTGTGCATGGATATGGGTTAATTCACGAGACAATGCGGTCACATATTTAGTCAATACATCAGATTGCAATTGTAACTGTTTTGAATAATAACACCCAAGTCTAGGGGCTAAACTAAACAAAATCTCATTAAGGGGGTGGGGGAGTGTTCTCCCCTTGGTGTGTATCTGATGCTGAACATTGGGCAGGCTGTCTGGCCAATGCATACCAGTCTCTTGGGCCATTTTTAACATTCAAGTCTTTAATGTGCCATTCATTCTTTTTCTACCTTCCCGCTACTCTGGGGGTGGTAGGCTGTGTGAAACTACTAAGGCGTACTCAAATCGTCCACTCTTTGGCATTTGGATGTGGTTAATTTGTATCCGCTGTAAAGGATACAAGGGCTTTCTCTGTATCCCGGGTTACACTTCTCATAAATGGTGCATGACTTACAGAAGTTGCTACTCAGTGGACTGATTCCTGCAGCTACATAGAATTTGTTGATGAAGGAATTCATAAGAGTCTTTGACAGATGGGCAGCTCCATGTGCCCATTGTACATATTCCTGGGTAAGCAAGGTTTCTTGTTGCACTCAAATAGTCCATACTTGAGGGTTGTTCCCCTCTGCTTCCAGCTTTCCTTTTCATCCGGACTTGCTGCTTCCTGTAGTTCTTTCAGATAAACTCTGTCCACTGGGAGAGTCTGTAGGGCAAGCATGGGGTGATATTCTTCTACCACTTTCCACTTCACGCTGGCTGCCTGTTTGACAGTTGAATCGGCTAGATGATTGCCTCGGGCTTCCTTCGAGTTCAGTTTGCTGTGTGCTTTTACCTTTAGAATAGCCACTTGGGTTGGGAGAAGTAAGGCGTCCATCAGGTCTTTGATGGCTGAACTGTGTTTTCTGCAGCTGTCAGGAACGCCAAAGTCATTGGCAATGCTGAAAGAATGTTGGCTCTTTTTCCCTCTGCCAGTTTACATGCTGTAGTGAGTGCTTGCAGCTCTGTCTCCTGTGCAGACATCCCCTAGTGGTAAGGCTTCAGAGAACCGTGTTAGGTCTGGATTCTGCAGGGGTATTTCACTCATGTTGGGGAGATGTGTGGTTTCCAGCCGCATTAATTGAAAACAATCCTGGGGTAGACTCGGCTCATCTTCTATTTCCCCCTCGGGAAGTGGAAAAAAGGGTTGAAGTGTTCAGTGTTTGACAACGTAATAGAGTAATGTTGTCCGGTTGAAGGAGGGAACATTGGAGTCTCAAATGTCTGGCAGTGTACAGATGTTTCGGCTGGATCTGGTTGAGTATGGCAGTAATGTCCCAGATGTTCGGATACAAAGATTTTGAACGTCTTTTCGTAGTCCGGGAGCCCTTAAAACCGGAGCTCATGAAATGGCTTGTTTGAGGGCCTCGAAGTTGGATATTGCCTCTGAGGACTTTTGGAAGGGGTCAGATTTCAGGGCATCATAAAGGGGTTGCATCAGTAAGGAATCTTCCGGACTGTAGCTTCATTAACTGCTCAGAGGTCCTGGACCATTCTGTACTTGTCTGGTTCTCCCTTAGGGGTTCTCTTCTTTACAGGGAACAGAGGTGTGTAGTGTGGAGATGTACAGGGTATCAGGGCTCCATTTGACACGAGGGCCTTGGCATGCTGTGAAAACAGCTGCAGATTGGGCTAACTTTAGAGGGTATTGTGGTTTCCGGGCAGGGGAGCTCCAAGTTTCAACCGCACCATGACTGGTGGCATCTTTAAGTGTCCTTCATCCTCAGCTAAAGCCCAGTGGAGAAGAGACGGTAACAGATACATCTTCAGAGAAGACAATGGAAGCCTGAAGTCTGGACAGTACATCTGCTACCAAGAGATTGAGTGGACAGGTGGAAGAGACAACAAATCGAGCCAGAAGGTCTGGGTACTTTCCAACTTGTAGGGGGCGGGTCAACGGGTTAGTTCTGAGAGTTCCATCTATGCCCACACAAGATATGTCAATATCAGAAAGATAGGAGTGGTCAGGTAAATCCTCTTCTCTAATCACGCTTTTGGCTGCACCTGTGTCGCTTAAGAAAGTAGTGGATGTCCCTCAATGGGTAGGGTCACCCTCGCTAATGGGCCTTCTGAGTTCTTTGAAGCGGTTGCCCTGAAATGGGTTAGTGACACAGGCTTGCCAAATTCCTAGCATAGGAGATCCAGGTGTTCCAAAGGTGGGACGTCCAGGGTTTTGATATTGTTGCTGCTGCACACTGTACTCTGGTTGGGCCATGGTGAGGCCTTTTCGGGTTAACACCTTGAGGCCTGCCATGAAGGCTGAAGACAGCATCCGCCTGTGTGCCATAATATGGGTGATGAATCCCAAATCTGAAAAAAACTTGTGACAGTCTGGTTAAAAACTTTTCTAACATCTTGGATACCTGTAGCTTGATCAGCCAGTCTGTCCCTTGCCCACTCGCACAGTTATTCACAGAATTCCACACCATAATTAAAGGTATTGTCATCGACAATCCTTGCATCACTGAGACTTTTCTCCATGATGGGCCAGTAAGCGTTTCCATATTTAATATCACATGAACTGACTAGATTTCTCCATGCTGCTAAGTAGGGTTTTTTTCCACTGTCTATTACTCGGCAACTTTCGTTAGGAGACTTATTTTCCTGCAGAAAACTCTCCATCTCTTCTATTAACTATTTCTTTTGAGTGGTCTTTGTCATATTTAACCACTTCAGCCCCGGACCAATTGTCAGCTTAAGGACCAGAGGTCTTTTTTCAATTTCGCACTGCACTACTTTAACTGGTAATTGCGCGGTCATGCAATTTTGTAACGAAACGAAATTTGCGTCCTTTTCTTCCCACAAATAGAGCTTTCTTTTGATGGTATTTGATTGCCTCTGTGATTTTTATTTTTTGCGATATAAATGGAAAAAGAGCGAAAATTTTGAAAAAAAAAGAGATTTTCTACTTTTTGTTATAAGAAAAATCTAATAAACTCAATTTTAGTCAAACATTTGGGCCAAAATGTATTCAGCCACATGTCTTTAGTAAAAAAAATGCCAATAAGCGTATATTTATTGGTTTGCGCAAAAGTTATAGTGTCTACAAACTAGAGTACATTTTCTGGAATTTACACCGCTTTTAATTTATGACTGCCTATTTCATTTCTTGAGGTGCTAAAATGGCAGAGAAGTACAAAACCCCCCCAAATGACCCCATTTTGGAAAGTAGACACCCCAAGCTATTTGCTGAGAGGCATGTTGAGCCCATTGAATATTTTTTTTTTTTAGTCCCAAGTGATTGAATAAAGACAAAAATAAAAAAGAATTTTTTTTTTTTCAAAAAGTTGTCACTAAATGATATATTGCTCACACATGTCATGGTTATATGTGGAATTGCACCCCAAAATACATTTTGCTGCTTCTCCTGAGTATGGGGATACCACATGTGTGGGACTTTTTGGGAGCCTAGCCGCGTACGGGGCCCCGAAACCCAAGCACCGCCTTCAGGATTTCTAAGGGTGCAAATTTTTGATTTCACTCCTCACTACCTATCACCGTTTCGAAGGCCATAAAATGCCAAAATAGCACAAAACCCCCCAAATGACCCCATTTTGGAAAGTAGACACCCCAAGCTATTTGTTGAGAGGCATGGTGAGTATTTTACAGCTCTCATTTGTTTTTGAAAATGAAGAAAGTAAAGAAAAAAAAATTTTTTTTTTCTTTTTTCAATTTTCAAAACTTTGTGACAAAAAGCGACATCTGCAAAATACTCACAATACCTCTCAGCAAATAGCTTGGGGTGTCTACTTTCCAAAATGGGGTCATTTTGGGGGGTTTTATGCCATCTGGGCATTCCATGGCCTCCGAAACTGTGATTGGCAGTGAGAAGTGAAATAAAAAAATTACTCCCTTAGAAAGCCTGAAGGCGGTGCTTGGTTTTTGGGGTTCCGTACGCAGCTAGGCTCCCAAAAAGTCCCACACATGTGGTATCCCCGTACTCAGGAGAAGCAACAGAATGTATTTTGGGGTGTATTTCTACATATGCCCATGACATGTTTGAGCAATATATCATTTAGTGACAACTTTTTGTAAAAAAAAATATATATATATTTTTTTTTTTCATTATTCAATCTCTTGGGACAAAAAAAAAAAATATTTAATGGGCTCAACATTGCTCTCAGCAAATAGCTTGGGGTGTCTACTTTCCAAAATGGGGTCATTTGGGGGGGGTTTGAACTGTCCTGGCATTTTATGCACAACATTTAGAAGCCTATGTCACACGTCACCCACTCTTCTAACCACTTGTAGACAAAGCCCTTTCTGACACTTTTTGTTTACATGAAAACATATTTTTTTTTTGCAAGAAAATTACGTTGAACCCCCAAAAACTATATATATTGTTAAAGCAAAGGCCCTACAGATTAAAATGGTGGGTGTTGCATTTTTTTTTCCACACAGTATTTGCGCAGCGATTTTTCAAACGCATTTTTTTGTGGAAAAAATACACTTTTTTTTATTTTAATGCACTAAAACACACTATATTGCTCAAATTTTTGATGAAATAAAAAATATGATCTTAGGCCGAGTACATGGATACCAAACACGACATGCTTTAAAATTGCGCACAAACACGCAGTGGCGACAAACTACATAAATTTTTAAAAGCCTTTACATGATACCACATTAGATTCACGGAGGAGGTCTACTGCTAAAATTACTGCCCTCGATCTGACCTTCGCGGTGATACCTCACATGCATGGATGGTGCAATTGCTGTTTACATATGACGCCAGACCAACGCTTGTGTACGCCTTTGCGCAAGAGAAGGGGGGGCAGGGGTGCTATTTTTTTTTTTTTAGTTTTTTTTTTATTTATTTAGCTTTTTTATTCTATTTTTAAACTGTTCCTTCCATTTTTTTTCTTTGTTATGATTTTTATTGTTATCTCAGGGAATGTAAATATCCCCTATGATAGCAATAGGCAGTGACAGGTACTCTTTTTTGAAAAAATTGGGGTCTATTAGACCCTAGATCTTTCCTCTGCCCTCAAAGCATCTGACCACACCAAGATTGGTGTGATAAAATGCTTTCCCAATTTCCCAATGGCGCGGTTTATATCCGGGAGGGGGACATTCCCTCCCACTGCTTGTAAAAGCAGTCTAGAGGCTAATTACCCACTAGAATTGCTTTTACATGAAAGCCGATCACTGGCTGAAAAGAATGATACTAAGATGATACCTAAACCTGCAGGCATCATTCTGGTATAACCATTCAAAGTCCAGCAACATACTGGACATATATTGTAATCTTTTTTTTTTTTCATGCAGCCTCTTGGCTAAACGAAAAAAAAGAGATTGATTGGTGGGTATGCCCACCATTAGAATACCTCCCTTCATCCACCCACTTCTAATGATGGGCATACATGCACCATTTATATATGCCGATGCATGGGGGCATCCTCCCGCAAAAGTTATGCCGTGTACACACGGTCGGAATTTCGACCGTATGTACGTGGCATTAGGAGCCAATCGCTCCTCCCCCCCCCGGCGGCCCCCCGGCGGCGGCAGATATGCTCTTTTTTTTAACTGTGGTGGTGAAATCACCTCCTACAGCGTTGGAGTCGCGTCTTTATGTATCGTGGGAGCAAACGCTGTTGCTGTCAAGATAAATAAATCCGCGCTGCAACTGAATGGCGCACCTGAAAACAAAAAAATGCTTAACACTGAAACACAGTAAACAAAATTACATACCTGAAAAGCAAGCATGATAAAACATGATAAAACATAATAAAACATTGCAGAATAGAATGGAGTAAAAAAAGAGCAACAATAGAGTGAGAGAGAGAACAATAAAACGACAGCTATTTTTGTTTTTTTTATTTTTTTGAGATTCACAGGTAAAAAAGCTCCTGACTGTTAGCGACTGAATCAAAACGCTACCACAAAAAAAAAATGTTAGCGATCGCAGGGATCAGGCCTGACTCTGCGAACACTGCAGTTATGTGTGCTTTAGTGTTTTGTAAGTGACAGTGATCGATCGATACTGCACTTGGGTGGGCTGGGCGGAGGGGGAAAACGCAGGTGCTAGCAGGTATCTGGGCTGATCCCGCTAACAATGCGTTTTTTTGGAACCCTAAACTGCTGGGACGCTAGTATAGATCTGATCAGATCAGATATTGATCTGTTCAGATACTGTACCACTAAGGGAGGTGTATGCTTTGCGCGTGGGTGTTTGCGGTACTGGCACTAACCTGGGGCGACGCAGACCTTATTTGACCCTAAAACCTAATTGATATCACCCGCCGGGCGATCAGGGGGTTAAACCGTTATTGGGTAATAAATGGCGGGTGCCCTGACAGTATAAAAAACAAGCTAACTAACCAGCGTCACCCGTAACAGTAATACAAAAAAAAAACTGGTTACCTAGCGGCACCAGTGAGACTAATGCAGCGATCAGAAAAACAATCGCTTAGTGACACTGGCAAAAGGGGGTGAAAGGGTTAACTAGGGGCAATCAGGGGGTTAAACCTTTATTAGGTAATATATGGGGGTACCTGACGCTATATAAAAACCTGACGGGGAACCTAAATAACGAAATAACTAACTGGCTAACCAGCGTCACCAGTGACATTTTATACGGTGATCACTGGTGAAAGGGTTAACTCTAGGGGCAATCAGGGGGTTAAAACCTTTATTTAGGTTGTAATATGGGGGTACCTGACCTATAAACCTATTTATGAACCTATATAAACATGGCGGTTAACCTAAAAAAAAAAAATGGTTACCTAGCGACACTAATGCAGCGATCAGAAAAACGATCGCTTAGTGACACTGGCAAAAGGGGGTGAAAGGGTTAACTAGGGGCAATCAGGGGGTTAAACCTTTATTAGGTAATATATGGGGGTACCTGACGCTATATAAAAACCTGACGGGGAACCTAAATAACGAAATAACTAACTGGCTAACCAGCGTCACCAGTGACAGTTATACGGTGATTACTGGTGAAAGGGTTAACTCTAGGGGCAATCAGGGGGTTAAAACCTTTATTTAGGTTGTAATATGGGGGTACCTGACCTATAAAACTATTTATGAACCTATATAAAACATGGCGGTTAAAAAAAAAAAAAAAATGGTTACCTAGTGACACAATGCAGCGATCAGAAAAACGATCGCTTAGTGACACTGGCAAAAGGGGGTGAAGGGGTTAACTAGGGGCAATCAAGGGGTTAAACCTTTATTAGGGGGGGGTAGGGGGCTACCTAGGACCTAAAACTAACTGCCCTGACAGTTATTACAGTCACACTGACACTAAATGCAGTGATCAGTAAATAAATGATCACTGCAATTAGTGACACTGTGACTGGGGGGGGAGGGGGTGATCTGGGGGGTGATCAGGGGGTGACAGGGGGGTGGAATATGTGCCTAACTGTACTGGTGTCAGTGTACTGTTGTGCACTAACCTTTACATGTTCACAGCTCGGCGTCTCCGGTCACATAGACCGGCGCACCGAGCGTGACATCACTTCCGCCTTCCTGTCTATACAATAGACAGGAAGGGGAAGCTTTTCATTCGCCAGGAGCGATCGCGAGGGGGTGGCCAGAAACCACTGGCCGTCCCCTCGTCCCGGATCGCTCCTGAAGCGATGCCGACCGTCCCCGCCGGCGGAGGGGGTTCCGATCGGACACCCCACCCGCCGGAAGAATGGCACGTACAGGTACGTGGTTCTGCCTGTACGTGCCATTCTGCCGACGTATATCTACATGGGGCGGTCGGCAAGTGGTTAAAGTAATCAAAACATTTTCAGCCTTTTCTTTCATTAACATTTGCATATTTCTTCATAACATCCATTCTAAACATATCTTCTCTATTGTACTGTTTCCTTGTCTAACTACTTTTTTTCTCAACTTGCACAACCTTTATTATTCTAGCCTGCTAGAATAATAACTAAATCAATCCAGTCTTGTATATCCCACACATATAAACATCACTTTTTATCCTAGTAATTTCACAGTTTGTCAACAGTTAACATCTCTTTACAGACAGTCTTTCACACAGAAATTTGAAGGGAGGGGGCCACCTCACTCTTTGCAGTAAAATGCTGCAGCGTGCTGCCTCTCATAGTGAAAAGGATTTTTCAAACTTATTTTTCTTTTTGACCAGGAATAGGGGTATATTGCACAGGCTAGTACAAGGGATTAGGGTTCCTTTCTTTGCCTAAGGCTTCTATTTGAGAGGAAATTAGCCCGGTTTGTGAGGGCTTTTAATGGGTAATGGGGTTTCCTTGGGATCGGGGTGCTCTGCATTTTTTCCTAAAGTGACCCTGGCGTCCACAGTTAAAGCAGAGGCGCGGGGGTCTCTGCTGGGGAGGTGGGTATTGGGTGTCAGAGGTCATCATGATGCCGCGTACACACGTGCGGACTTTTGCCGGCGGACCTAGTCCAGCGGACAATCCCGCGGGACTTTCCAGCTGGGTCCGCTGGACTTTCCAAGCGTGTTGGCTTGCCCACACACGCACGGACTTCTCCAGCGGATAATCCGCCGGCCAAAAGTCCGCGGGACTTTTGAGAATGAACGGACTTGCCCACACACGGAGCAGTCCGTTCATTTCGAACGTAACTTCAGGTTACGTAGCTAGCGTAGGCAGTAAATGCCGCCGCGCTAGCTCCGCAAGCTGGCATGGATTTAAAGGGAATCCCCACGCCGTGCGCCACCCCCCCACCCCAAAGCACCTTGTCCCCATGTTGATGAGGACAAGGGCCTCTTCCCGACAACCCTGGCCGTTGGTTGTCGGGGTCTGCGGGCGGGGGCTTATCGGAATCTGGGAGCCCCCTTTAATAAGGGGGCCCCCAGATCCCGGCCCCCCACCCTATGTGAATGAGTATGGGGTACGATGTACCCCTACCCATTCACCTAAGGTGTAAAATGTAAAGTAAAAAAAACACACACACTTTTGAAAAAATATTTTATTGCACTGCTCCGGGGGTCTTCTTCCGTCTTGGGGTCTTCTCGCCGGACTCCCCCGCTCTCTTCTGCTCTTTTACCTAGCTCTTTCACGAGGGGGGGAGTCCGGCTACCTTCTTCGTCGTCGCCGCCGTCGTCTGGGGGTCTCGATCCGCCTTCGGGGGTCTTCCGGGGGTCTCTTCTGTTCTTGCGGCGGTCGTCGTCTTCCGCGCCGCCGGCGCCTTCTTCTTCTTGTCCTTCTTCTTGTCCTTCTTGTTCTTCTTCTTCTTCCGATGTTGACCCGACGCTCTCTCTGCCCGGAATGCCTGTGCCGCTCTGCGCTCGGACTTATATAGGGACATGGGGGACAGGGTCACATGCACATGTCACATGGTGACCCCGCCCCCTTGTGTTGTCACAGTCCCGGAGGATGCTGGGACTGTGACATCGCAAGGGGGCGGGGTCACCATGTGACATGAACATGTGACCCTGTCCCCCATGTCCCTATATAAGTCCGAGCGCAGAGCGGCACAGGCATTCCGGGCAGAGAGAGCGTCGGGTCAACATCGGAAGAACCCATCCGAGACAGCCACAGAATACGGGTCGGGTAGTGTGTGACCACTCACTTCCCTCAACAAGACATTTAACAGACAGATAAGAAGTACAGCAGTTAATATTTAACAATGAGGTTCTCAACTTTTCACTTTCCTCTGTTTCTTCTAAATCACCCAATTAACCTTCCAACCTCCTTCAAGAAATGCTGAACATCAATCCACAAACAGTTATGACATGACATTTGCACGAATTGTAATAGATGTGTATGTTTGATATATAATGACCACACAATATTTACTGTCACGGGATTCCACACGCCACTGTGCATCTATTCTGACGCCTCCTCCTGGTGTTCCTGTGCTTTACCGCACTTCCCAGGAGAAGTTTAAACCACGTCCTGACGCCTCCTCCTGGTGTTCCCGTGCTTTACCGCACTTCCCAGGAGAAGTTTTAACCACGTCTTCATCCGTGACTATTCCCCGAAGCCCCCTCCTGTGCTACACACTAAAGGGGTTTTAACCACGTCTATCTGCCCGATGCCCCCTTCTGGGTGAAATGCTACACCACATTAACACCTTTCCGAAGGGGTTTATCCACGTCCCTGTGTGTCAATACTTTTCAACATCATACATCATGTATCACAGACCCATACAACACAACCACAGAGTCATACAACACAACGTTCTTACAGGCTGCATATAAGCGGAATACAGGTTCATATAAATGGACCTCGGGCAAGTATTACCTGTCTTTTGGTGACCTTCAGCAGCCGACACGGACACAGAGATGGACCCACACGGGAACGGGATATACTAGCAAGATAGGAATGTGAAATCTCACCGTATCAGAGTTTATCAGGCCCTGTCCCGCCCGTGGTGGTTCCTTCTCGGTGGCCTCTTGGTCGGCTGTAGTCTGGTTCAACCCGAGAGCCCCACGTTGAGCGACAAGTTGTAATGGATTTCAGACTAAAATGTCTGAACCGAGTTATCTGCATCTGGTCTAATTTCAACATGTTCATGCATGCATGGTAGAAGTGACACACTGACACACTTGTTTAAAGTGAAACTTCCTCTTTATTGCTCTGAGCAGATAGCCCCCTTTATAGTAAGAAGATGACTCATTGTTTGCAAAAACATATTCAAAGTCTAGTTGTGTTGTCATCTGTGGATTGGAAGACTCTTATCTAAGTGTTTCATCTCCCAGTCATATTCATCCAGGTCTAGTTGTGTTGTCATCTGTAGATTGGAGGATTCTTATCTAAGGGGTCGTCTTGGCCAGTTTCATCCAGGTTTGTCTGTTGATGTCTTGTATTGGACTCCTGAACCCACTCGATGGGAGGGGGGTCTGTAGTTACTTTGTTTTGAGTAAGGAGATTCAGCATTATACATATACAATAGAAATAGTCATTTTATCAAAGCATTAATAAATCCACAACAATATATTCAGATGAAGGCCAGGCCCCAAGAGGAAATACATATGACACCTAATAATAATAAGAAGAAAACCAACCGTATGCTCCAATTTAATAAAGTAATGCGTGACTAATGCCTAATCCTCTGGAAGATTAGCCAGACGAGAAACCCCACAGTTCCATGTTCGTGGGACCCCCCCCAACTCCCCTCCCCATGTCCCCCCCACTCTACCAGCTACTTTCTATCTACCCCCGCTCTATTAAATACCCCTATTTCCTTCTATCCTTGACTTCTTATACTGTATAGAGAAATGGGGCTGCAAAATTCTTCACAACCCACACCCCAAGAATACATATGATTCCCCCCAAGGCAGGGGGGTATATGACAGAACAACGAGCACTGTATAACTGAGAAATTCGATCTACAACCAGATTTGAATAGTAACTTCCTCACAATAAGTTCTCTATATCTAGAACATTGTGAACTGCGATCAGATGTACCATTATACATGTTCTAGTTATGTAGTTACTGTTATATTTACGCGGTTGTATTCCTGTTCCTGTAATGTATTGTAATGTTGCGGTCCATGTGGGCCTCTTTCCCAGAATAAACAATAAAAAAAAAGAAAGAAAACATGGCCAGAACTTGTCACAGACTAACTACATTTTAAAAAATAGATCTCTAAGTGTTTGTGAAAGCTTACACCACAAAATGTACTCAACCAATGAAAGGTAATGACTCAATTTTTTTTTCTACTGCTATCAATGGCCAACACGGTACAACACTTCATCCATGTCTTTTGGTGATCTCTGATCTCCTGATGAACTGTTTCTTACATGATGGAGATCAGCCATGGAGTATATCTGAGGTGTATATCAGGGTGTGCTTCTTCCCCACATGAGAGCTGTGATGTCCAGCAACATTCATATAGAAGTCATTTTCCGCACTCAAGGCACTAATACACCTTTGAGGATTGTGTGGGATCCCTGATGTACAGGAAGACAGGACTTCAGTGAGGAACAATTCCCTCACTCAGGACAGGAAAGTAGCTTCTCCACTTTGTGAGATCTCTGATGGTTATAAAGATTGCACTTCACTGAAACACATTTCCCACACTCAGGACAAGAATATGACTCTTCCCCTGTGTGTGATCTCTGATGGTTGACAAGTTGTGCTTTTGATACAAAACATTTCTTGCACTCAGAACAGGAAATCTACTTTTCCCCTGTGTGAGATCTGTAAAGATGGGTCTTCTGTGAAAAACATTTCCTGCACTCAGGACAGGAATATGTCTGCTCCCAGTGTGAGATCTCTGATGTTTAATAAGACTGGACTGGACTTCTCTGAAAAACGATTCCTACACTCAGAGCAGGGATACGGCTTCTACCTTGTGTGAGATTCTCTGATGTCTGTAAAGACTGGACTTAACTGAAAAACATTTATCACACTCAGGACAGGAATACGGCTTCTCTCCCATGTGAGATCTCTGATGTCTGTTAAGACTGGACTTCACTGAAAAGCATTTATCGCACTCAGGACAGGAATACAGCTTCTCACCCGTGTGAGATCTTTGATGTGTGTAAAGATTGGACATCATTGAAAAACATTTCCCGCACTCAGGACAGGAATACGGCTTCTCCCCTGTGTGAGATCTCTGATGTTTAAAAAGAAGGGACTTCTCTAAAAAACATTTCCCGCACTCAGAACAACAATACGGCTTCTCCCCCGTGTGAGATCTCCGATGTTTAATAAGACTGGACTTCCATGAAAAACGATTCCCACACTCAGAACAGGAATACGGCTTCTCCCCTGTGTGAGATATCTTATGTCTGTAAAGACTGGACTTCACTGAAAAACATTTATCACACTCAGGACAGGAATACGGCTTCTCCCCCGTGTGAGATCTCTGATGTATGGAAAGACTGGACTTCACTGAAAAACATTTATCGCACTCAGGACAGGAATACAGCTTCTCTCCCGTGTGAGATCTTTGATGTATGTAAACTTTGGACTTGTCTGAAAAACATTTCCCACACTCAGGACAGGAATACGGCTTCTCCCCCGTGTGAGATCTTTGATGTATGTAAAGTTTGGACTTCTCTAAAAAACGTTTCCCACACTCAGGACAGGAATACGGCTTCACCCCCGTGTGATATCTCTGATGTTTAACAAGGCAGGTTTTCTCTGAAAAACGTTTCCCACACTCAGGACAGGAATACGGCTTTTCCCCTGTGTGAGATCTCTGATGTATGGAAAGATGGGACTTCTTTGAAAAACATTTCCAGCACTCAGTACAGGAATGTGGCTTTTTCACTGTGTGAGATCTTTGATGTCTAACAAAGTCTGATTTTTTTACAAAATACTTCCCACACTCAGTACAGGAAAACCTCTTCTCTGTTGGAAGGACGGCACCGTCCCTCACAGTCTGAGGTTCCTCAGGATAAGAGGAATACGATGGTCCATCTACACTGTGTGGTGCCGGATGGACATTTGAGGTAGTCGGGTTTTCTCCTGGACTATACTGTTTGATGTCCTCATCTTCTACTTTACAGTCTGGAGACAAAGTGAGACAATCCTCTGAGGTTTTCCTCATCTCCCGTCCATCTACTAAAATAGAAATAAAAAGATTATTACTAGACATGAGCAGATTGGTTCCACTAAACCAAGACTCCGCCCACATCAGGCAGCTTTGTCTCTGAGGATCTTACAATTCCCCCCTCAAGGTAACTAGGAGATCAGAGGACCCATTTACTACCAGTTCATTTCTTTATTCATGGACCTTAGTCAGAGAGTGAGGAAACAACGAGAACTGTCTTTTATAGGAGTAACAATGATGAGGGGGATTATAGGACGAGGGTCCCCACCCCCTATATCACTCATTGTTAACTTCCCAACACAAGAAGTCATGTACTTCCTTATTTAGTCCATGATTTAGTCATGAATAACAGCGGGGCTGAGCCCCACCAGAGGTCAGAGAGTGAGGATGGGGGAGAAAAACCAAGATGAAAACTGGACTGATTCTGAAAACCACCATCATTTTTTTATTTTAGCAATACATGTTGAGGGCATTTTACAGGACATACAGGTTAATCTACTATGAGCGAACACATATGGAAGGTTGCTCTCAGCATATTTAACAAGAGGATAGGAACACGACTAACAAATCTTGTACAACTGTTGGAACACTAGCAATCTAATCGTCATGTACTTCTTGTCACAAAAAACATGTCTACAACATAATATAGGTTAAGGTAGAGCAAATAGATACTCAAAAGGGTAATGAAATTTATCGGCCCAGATGGACCAGGGTTCCGACAAGGAGTCGAAGGCTGATGACCAAGCCACAATGCAAGAGCATGTTTCATAAGAATGATGGAGCTTGACAAGTATAACTACATCAGAGGGATTGGGGGCTTCCTGGGCTTTCCAGTGTTTGGCTATCATGAGCGACCAGGATATGCGTGACAACTTCTCGAAGAAGAGCAGGGAACGTTGTCAATTCCAAGGCCCAAGACAGCCAAAGCCAGGGAGAGGTCACCACACCCATCACATCTGAGATTATTGTGAAGAATTTGTTCCAGAAGCTTGTAATGTTCTTGTAGGACCAAAAGATATGGAGAAGATTGCAGATTTGGCCACATTCTCGCCAACAAAATGGGAAGTGTGAGGGCTAGATCTAAGCTAGGTGATAGGGGGTGAGATACCAACAGAGTGAGATCTTTTGTGCCAACTCCCAATACTGGATGGAATGCAAGGCTTTGAAGACTGACCTGATGGCATTGCTCCATTGGGAGATGGTGAATGAAGATTTTAAATCTTCCTACCATAGAAAGAAATGTTTGATCTAAGGAATGTTAGCTTTTCCAGCAGTATGTTATATATTAGGGAGATACCTTTGTTTCTGGCAGGTATTGACAAATAGAACTGCAATAATTGTTTGGGGAGATGCACCTCAGGAGGAGGGGATGTCACCAGGAAGTGCTGTATTCTGAGATACAGCCCATACAACTCCTTCAGGGTTGTCATACTAAGAAGTAAACCGTCCCTCATTAAACCATCATGTCATCTAGGACTGTAATTTCTTTCAATATCGAAGACTGAAGGTTTATGTGCGGTATAGGTGTAGGAATCATTGAGATAGGGATGTGGACTGGAGTGTCAACGAGCTAAGACGGGAATTGGCTGTTAAGTTCTCACCAAGCTAGGAGAGATGCTCTTAGTGGGGGATAAAAGTATTTTAGTCTGAAGGGTTGCCAAAGGGTACAAAGGTCTGGGGCAGGGGATAGGGAATGCTCAATTACTGCCCAAGTTAAGGGTTCCAGAGGTGAAAACCAGTGCTTGAGTTTATCCAAGCAGGTTGCAAGTAATAGTCCCTGATGTCTATTACTCACATCCCCCGCTCTATGTTCAACAAGAAGAGCCTGTGGACATCTCGTCCTCTTGCCCTGCCATATAAATTATTTGAGTGAAGAGTTTAAGGCTTGGAGGTGTTTCCAAGGCAGAGAAATGGTTAGTGTTCTAAAAAAGGTAGAGGAATTGGAGGGCGCATGCGCGGAGCTCCGAAGATGACCGCTTGAGCCGAGAGCTCCGCTCCAGACCGATACAGCGGCGCCCGCAGTATCCCGCACAGCAATCTCGGAGGCTCCACAACGCCGTGGGGTCTTCCCCTCACACCCAGGCACATCCCTATAAGTTCAGGGCAACAGTCCGCAATTTGAGTCCGCAGTTGGGGACTAAATTTCCAAGATGGCTGCCGCAGCACAGCCACGGCTCCATGATCCCAGCACAGCAGGACACACGGACTACAGGTCAGAGCCACCCCCAGTGACCCAGCACTTCACCTAAGGGCTGCAGATGGGTTTCCAGCAGGCTGTCACCCCCCCCGCCTCTACAGAATCCCTAATTGAATGCACCATGGCAGATTGCACCCTTTCCCCCCTGGGGCCTAACACAACGGTGCAGCCTGGCTTCCCTCTCCATGACATCCAGGCCAGGGTCCCTGCCTATCAAATGGAGGATCTATTTCTCAGTCCTCCTGGACAGAGGCCTTGCACAAACAGCAGCAAAAAGGAAGAAACTAGAGCCGTAACAAATCAAAATTGCAAGCATATGCACACAGTGCAGGAACAACTGGATTTGGCCATCTCCCACATCGACGACCTGGAAAACAGGTCCAGGAGGTATAACATTAGAATTAGCGGGCTCCCAGAGAAAATACTCAATGTACCAGCGCCAGTGCAGGACTTGATCAAAAACTTGCTCCCCAATATCCCTCAACACCGTCTCGAGAGCCCTGGGGCCCCCCAGGAAAGACGGCACACCAGAGACATTATTGCCAAACCCCATTACTACTCCGTAAAAGAGGAAGTGATGAAACAATCAAGGTCTGCTCCCAATGTGATGTGCCAAGGACACCAGGTACAGGTCTTTGCGGACCTCTCACCCTCCAGGATTCAGAGGAGAAAAGCACTGAAACCGTTACTACATGCGCTGACTCAAAAGAGAAATAAAATATAGATGGGCCTTCCCGTTTGCGGTCAAGTTCACAGACAAGGGGAGAAACTACGCCTTCACCCTATCGGAAGGGGAAAAACTGCTCCTGCACCTGAAGCTTATATCCCAAGAAGCCGAAATGGACATTTCCAACGCTGGCACAGGCTCAAACAAACGACCAACACCTACCAGCCTAATCCCCCCTCTGGATCAAAGGCAAAGCGAAGAAGGCCAAGGACAATGGACCCACCTGAATCAAGTCTCTCCCAGACTAACTCTTTTCTCTCAGACCTAGAGTCTGGTCCTGGGGCTACGTGACCACATTGTTTTGGGCTCATCCCAGCCCACGCCCCTTGTGCTCCCTCACACTTAGATCTTAAAGCGGAGGTCCCGCTAATTTATTTTTCAGCAGCAGGTCAGCAGCTACAAATACTACAGCTGCTGACTTTTAAAACATGGACACTTACCTGTCCGGGCCCACGCGCGATGTCGGCACTCGAGGCCAAAGCGTCCCTCGGTCCTCAGAAGTTGCCACCATCTTCGGTAAGGCAGGCTTCACACTGGGGCGGTGTGGGCGGCGACGGTAAATCAGCGCTATATTTAGCGCTGCTTTACCGTCGTTTTAGCCGCGGTATGCGGCCGCTAGCGGTGTGGTTTTAACCCCCGCTAGTGACCGAAAAAGGGTTAAAATCCCCCGCAAAGCGCCGCTGCAGCGGCGCTTTGCCGGCGGTATCCCCGTGGTGTCCCATTGATTTCAATGGGTAGGAGCGGTGAATACACCGCTCCTTCACCGCTCCAAATATGCTGCTAGCAGGACTTTTTTTACCGTCCTGCTAGCCATCCGTCTTTCACACTGGAGTGAAAGGACCCGCTTTTTTCAGGAGCTACACAGGCGCTATTTTTAGCGCTGTAGCTCCTGAAAAACGCCCCAGTGTGAAAGCACCCTAAGGGAATCAGGAAATCACTTCCTTTCGGCTTCACTTCCCGGTTCTCTACTGCGAATGCGCCAGTCGTGCTGCGCAATCGGAATGGTCCCTGCTGTCTCTGTGACAGCGCGGGGGGACGGGATGAGGCGTAGACTCCCACGGCAGTCTATGCCCAGAAGTGGGTGCAAATACCTGTCTTAAACAGGTATCTGCACCCCCTCCCCCCTGTAAGGTGCCAAATGTGACACCGGAGGGGGGGGGGGTTCCGAAAAGTGGGAGGTTCAATTTTTGTGTGAACCTCCGCTTTAATTTTATAGGAATTGCAGTTTGATGTTTTTGGTTCTTGTTAAGCAGTCCGACTCTGGAATACACCAGGACTTCCAAGAATCCCCGGGTTAGACTGGTCGACTTTCTAGGTGCTCTCCATCTCCTTCAGAAGAGCAGTGACTGCACATTACAGAAGGGAATTGCCCTCTATCCCCCAACAGACTCTCTGCTGGAAGGGGGGGGGGTTGAATTCTCACAGGACTGAAGCATCTGGGGAAGCTGTTTACCTGCTGGACCTGGGGAATCCCTCCCCCTCTCCAGTTTATCGGGGAGGGGGAGGTAGGATTCTCCAGACAGGCGGTGGAGGCTAAGGCCTCACACTTGACAAAGCCATCGAAAGCTGTGCATTAATTTTTTACTTGTAAATTTTATTCTTAGGGCGCCCTGTTCCAGGATGGATCACTTGTGCCTTCACCTAACCCTTAGACACCCGAAAGTCTCAGAGGGCTAGGTTATCTGCGCCCTTATGAGATAGACGCTATATGTTGTTCAGGGGCTTTGGGAGGTATCCCCCCCCCCCCCGAAATCCGGTTCATCTTTCTTGGAGAGCTTTTTCTACCTACTCTTTCCTTTCCCCCCTCCTCACCCCCCCCCCACTTCCTTCTCCTCACAAATGTGCCTAATGCCACTGTTTTTTTCAGACCAACGAAACGCCTTTCAAGAGTTGGGCGCCAAGGCTCCACTCAGACATGACGGAGATCCCCCCCCCCCCGAAACAGTCTCGGTTACAAGACTTCTAAGGGTGAGTGAGGACGGGGTTAGCGGCTTTTCACCTGCTCTGTTCCATGGCTAAAGGCCCAGATGCTAAAATCTGCATAGCTTCCCACAATGTTCAGGGCCTAAACTCCCCGATCAAGAGGAAGGTACTAGACTACTATAAGTCCCTTAAGCTAGATATTTTTATGTTACAAGAAACACTTTCCTTCACGGTATAGTCCAAAGTTCCTCCACCCACACTTCCCTCACTTCTTTCTAGCCAGCGCAGAAAACAAAACCAGTTGGGTAGCAATCATAATGTAAAAATCCAGTAACTTTGTGAAAACCTCTGATTATATAGACCCAGAAGGGGAGGTTTATTCTGGTGAAAGGCATGTTGGGGTGTCACCTCTACCCCCTAGTGTCATACTACACACCCAATAAAGGACAGGCAAAAATTTTCAACACCCTATTGAGCACCCTTTATTCGAGACTAGAAGGATCGATTATTTTCAGGAGACTCGAATGTTGCATTCGACCAGGGCCTAGACAAATCCAAACCCCCCCAAGTCCCAACTGACTCGCCCAACAAAAGAAAGTCTCAAAATAGCCCAAGTACTACACCCCTCCAAAAAGGGACTTTACCCACTACTCTCACCCACATAACATGTACGCCAGGATAGACCATATTCTCAACCCCTCCACCCTTCTCCCAGTAGTCCTCCACGCCCACATCAGTGACACAGCACTGTCGGACCACTCAATAGTAGTCATATCTATCCTTTCCGGGGCACTGGGTGGGACACGAGGACAATGGAGATTAAATGAGTCGATACTCTCCGACCCCGTAAAAGCCGTGAAAATCAAAAAAAGCCCTACAAGAATACTTTTAAATTAAGGACACATAGGGAACCACCGCAGAAATGCTCTGGGCTGCTCACAAAGCCTTCATCAGAGGCAAACTTATTCAAATTTCCACCCAAGTTAAACTTGAAAGGCGGGCCGATATAGCTTGTTTGGAACAGGAATATGTTACTCTACGGGCTCTACACAAAAAGGATCCATCCAAGATCACCATAATCCAGACTAGATCTCAATCTTGCACTCACGGCAAAGGCCAAAAAATCCACCCGCTGGAGCAGACAAATTCTACGCACCAGCAAATAAAATGGGCCCTCTATTAGCAGCTAAACTCTCCCTTCGCATCAGGGTCCACACTATGCCCAAGATCAGAATAGCAGGTCAACCCCCCACGACCAACCCAGTCAAGATACTTGAAGCTTTTCAGGGGTTCTACTCAAAATTATGTAGCTCCCACACTCAGACCAACGCAGACTTGGTCTTGCGGTTCCTGGATGGCCTACCCATCCCTTCCTTAAACGCTACACACAAAGATAGGATGGAATCTTCCATTACAGAGACGGAGGTGCTGGGGGTCATCAAGGACCTCAAAAATGGGTCAGCCCCGCGGCCGGACGGTCTATCCACCCCCTACCACAAGACCTTTGCGGATACCCCAACACCTCACTTGACTAAATTATTCAACTCCAAAACCCAAGGAGACCCCCTAGAAACCCATCTAAATATGGCATACATCACGGTCATACCCAAACCAGACAAAAATCATGAAGACGTTAGCAATTTTCGCCAAATTTACCTCATAAATAAGGATTTAAAAATTCTAACCAAAATCCTGGCGAACAGATTAGCCTCCCTCATCAGTCAATACATACATAAGGACCAAATCAGAAGAGCAATAGACGTAGCCTCGCTCCTACAATCTAACTGGGTGGGGGGACAAAACAACAGGGGTTTCTCCTATCCCTAGACCTTCAGAAGGCCTTTGACAGTGTCCTGGCCCTACATTTTCTCCCTCATGGAACGCTGGGGATTTGGAAAACGCTTTATGGGACTTTTACATGCACTCTACTCACGACCGAAAGCACTCATCCGTCTTCAGGGGCACTATTCCACACCAATAGACATTACAAGAGGCACCAGACAAGGGTGTCCACTATCCCCACTCATATTTGCAATAGCAATAGAAACCCTAGCAATTGCTGTCTGACAAAACCCTAACATTAAAGGGGTGACCTGTGGAGACCAGACCCATAAATGCGGATTGTTTGCGGACGACATCCTCTTATTTCTCACTTCCCCATCTTTGCCAAGTCCTAGACGACTTCTCCAAAATCTCAAGTCTGCGAGTCAACTACTCTAAATCACAATCACAAGCCCTTAACGTGTCCCTGCCCTCCCAGACAGTCTCCTTGAAACAGTCGTTCAAATTTGACTGGAATGACACCTCTATACGTTACTTAGGTATCTCCCTGACGGCTGAAACGGAAACTCTTTACACTCACAACTATCCCCCATTA
>CM053028.1:580251590-580559090 GCA_028564925.1 Lithobates sylvaticus | reverse complement strand
AAAAAATGTGTTCGTTTTCGTTTCATTCGTTTTTTTGCTTTTTTTGGAAAATCGAAAATTCGGAAATTTCAGGAATTTTCACATTTCTATTTTTCGGATTTCCGAAGTTTCTGATTTCCGAATTTCCGGATTTCGAATTTTCTGGATTTCGAATTATCGGATTTCCGAATTATCGAATTTCGGAATTTTCGGACTTTTGGAACTCCGAATTTTCGGAAATTCAAAGATTTGAAAATCCCAAAATTTGAAAATCCCAAAATTTGAAAATCCCAAAATTTGAAAATCTAAAAAAAATAAAGAAAATCAGAACTATTAAATTAACGAGTACGAATTTATCCAAAGTTTTGAATTACCTGAAATAATGAATGCCGCATCTAAACAAATGGAACGGAACAAATTAATAAATAATTAATAATAATAAAAAGGTTTTATTATTATTATTGTTATTTATTATTATTAGATTGTTAGGTTCCATTTGTTTAGATGCGGCATTCGTTATTTCAGATAATTCGTAACTTCGGATAAATTCGTACTCGTTATGTTCACTAACAGACAAATTTGACAGGGAATTCCAATACCTATAATTTAATAGTTAGTTATTATTTAGAATTAAACAGATTTTTGAATTTCCGAAAATTCGGAATTCCGAAAATCCGAAATTCGGAAATTCGAAAATCCGGAAATCCGAAAATCCATTGGGGTCTGGAGTGCACTGCAAGGTAGTGGACCCTACGGCTGACACTGGGAGCTAGAGCATGAGATTTCCCAGGACGCAGAATCTAAGAGCCAGCAAGTGTTCACCAGGGGCCCCTAGAGGTGGGAATGGATTTAGCTGCAGTCTGGCTCCAGGTTGCGGCCCCTAGGGCCTCCCAGCTCACAGTACAGGGAGGTAGAGAGGACACAGCACACTGCGAAAACAATGGATAGTCAGGAGATAGCCAAAGGTCGGGGTAACAAGTGGGTAAGAATAGTCAAGAACAAGCCAAGATCGGTAACTGGAATCAGCCGTAGAACACACAGCAAGTAGCACATGGAAGCTGAAAATACAACATTGATCAGCAGGGCTGGCTTGCAGTGCACAGGTTAATATAGAGTTCCCTGATAGGGGCTGGGGTGGAGCCATGCTTTGAGGAGAGATTACTAAAGCAGCCAGGTGAGAGTGTCTCTAAAGCTGAAAACATGGAGAGGTAAGCTGACAGACAAACATAACTGCATATTAATGGCAGTAATGTACAACAGAGTATATAGTGCAGGGGTCAGGACTCATAATATTGGTATTAAGTGGAAGATTAAATGTTTACATGAGACAAGTTGCAGAGGTCCCACACTGCTGCCTCCCATCTCCTGAGACTGCACTCAGTGACTTGGGTCTGAGACTATACAGACATATCCCTCCACCCGACACAGCCAGCAGATAACAGAGCAAGTAATCCTGGGAGAATTGTTCTGTCAGAGATCTTGCTAGACCCGGGCATGGGGATGGAGACCCAAAGCACATACACCAGGTGTCTAGGTCGAGAAATTTAAAAATTGTGTCTGCAGCACAGAGAAGGAAGATTATCCGAGGCAAATACAGGAATACAGGACGGGGAACACAGCTCAGGAAAGTGACCAGGGGATTACAGGCTGATATCACCCAGTCCCTGCCCTACTCTGGACCAATCAGTGAGCAGTATGGGTGGAGGAATGTATTTAGTGTTAATGACCCACCTGTGCTGATCTCTGTAGGAGTGTCCTCCTCTATAAATGTCCCCGTTATTCCATCCTCCTCCATAGACTGCTGATCATCCCTCACATACCTCTCTTCTTCTTCTGCTTTAACCTCAAATTCTATATCGATTGGATCTCCACTCTAAATCAAGAGAATGAGAGAAAATATCATCTGTAAAATATAATATAAGTAAGTATAAGTATAATAAAAGTAAGATATTTTATCGTGACATCACATAAAAAATCCAAACAAATCCACAAGTCCATGTTCTAGATTCTCCGTCCCACCAACCTTGCAACAGTGAGGGATGGTGTGACCTTCCTGTGTGGAATCCCGGGAATACAGAGGACGGGGACATCTCTCTGGTGGGTTTCTGTAGCTGGATGGCTCCACCATGGTGTCCTGGTACAGATCTTTGTGTTCTTTTAGAAACTCTGACTCCTCCGTCACCCCATCCTCATCATCCTCCTCTTTTATCTCTTCTTTAACTTCAACTTTAGAATCGCTCAGGTTTCCACTCTATATACTCAATATATAATAAAAATGACATCAATGGTAACAATGCAGATAATGTACAGATCCTAATGATACTATCAGTGATTGTTCCTCATCTACCTGATGATGGTGGGGGATGGTGTGATCTTCCTGTGTGGAATCCCGGGAATACAGAGGACGGGGACATCTCTCTGGGGGGTTCCTGGTATTTGGTGGCTCCATCATATTTTTGTGTCTTTTTGAAAACTCCTCCATCACTCCATACTCCTCATCCTCCTCTTTATACTCTTCTTTTACAACCATATTATCATCCCCGAGGTTTCCACTCTGAAAGATATAATAAAACACTCACTGTAACAATCATGCTGTGTATAAATCAGAACTATCAATAATTGCCAATCATCTACCTGATGATGGTGAGGGATGGTGTGATCTTCCTGTGTGGAATCCCGGGAATACAGAGGACGGGGACATCTCTCTGGTGGGTTCCTGTAGCTGGATGACTCCACCATGGTGTCCTGGTACAGATCTTTGTGCACTTTTAGGGACTCTGACTCCTCCATCACCCCATCCTCATCATCCTCCTCTTTTATCTCTTCTTTAACTTCAACTTTAGAATCTCTCAGGTTTCCACTCTGAATATATAATAAAAATGACATCAATGGTAACAATGCAGATAATGTACAGATCCTAATGATACTATCAGTGATTGTTCGTCCTCTACCTGATGATGGTGAGGGATGGTGTGACCTTCCTGTGTGGAATCCCGGGAATACAGAGGACGGGGACATCTCTCTGGTGGGTTCCCATTACTGGATCCATCTGTAGGAAACACACACACTGACTGAATACATTGTTTCTATGTGTTTATCAGATGATGGGGGATCTAGGTGGACCCTCCGTACTGCTCTCTCCTTTACAATAAAGTCTCCTCTTACCCGGTGATGTGAGGGGCGGCTGATTGTCCATCATGACGTCCTTGTAGAGATCCTTGTGTCCTTCTAAATACTCCCACTCCTCCATGGAGAAATAGACAGTGACATCCTGACACCTTATAGGAACCTGACACACACAATGATACAGTCACCATCCAGACACATCCCTTGTCTGTTACTGGATAATGTCCCAGAATTCCCAGCACCGCTCACCTCTCCTCCATCATCTCTCTGGTGACTTCTAGAATCTTCTTTGTATTTCTCTATTCTATCAGGGAGGGAGGTGGAGGCAATGTGATGGTCATATGATCTCCAGACTTCACAGGAGGAAAACTGTAGAATATGAACACAAATAGTAAAATCAAATGATATTCCCAGAATCCTCCTCACCTCACCATTCAGATGAAGCCGGGGTCACTACACAGAAAATCAATCCAAGGAAACAACAGGCAGGACGAGGAATAGCAAGAAGGAGCTCAGAGACCAATGAGAATATTGCTCAGCCAATGGGAGATTATCTCAGCATGACTTACATAATGAAGGAGATGAGGGGGAGGGGAGGAAGTCAGTTATGGTGACCAAGACCATAGAGACATGGAAATTCAGCTGGTTCAGCAGGGATCGGTCACATTTCCATCCATGTGTGGTCACTGCCGGATAAAAGTCACTCCATCAGCAGCTGCAGCCAATAGCTTCATCACTGATCTGTGTATTCTGAGAGCGGAGGAGCGCCCCCCATTGTCAGAATACAATAGTGCAGCGGGGGGGATTCCCCCATCCCCCTCCAATGTGTGGATGGGGGAATCACTTCAGTCTTTACCTCTCATCCCGCTGGCTGAACGATAAAACTGAACCATGTATGACCAGATTTGGAACGAAGATATATTAATCATCAACTGATCCCCCTGAAGGGGTTAATCTACATATTACCTCCTCTGCCACCAGTTCCAGCAGTGTCCTCTCTCTATGTCCTTCCAAATGGAATGTCTGCCAGTATCTGACATCACTTCCTGTCTTCCATAGAGACTTCCTGTCTGGTTAGAGGTGAGATCACCATCTTGTGGAGCTCAGAGGAACTGCAGCCCAGAGAAAACGTCTCGTCAGGGTTGCCAACATTCAGCAGCAATTTTTATTAACAAAACATGGGAAATTTACTGGCGGAATACATTTTTACTGGCAACCTGAGAAATTACAGAACTCCTATTGAAAACGAACACAGTGAATATTTGAATAGTATAAACATGATACGGAAACACTGACAATACCTATAACAAAGTCATTTGCTTGAATTACACTTAAAAAGTCAACACAGCATGAAATCAACCCCTGATATTTACTGGCAGTTGTAAAAAAAATTAATAATTTTTACAAACTATCAGTACATTTACTGGCGGTTGGCAACCCTGCATGTGAACACGGCCTTGTGCTGTGTGTATGTACTGTATATCCTTCCCTTTTCTCTCCTCTATGAGTGTGTATGAAGAGGCGGAGCTCTGAGGGTGTATGAAGAGGCGGAGCTCTGAGTGTGTATGAAGAGGCAGAGCTCTGAGTGTGTCCCTGGACGTCCTCCTGTTTACTTCCGCAATGCGCGCTCCTGAGAGCGCGCATCGGGGAAATTATGTGCTGGCCGTGTCCCTTGGACACAGCCAGGCACAGATCGCTGTAAATGGCCAGTCACAGATCGATCGGCGTGACCAATGGGAGATGATCTCATATGTAAACATATGAAGTTATCTCTCATCGCCAGCTCTCCCTCCTCACACAGAGACAGCGTGTGAGGAGGGAGAGATGAACGGCTGCAGCGGAAAGTAAAAAAAAAGGGTAAATAAAGTGCCCACAGTACCTATCAGAGCCACCTGTCCCCAATGCAACCGGTCCTCAGTGCTATCTGTCCCCAGTGCCACCTGTCAGTGCCATCTGTCCCCAGTGCCACGTATAAGTGCCATCTGTCCCCAGTGCCACGTATAAGTGCCATCTGTCCCCAGTGCCACGTATAAGTGCCATCTGTCATCAGTGCCACATCAGTGTCACGTGTCATCAGTGCCACGAATCAGTGCCATCTGTCACCAGTGCCACATCAGTGTCACATGTCATTGTCCTGGTGCTCCAGGGCCTTCAAACATATAACAGGTAGTCAACAAGTTAGATGTGTAATTTATGCTCCTAGAACACGTGATGGTGCTCCCTGCATGTTGGGCCTCTCTAAGTGGCCAGGCTGTGGAAAAGTCCCACACATGTGGTATCATAATACTCAGGAGGAGTAGGAGTATTTATTTTGGGGTGTCAATTGTGGTATACACATGCCATGTGAGAGAAATAACCTATTACAATGACAATTTTGTGGGGAAAAAAAATCTTAATTTTGCAAAGAATTGTGGGAAAAAATGACAACATCAAAAAGCTCACCATGCCTCTTACTAAATACCTTGGAATGTCTACTTTCAAAAAAGGGGTCATTTGGGGGTATTTGTACTTTCCTGGCTTGTTCGGGTCACAGGAAATGAGATCGGCCGTCAGTACATCAGGTGTGATCAATTTTGTATGATTCGCACCAGTTTGTAGACTCTCTAACTTTCACAAAGACCAAATAATTTCCACTAATTTGGGTTATTTTTACCAATGATATGTAGCAGTATAAATTGTGGCCAAAATTTATGAAGAAAAATTAATAATTTGCTAAATTTTATCACATAAACAAAGAAAATTTCATTTTTTTTTCAAAATTTTCAGTCTTTTTTCATTTATAGCGCAAAAATAAAAAACCCAGAGGTGATCAAATACCACCAAAAGAAAGCTCTATTTGTGGGAAAAAAAGGCAAACAATTCATTTGGGTACAGTGTTGCATGACTGAGTAATTGTCATTCAAAGTGTGAGAGCACCGAAAGCTGAAAATTGGTCTGGGCAGGAAGGGTGTTTAAGTGCCCAGTAAGCAAGTGGTTAAAGAATTGTAAAGTGGAAGCAGTGGATCTGCAGGGAACAGCATATTGAGCACAAAGCACTTTATGTTGTATATGAATTTGCACATGGATCAGTTTACTTCATTTATTGATAAACACCATAAGATCAATGAAGTAGGTGTAAAGTGGAAGCAGTAGATCTGCAGAGAATATTATTTGAGCTCTTAGCACTTTATATATGAATGTCTCCACATATTTTAGTGTATTTGTGATGATTTATGTGCACACACAATAGGACAGCGCTGTGACACATAATGCTCTTCTAGGTGATAAAGGGAATACTTACCTTTGTTACAGCAGCAGTCCGGTATAAGTTATTTCTGTAGGTATTTGAGTTGTTACACATAGCGCAGGTTTTATTCTATTTATATTGGTGACATAATTGCCCAAATCTGGGGATCAGGAGCCATTTCCACCCTTTACTCTCGGCTGGGGATCTTTGTATCCATATAACAGATGTTCTACATGACTAAATCTGACATCAATTTTACTGCAAAATCAAAGGGGCCAAAATGTCCCCCCCCCCCCCGAGCAGTAATATATTTCTATATCCCTTGGTGGGAGTGGAGATGACCCCATCTATAAGGATATACAGTACATACACACACAGCACAAGGCCGTGTTCACACTAGACAGTGGTCCCCAACCTTTTTGGCACCAGGGATCGGCTGCGTGGGAGAAACTTGTGCTAAGGCCCGGCGAGGGGGGGTGTACGCACATGCAGGGGGGGGGGGGTAAGCGTTTTTTTGCGGGCAATTCATCGGGGCAATAGCTGGTGTTCTGCTGTTGGCGCTTCAATCATCACAGCACCATGGTTGGTATGGTGTAAGAATGCTTGAAGCGCATTATTTCTTAGATTAGATTTTAATATAAAATTAAACTCACCATAATGCAGAATCAGTGGAAGCCCTGAGTGTGTCACTTGCCACGTTGCCTGCCATGTCGCCTGCCACCAGATGCAGATTGTCACTTTCCCCGTTGCCTGCCACCAGATGAGGAATGCCACGCTGCCTGGCACCAGATGAAGAATGCCATTTGCCACGTCACCTGCCAGTGCCACCAGATGAGGAATGTCACTTGCCACGTCACCTGCCAGTGCCACCAGATGAGGAATGTCACTTGCCACGCTTCCTGCCACCAGATGAGGAATGCCACTTGCCACGTCACCTGCCAGTGCCACCAGATGTGGAATGCCACTTACTACGTCACCTGCCAGTGCCACCAGATGAGGAATGTCACTTGCCACTCTGCCTGCCACCAGATGTGGAATGCCACTTGCTACGTCACCTGCCAGTGCCACCAGATGAGGAATGTCATTTGCCACGCTGCCTGCCACCAGATGAGGTATGACACTTGCCACGTCACCTGCCAGTGCCACCAGATGAGGAATGTCACTTGCCACGCTGCCTGCCACCAGATGTGGAATGCCACTTGCCACGTCACCTGCCAGTGCCACCAGATGAGGAATGTCACTTGCCACGCTGCCTGCCACCAGATGAGGAATGCCACTTGCCACGTCACCTGCCAGTGCCACCAGATGATAAAAATCAAAAGGTTTGAGGTCTGTTTTAATCTTAGTTCTCTCACAGTTCATGCCTATAAAGTCCCGCCCACTTGAGGGGAAAATTTACATAGTGCCACCAGATGAGGAATGCCACTTGCCACATCACCTGCCAGTGCCACCAGATGAGGAATGTCACTTGCCACGCTGCCTAACACCAGATGTGGAATGCCACTTGCCACGCTGCCTGCCACCAGATAAGGAATGCTCACCTGACATGCCGCATGCTGTGAGGGTGGCATCGCCTAGCATCACCGCTCTTCCGCCCTCACAGCGTGCGGAATGTCGGAGGTGCAGCGGGGAGCAAAGAGATGACATCATCTTTCTGCGCCCACCTGGCATCAACTCTCTGCTCGCCAGCCCGCCTGCCTCTTTGATCTACCGGCTGGGCTCTCTCTCTCTCTCTCATCTGTCCTCTCGCCTTACATAGTCATGCCGCCCGCCACGGCCTGGCTGCAGAGACGCTATGGCCCGGTAGTGGGCCGCGGCCCGGGGGTTGACGACCCTTGCACTACGAGACGTTTCTCAGGGCTGCAGTTCCTCGGAGCTACATAAGGAGGTGATCTCACTTCTACCCAGACAGGAAGTGTTTATGGAAAACGGGAAGTGATGTCAGACACAGACGGGAAGTTTTATAGGAAGTAGAGAGGAGACATTACTGGAAGTGGCAGCAGAGAAGGTAATAAGTGTAGTGATATGACTGAACAATAGTGACTCCATCTTGTTCTAGCTATAGGGCAATATGCTTTTAATTCAGTATTGGGAACTTATTCTGGAGTCTTATTCTTTACTCTCAGTGTCTAGCTATATGTCACAAGAGCATGCATAAACTTGCTTGCATAAGCATTTTGTGAGCATTCTATACTTATGCCCATATGCTCAGGTATATGCTTCTAACCTCTTATCCAGACCCTTTGAGATCACCAATAGCACCCGTCAAGGATGCCCCTTATCCACCCTTCAAGGATAGAGGTCGACCGATATGGGTTTTTCTCTGGCCGATGCTGATGCCGATATTTATAAATTGTGGCGGCCGATGGGCGATATACGATACGATTTTTTTGGGCCGATGTTATGCCGATTTTTCTTTTTCCCTTCATGTCATAAAATCTAACAGTTATTCCCCGTACACACGGTCGGATATTCCGATGGAAAAAGTCAGATCGGATTTTGTTGTCGGAAAATCCGATCGTGTTTGGTCTCCATCTGACTTTTTCCGTCGGAATCTCAGACGGAAAAAATGTGAGATCCTGCTCTCAAATTTTCTGACGATAAAATCTGATCAGACTTTTTCCGATCGTGTGTAGAGAATTATGACGGACAAAGTGCCACGCATGCTCAGATCAAATTACAAGACCAAAGCTATTGGCTACTAGCCTCTACGTAATTCCGTCGTATGCAACAAACGTCACCACGTTCAGGATGATCGGATTTTCTGACAACTTTGTCCGACCGTGTGTATGCAACACCAGTTTCGGACAAAATCCGTCAGAAAAACACGGACGGATTTTGTGGTCGGAATTTCCGGAGCTTAGACACCTTTCACACTGGGGCGTTTTTCAGGCGCATTTGGGCTAAAAATAGCACCTGTAAAGTGCCTGCAAAACGGCTCCCCTGCAGTCTGTGTAAAAGGCTGAGTGCTTTCACACTGAGGCGATGCGCTGGCAGGATGTTAAAAAAAGTCCCGCAAGCAGCATCTTTGGAGCGGTGTGTATACCGTTCCGCCACCACTCCTGCCCATTGAAATGAATGGGCACCGCTGCCGAAGCACCTGCAATGCGATTTGTCAGCGGCGCTTCGCGGACGCATTAAACCCCTTCCTTGGCCGCTAGCTGGGTTATAAGTGCCCCGCTAGCAGCTGAATAGCGCCGCTAAAATGACGGCAAAGCGCCGCTAGAACTAGCAGCGTTTTACCGTCAACACTTGCCCGTGAAAGCAGCCTTGAGTAATAAGTGATACAGAAAATTTCTTGCATTTAAACATTTATTAACCACTTCAGCCCCGGACCAATTTGCAGCCAAAGGAACAGGCCCCTTTTTGCGATTCGGCACTGCGTCGCTTTAACTGACAATTGCGTGGTCGTGCGACGTGGCTCCCAAACAAAATTGACGTCCTTTTTTTCCCACAAATAGAGCTTTCTTTTGGTGGTATTTGATCGCCCCTGCGGTTTTTTATTTTTTGTGCTATAAACAAAAATAGAGCGACAATTTTGAAAAAAATTCAATTTTTTTTTTAATTTTTGCTATAATAAATATCCCCAAAAATATATAAAAAATACTTTTTTTTTCCTCAGTTTAGGCCGATACATATTCTTCTACATATTTTTTGGTAAAAAAAAAAATCGCAATTAGCGAATATTGATTGGTTTGCGCAAAAGTTATAGCGTTTACAAAATAGGTGATAGTTTTATAGCATTTTTATTAATATTAATATTTTTTTTTTTACTAGTAATGGCGGCGATCAGCGATTTTTATTGTGACTGCGACATTATGGCGGACACATCGGACATTTTTGACACATTGTTGGGACCATTGTCATTATACAGAAATCAGTGCTATTTAAATGCATTGATTCCTGTGTAAATGACAGTGGCAGCGAAGGAGTTAACCACTAGGGGGTGGGGAGGAGTTAGTGTGACGTGTGTGTGTTTTTTTTTTTTTTACAGTAGGGGGGCGTGGCTGTACGTCTGACGTCACTGATCGGCTTTCCCGATGACAGGGAACAGCCGATCAGTGACAGGCAGTGTAGGAAGCGCGGGGAGAGGTTTGTTTACACAGACCTCTCCCCGTTCTTCAGCTCTGTGACCCGATCGGGTCCGCTGGTCCTGCAGCCGCGGTCACGGAGCTCCCGACCGGGACGCGTGCGCGCCGCCCCATGGCTAGGCAATTAAAGGTGACGTGTATATATACGTGCTTTTGCCTAGCCATGCCATTCTGCCGACCGTATATGTGCAGGAGGCGGTCGGGAAGCGGTTAAACAAAACAAACCTCCAATCGGTCTGTATGTATAATTTAGATTAAAAAAAAACTATATATTAAATACACAAAAACAGGTAATCAAAACTTTTGGACAAAAATAAATGGGCTAACTTTACTGTTTTTTTTTTTTTTATATAAATCATTAGTGTATTTTTTCCCCAAAAATTGCGTTTGAAAGACCGCTGCGCAAATACCGTGTGACATAAAATATTGGAACAACCAGAATTTTATTCCCTAGGGCAGTGATGGAGAACCTTGGCACCCCAGATGTTTTGGAACTACATTTCCCATGATGCTCATGCACTCTGCAGTGTAGCTGAGCATCATGGGAAATGTAGTTTCAAAACATCTGGGGTGCCAAGGTTCGCCATCACTGCCCTAGGGTCTCTGTTAAAAAAAAAATATATATATACTTTTTGGGGGTTCTAAGTGATTTTCTAGCAGAAAATACAGGATTTTTCCTTGTAAGCAACAAGAGTCAGAAAATATTTAGTCTTTAAATGGTTAAACTGAGATCTCCTCCACACAGGAGTTCAGTTCATTGATAAGTGTAAACATTGTATCTCTTTGGTCTTTTCTTGGCAGACTGTCCAGACAGGAGAGACAAGTCCTTCCACGGAAGACTTCAGGCAACTTGCATTGACTTCTATTACAGAAGTCACATGCAAGTCGCGCTGAATTTATAATCAGCCTTTTTTATCAGCACAATCAGCCGATGCCGATTAATTAAAAAAACGCCAAATATCGGCCGATATATCGGTCGACCACTAGTCAAGGATGCCCCTTATCCACCTCCATATTCAATCCCATTAATGAAACCACTAGCCGTGGCCACATGCTTCAGGATTGGTCACTCCGTTCATACTATTAATCTCTTCATGGACAATGTGATCCGACTTCTCACAACTCCCTCCACATTGCTATCTCAGGTACATCAACTTCTGTCTCGAATTAGTGACATATCATCTTACTACAAGGTTAATTTTTCCAAGTCATTAATTTTAGATTTGGGTACATCGGAATCAACTAAGAAGGCAAGAGAAGCTTCGCTCCCATATACTTGGAACTCCCAGGGTGTCCCATACTTGGGCATCACCCTTACCCTTAACATGACTCTGCTCGCTAAAATTAACATGGACAAAATTGCCCAGGAACTCACTTGACCAAATATGAGCTGTCCTGGTCAGGCCGTCTACCATCCTTCAAAATGCTCATTCTCTCCCAAATCTACCTTTTTTTTTTTTTCTTTCAATATGAAAATATAACAATAACGTACAGTACAGTTTATATGACACTGGGGGGAGGGCCCCCAGTGTAGCTTTATGTAATGCAAACAGTCTGGAAACTTGTTTATGAACTGTTGCTTCACTGAGTGCAGATCAGGTTGGCTGGCATTCTAGCAGACTGGGTAGAGCTGCCGTAGGGTCTAACCTGAGGCCAGGCCCCCGGAGGGGCAGGATTTCCCACGTCTCCGGCACCCCTAACGGGATCTTTTTTTTTGTGCCAGAGGAGGCCCCCCCCCCCCATTGCCCCACCCCGGCAACCCCCGGGCCAACCTAATTTGAAGGCTGGACTATCTGGGTTTTCGCGATGTCCATAATGACAGGCCAGGAACACCGTCAGACTGAGTGGTGACAGAATAGTAGCATAGGTGAAGAAGGAAGCGAGAGAAAGGGGGGTAGAGGAAAAATTAAAAAACGGGGGGGGGGGGGGGGGTGCATGCCTATTTTGGGACTGTGGGAGGGTGTGTGCCCGCAGGGACCCCAGGTATGAGGGGAAACTCCCACAAAGTGGGCCCAAGGCTCCCATATCTTTTGGAACTTCTTGGAAGTGTCGGTCAAGATACTGGTCAGCTTTTCTTGGATCATAATCCACGATATCTTCCTTTTGACTGCCACAATGGATGGTTTTGGCTGTTTCCAGGCTTGTTAGCTCCTAGGAGGATGAAGTGGATTAGTGTTTGTGTAGCCTTAGGACGTGTGCATTGAGGAGGGCCACCTCTGGGGATTTGGGGACCTGGCATTCGGACACCTTGTAGATCATATTGAAGACTTGTCTCCAAAATGTGCGAATCTTGGGGCACTTCCACCAAATATGAGCCATTGAGGCTAGTAACTGGCCACCTCTAAAACAGAGTGGGTCTGCTGAGGGGTAGATGGCCACCAGCCTGGTAGGGGTAAGGTACCGTCTGGTCAATATCTTAATGCCTGCCTCCATCAGGGAGACATTCTGGATTCTTTTGAAGGATTTGGAGAATGCTGCATGCCAGGTTTCCAGTACCCAGCTGTATTGAAAATCAGTTTTGCAGGTTGTCATGCAAGTAGCTTGTTTGGTTGGGTGAGTGAGGGCCGAGTATATCACTGAAATGCCACCCCTCTGCTCCATGGCTTGTCCACACCATATCTCATAAGCTGTGAATTTGGGAGGAAGGGGTTTGTCTGTCCATGCTTTGTGTAGAAAATAGGAAATTTGGCAAAATCTGAACCTTTCTGAATCAGGGAGCTCTAAATTATTGACACAGTAGCTAAGGGTGATGGGGCCGCTAGAGGTGAAGTAGTGTCCTATACGGTATTGTCCCTTGTCCAACCACCACTTAAATGCTTTAATGTCCAAGCCAGGTGGAAAGTCAGGGTTGTGGAACAGGTGAGCGAGTGGGTGCCCCGTGGATACCAGAGCTGGATTGTTTCTAAGGCTGTCCCATAGGGCACAAGAGTGGGACAAGGTGGGGGAGAGTATGTGTGGGCGGGTTTTCTGAGGGCACCAGAGGAGGTAGTCTAACGTGAAGCGAGGGGTGGCCTGCCTTTAGATTGCCACCCAGTCAGGTTTGTCATATCTGGTGTATATTGTGGAAAGTTGAGCCAGTCTTGCCGTTATATAATATTTGTGTAGATTGGGGAGGCCTAGACCGCCCCTGCGTCTATGGAGAAATAAGGTGTTTTGGGGGATTCGGTACCCCAAGTTTCTCCAGGTGTATTTTAGTATTCTGCTCTGGAGGGACTTCGGGTGGTCTTTCCTAATTGGGATGGGGAGGGACCGGAAGAAATAGAGGATTCTCGGGAGTAAGGTCATTTTAATTGAGTTGATCCTACCTAGCCATGTGAGCTCATGTTTGGACATAAGTTTAAGGTCTCCTTCTAGTTTCTTGTATAATGGGGGATAGTTGTGAGTGTAAAGAGTTTCCGTTTCAGCTGTCAGGGAGATACCTAAGTAACGTATAGAGGTGTCATTCCAGTCAAATTTGAACAACTGTTTCAGCAAGGAGACTGTCTGGGAGGGCAGGGACACGTTAAGGGCTTGTGATTTAGAGTAGTTGACTCGCAGACCTGAGATTTTGGAGAAGTCGTCTAGGACTTGGCAAAGATTTGAGGGGGGAAGTGAGAAATAAGAGGATGTCGTCCGCAAACAATCTGCATTTATGGGTCTGGTCTCCACAGGTCACCCTTTTAATGTTAGGGTTTTGTCAGACAGCAATTGCTAGGGTTTCTATTGCTATTGCAAATATGAGTAGGGATAGTGGACACCCTTGTCTGGTGCCTCTTGTAATGTCTATTGGTGTGGAATAGTGCCCCTGAAGACGGATCAGTGCTTTCGGTCATGAGTAAAGTGCATGTAAAAGTCCGATAAAGCGTTTCCCAAATCCCCAGCGTTCCATGAGGGAGAAAATGTAGGGCCAGGACACTGTGTCAAAGGCCTTCTGAAGGTCTAGTGATAAGAGAAACCCCTTGCTCGTCTGATTTGGTCTGGGCCTTGTCTAACGTATGAATCCCACTTGGTCCTTATGTATGTATTGACTGATGAGGGAGGCTAATCCGTTTGCCAGGATTTTGGTTAGAATTTTTAAATCCTTATTTATGAGGGAAATTGGGCGATAATTGCTAACGTCTTCATGATTTTTGTCTGGTTTGGGTATGACCGTGATGTATGCCATATTTAGATGGGTTTCTAGGGGGTCTCCTTGGGTTTTGGAGTTGAATAATTTAGTCAAGTGAGGTGTTAGGGTATCCGCAAAGGTCTTGTGGTAGGGGGTGGATAGACCGTCCGGCCCCGGGGCTGACCCCTTTTTGAGGTCCTTGATGACCCCCAGCACCTCCGTCTCTGTAATGGAAGATTCCATCCTATCTTTGTGTGTGGCGTTTAAGGAAGGGATGGGTAGGCCATCCAGGAAATGCAAGACCGAGTCTGCGTTGGTCTTAGTATGGGAGCTACATAATTTTGAGTAGAACCCCTGAAAAGCTTCAAGTATCTTGACTGGGTTGGTCGTGAGGGGTTGACCTGCTATTCTGATCTTGGGCATAGTGTGGACCCTGATGCGAAGGGAGAGTTTAGATGCTAATAGAGGGCCCATTTTATTTGCTGGTGCGTAGAATTTGTGTCTGCTCCAGCAGATGGATTTTTCGGCCTTTGTCGTGAGTGCAAGTTTGAGATCTAGTCTGGATTTATCTATCTGGGTTATGGTGATCTTGGATGGATCCTTTTTGTGTAGAGCCCGTAGGGTAACATATTCCTGTTCCAAACAAGCTATATCGGCCCGCCTTTCAAGTTTAACTCGGGTGGAAATTTGAATAAGTTTGCCTCTGATGAAGGCTTCGTGAGCAGCCCAGAGCATTTCTGCGGTGGTTCCCTATGTGTCCTTAATTGAAAAGTATTCTTGTAGAGCTTTTTTGGATTTTCACGGCTCTTACGGGGTCAGAGAGTATCGACTCATTTAATCTCCATTGTCCTCGTGTCCCACCCAGTGCCCCGGAAAGGATAGATATGACTACTATTGAGTGGTCCGACAGTGCTGTGTCCCAGATGTGGGCGTGGAGGACTACTGGGAGAAGGATGGAGGGGTTGAGAATATGGTCTATTTTGGCGTACGTATTATGTGGGTGAGAGTAGTGGGTAAAGTCCCTTTTTGGAGGGGTTTAGTTCTCTCCAGGTATCTGCCAGTCCGTAAGCGTGTAGTACTTGGGCTATTTTGAGACTTTCTTTTGTTGGGCGAGTCAGTTGGGACTTGGGGGGTTTGGATTTGCCTAGGCCCTGGTCGAATGCAACATTCGAGTCTCTCCCGAAAATAATCGTTCCTTCTAGTCTCGAATAAAGGGTGCTCAATAGGGTGTTGAAAAATTTTGCCCGTCCTTTATTGGGTGTGTAGTATGACACTAGGGAGTAGAGGTGACACCCCATATATGTCACTAAGGTCAAATTTAGGGAAATAGACTCAATTCTTACCACTTTCATTTGGAGGGGGGGAACAGTTAGGATTGCGAAGTTGCCAGTTGCCAGTAATGGAGGGTTGCCAGTTGCCAGTAATGGAGGGTGGATTGGCTTTACCTTGCCTTCAAACCTATTATATCGCCTCGCAGTTGGCTCACGCGCACTGGTGGTTTTATCCTGAAACCAACAATGCGGCCACTGCCCTGGAAGCAGCTATACTTACCTCCTATGAGTCCCTTCAAAACTTGATTCATCGTATGTCCCTTAGAGGGAGGGAGGGTACATCTATACTAGCAATGACCCTACGGATTTTTAGGCTCACTAAAATGCTGCCATCCAACGAACGCAATACATACTCACCAAATACCCCATTATGGGGAAATCCAAATTTGCAGGAATTCTACCGCAGAACTGATGGGGGATTCTGGTCTGCACGGGGGGTGAAAACGATCATGCACCTATTCTCAAATAATATGTTCCGCCCCTTTGAGGAATTTCGTCGGGAATATAACCTACCCAATACAGCCTACTTCCTATATCTGCAGATACGTCACACTGCTACAACGCAGTTTGGCCTTCGCAATATAGTTGTTCAACTCTCTCCGCTAGAACGATTACTGACTGATCCTCTCACACTAAATTGGTTTCATCATATTACAGATCTCTCTTACATTCTACAACTCATAGGCTCCGCAGTACGGCCAATAAATGGAGTGCTGACATCCCTGAATTGACGGCGGACATCTGGTAGGAAGTTCTTCCCCTCCAGGTCCCCTCAGTCATTTCTTCTCGTGACAAGGTGATACAGACAAAATTGTTATACAGATCCTATTTTACACCATGTTTACTATAAAAATTAAACAGATTACCCTCTGCACTATGCTCTCGATGCGGTATGGCAGATGGCACATTCTTTCATCTGATGTGGGAGTGCACCCCAAATAGGAAGTTCTGGTCGGAGGTCACGGCCTTCATCAGCTCCTTAACTCAGATACCCAATATCTGCAACCCTCTACGGTGTTTACTGGGATACATTGATGATGAAGGTATATCTAAAAATGTACAAACATTTCTGCGCATAGTATTGTTCTATGCTAAGAAATCGATTACTATCCACTGGAAGTCTCAATCCTCACCCACTATAGCCTTTTGGATCACTATCATTAATCAGGCAATACCATTATATAAGTTGACGTATGAGGCCAGAGGGTGCCCAAAAAAATTCCTTAAGATCTGGGGCTCTTGGGTCAGCTCCGAAAGTACCATACCACCGGCTCCTTGAAAGACTAAATTAAGCCCTTTGATCATTGATTGGTTCTAATTAAGCAGAATAGACATTTGACCTTTAGGTTGTCACATTTCCATTGAATGTATACCAGTTTACTAGATTATGTAATGGTTTGAGCGATGTTCGCTCCATATATAGTTTGTTTTCTGTATTGTTTGTTGTGTGAGAAAATAAATAAAATTCTACTTAAAAAAAAAAAGAGGTGACACCCCAACATGCCTTTCACCAGAATAAACCTCCCCTCTGGGTCTATATAGTCAGAGGTTTTCACAAAGTTACTGGATTTTTACATTATGATTGCTACCCAACTGGTTTTGTTTTCTGCGCTGGCTAGAAAGAAGTGAGGGAAGTGTGGGTGGAGGAACTTGGGACTATACCGTGAAGGAAAGTGTTTCTTGTAACATAAGAATATCTAGCTTAAGGGACTTATAGTAGTCTAGTACCTTCCTCCTCTTGATCGGGGAGTTTAGGCCCTGAACATTGTGGGAAGCTATGCGGATTTTAGCATCTGGGCCTTTAGCCATGGAACAGAGCAGGTGAAAAGCCGCTAACCCCATCCTCACTCACCCTTAGAAGTCTTGTAACCGAGACTGTTTCGGGGGGGGGGGGGGTTCTCCGTCATGTCTGAGTGGAGCCTTGGCGCCCAACTCCTGGAAGGCATTTCGTTGGTCTGAAAAAAACAGTGGCATTAGGCACATTTGTGAGGAGAAGGAAGAGGGGGGGGGGGGGGGGGGTGAGGAGGGGGGAAAGGAAAGAGTAGGTAGAAAAAGCTCTCCAAGAAAGATGAACCGGATTTCGGGGGGGGGGGATACCCCCCCAAAGCCCCTGAACAACAAATTGCGTCTATCTCATAAGGGCGCAGATAACCTAGCCCTCTGAGACCTTCGGGTGTCTAAGGGTTAAGTGAAGGCACAAGTGATCCATCCTATAACAGGGCGCCCTAAGAATAAAATTTCTTACAAGTAAAAAATTTATGCACAGCTTTCGATGGCTTTGTCAAGTGTGAGGCCTTAGCCTCCACCGCCTGTCTGGAGAATCCTACCCCCCCTCCCCGATAAAATGTAGAGGGGGAGGGATTCCTCAGGTCCAGCAGGTAAACAGCTTCCCCAGATGCTTCAGTCCTGTGAGACTCCCCCCTCCAGCAGAGAGTCTGTTGGGGGATAGAGGGCAATTCCCTTCTGTAATGTGCAGTCACTGCTCTTCTGAAGGAGATGGAGAGCACCTAGAAAGTCGACCGGTCTAACCCGGGGATTCTTGGAAGTCCTGGTGTATTCCAGAGTCGGACTGCTTAACAAGAACCCAAAAACATCAAACTGCAATTCCTATAAAATTAAAGCGGAGGTTCACACAAAAATTGAATCTCCCACTTTTCGGAACCCTCCCCCCCCCTCCGGTGTCACATTTGGCACCTTACAGGGGGGGGGTGCAGATACCTGTTTAAGACAGGTATTTGCACCCACTTCTGGGCATAGACTGCTGCGGGAGTCTACGCCTCATCCCGCCCCCCCCCCCCGCGCTGTCCCAGAGACAGCAGGGACCATTCGGATTGCGCAGCGCGACTGGCGCATGCGCAGTAGGGAACCGGGAAAAAAGTCCTGCTAGCAGCATATTTGGAGCGGTGAAGGAGCGGTGTACTCACCGCTCCTATACCCCTCCTACCCATTGAAATCAATGGGACACCACGGGGATACCGCCGGCAAAGTAGCGGTGCTTTGAGGGGGATTTTAACCCTTTTTCACACCGCGGCTAAAACGACGGTAAAGCAGCGCTAAATATAGCGCTGCTTTACCGTCGCCGCCCACACCACCCCAGTGTGAAGCTGTAAAGCCGGCCTTACCGAAGATGGCGGCAGCTTCTGAGTGCCGACATCGCCTGCGGGCCCGGACAGGTAAGTGTCCATGTTTTAAAAGTCAGCAGCTGTAGTATTTGTAGCTGCTGACTTTAAAAAAAATAAAAAATTTGCGGGACCTCCGCTTTAAGATCTAAGTGTGAGGGAGCACGAGGGGCGTGGGCTGGGATGAGCCCAAAACAATGTGGTCACGTAGCCCCAGGATCAGACTCTAGGTCTGAGAGAAAAGAGTTGGTCTGGGAGAGACTTGATTCAGGTGGGTCCATTGTCCTTGGCCTTCTTCGCTTTGCCTTTGATCCAGAGGGGGGGATTAGGCTGGTAGGTGTTGGTCGTTTGTTTGAGCCTGTGCCAGCGTTGGAAATGTCCATTTCGGCTTCTTGGGATATTAGCTTCAGGTGCAGGAGCAGTTTTTCCCCTTCCGATAGGGTGGAGAAGGCGTAGTTTCTCCCCTTGTCTGTGAAATTGACCGCAAACGGGAAGGCCCATCTATATTTTATTTCTCTTTGAGTCAGCGCATTGTAGTAACGGTTTCAGTGCTTTTCTCCTCTGAATCCTGGAGGGTGAGAGGTCCGCAAAGACCTGTACCTGGTGTCCTTGGCACATCACATTGGGAGCAGACCTTGATGATTGTTTCATCACTTCCTCTTTTACGGAGTAGTAATGGGGTTTGGCAATAATGTCTCTGGTGTGCCGTCTTTCCTGGGGGGCCCCAGGGTTCTCGAGACGGGGTTGAGGGATACTGGGGAGCAAGTTTTTTTATCAAGTCCTGCACTGGCGCTGGTACATTGAGTATTTTCTCTGGGAGCCCGCTAATTCTAATGTTATACCTCCTGGACCTGTTTTCCAGGTCGTCGATGCGGGAGATGGCAAAATCCAGTTGTTCCTGCACTGTGTGAATATGCTTGCAATTTTGATTTCTTACGGCTATAGTTTCTTCCTTTTTGCTGCTGTTTGTGCAAGGCCTCTGTCCAGGAGGACTGAGAAATAGATCCTCCATTTGATAGGCGGGGACCCTGGCCTGGATGTCATGGAGAGGGAAGCCAGGCTGCACCGTTGTGTTAGGCCCCAGGGGGGAAAGGGTGTAATCTGCCATGGTGCGTTCAATTAGGGATTCCGTAGAGGCGGGGGGGGGGGGTGACAGCCTGCGGGAAACCCATCTGCAGCCCTTAGGTGAAGTGCTGGGTCACTGGGGGTGGCTCTGACCTGTAATCCGTCTGTCCTGCTGTGCTGGGATTATGGAGCCGTGGCTGTGCTGCGGCAGCCATCTTGGAAATGTAGTCCCCGACTGCGGACTCAAATTGCGGACTGTTGCCCTGAACATATAGGGATGTGCCTGGGTGTGAGGGGAAGACCCCACGGCATTGTGAAAACTCCGGGATCACTGTGCGGGATACTGCGGGCGCCGCTGTATCGGTCTGGAGCTGAGCTCTCGGCTCAAGCGGCCATCTTCGGTGCTCCGCGCATGCGCCCTCCAACTCCTCTACCTTTTTTAGAACACTAACCATTTTCCTGCCTTGAAAACACCTCCAAGCCTTAAACTCTTCACTCAAATAATTTATATGGCAGGGCAAGAGGACGAGATGTCCACAGGCTCTTCTTGTTGAACATAGAGCGGGGGATGTGACTAATAGACATCAGGGACTATTACTTGGCAACCTGCTTGGATCAACTCAAGCACTGGTTTTCACCTCTGGACCCCTTAACTTGGGCAGTAATTGAGCGTTCCCTATCACCTGCCCCAGACCTTTGTACCCTTTTAATCGTAGATCTTTGGCAACCCTTCAGACTAAAAGCCTTTATCCCCACTAAGAGCAACTCTCCTAGCTTGGTGAGAACTGAACAGCCAATTCCCGTCTTAGCTCATTGACACTCCAGTCTACATCCCTATCTCAATGATTTCTACACCTATACCGCACATAAGCCTTCAGTCTTCGATATTGAAAGAAATTATAGTCCTAGATGACATGATGGTTCAATGAGGGACGGTTTACTTCTTAGTATGACAACCCTGAAGGAGTTGTATGGGCTGTATCTCAGAATACAGCACTTCCTGGTGACATCCCCTCCTCCTGAGGTGCATCTCCCCAAACAATTATTGCAGTTCTATTTGTCAATACCTGCCAGAAACAAAGTCATCTCCCTAATATATAACATACTGCAGGAAAAGCTAACATTCCTTAGATCAAACATTTCCTTCTATGGTAGGAAGATTTAAAATCTTCATTCACCATCTCCCAATGGAGCAATGCCATCAGGTCAGTCTTCAAAGCCTTGCATTCCGTCCAGCATTGGGAGTTGACACAAAAGATCTCACTCCGTTGGTATCTCACTCCCTATCACCTAGCTTAGATCTAGCCCTCCCACTTCCCATTTTGTTGGCGAGAATGTGGCCAAATCTGCAATCTTCTCCATATCTTTTGGTCCTACAAGAACATTACAAGCTTCTGGAACAAATTCTTCACAATAATCTCAGATGTGATGGGTGTGGTGACCTCTCCCAACCTGGCTTTGGCTGTCTTGGGCCTTGGAATTGACAACGTTCCCCGCTCTTCTTCGAGAAGTTGTCACGCATATCCTGGTCGCTCATGATAGCCAAACACTGGAAAGCCCAGGAAGCCCCCAATCCCTCTGATGTAGTTATATTTGTCAAGCTCCATCATTCATGAAACATGCTCTTCCATTGTGGCTTGGTCATCAGCCTTCGACTCCTTGTGGGAACTCTGGTCCATCTGTGCCGATAAATTTCATTACCCTTTTGAGTATCTATTTGCTCTACCTTAACCTATATTATGTTGTAGACATGTTTTTTGTGACAAGAAGTACATGACGATTAGATTGCTAGTGTTCCAACAGTTGTACAAGATTTGTTAGTCGTGTTCCTATTCTCTTGTTAAATATGCTGAGAGCAACCTTCCATATGTGTTCGCTCATAGTAGATTAACCTGTATGTCCTGTAAAATGCCCTTAACATGTATTGCTAAAATAAAAAAATGATGGTGGTTTTCAGAATCAGTCCAGTTTTCATCTTGGTTTTTCTCCCCCATCCTCACTCTCTGACCTCTGGTGGGGCTCAGCCCCGCTGTTATTCATGACTAAATCATGGACTAAATAAGGAAGTACATGACTTCTTGTGTTGGGAAGTTAACAATGAGTGATATAGGGGGTGGGGACCCCCGTCCTATAATCCCCCTCATCATTGTTACTCCTATAAAAGACAGTTCTTGTTGTTTCCTCACTCTCTGACTAAGGTCCATGAATAAAGAAATGAACTGGTAGTAAATGGGTCCTCTGATCTCCTAGTTACCTTGAGGGGGGAATTGTAAGATCCTCAGAGACATAGCTGCCTGATGTGGGCGGAGTCTTGGTTTAGGGGAACCAATCTGCTCATGTCTAGTAATAATCTTTTAATTTCTATTTTAGTAGATGGACGCGAGATGAGGAAAACCTCAGAGGATTGTCTCACTTTGTCTCCAGACTGTAAAGTAGAAGATGAGGACATCACACAGTATAGTCCAGGAGAAAACCCGACTACCTCAAATGTCCATCCGGCACCACACAGTGTAGATGGACCATCGTATTCCTCTTATCCTGAGGAACCTCAGCCTGTGAGGGACGGGGCCGTCCTTTCAATAGATAAGAGGTTTTCCTGTACTGAGTGCGGGAAGTGTTTTGTAAAAAAATCTGACTTTGTTACACATCAAAGATCTCACACAGTGAAAAAGCCACATTCCTGTACTGAGTGCGGGAAATGTTTTTCAAAGAAGTCCCATCTTTCCATACATCAGAGATCTCACACAGGGGAAAAGCCGTATTCCTGTCCTGAGTGTGGGAAACGTTTTTCAGAGAAGTCCTGCCTTGTTAAACATCAGAGATATCACACGGGGGTGAAGCCGTATTCCTGTCCTGAGTGTGGGAAACGTTTTTTAGAGAAGTCCAAACTTTACATACATCAGAGATCTCACACGGGGGAGAAGCCGTATTCCTGTCCTGAGTGTGGGAAATGTTTTTCAGACAAGTCCAAAGTTTACATACATCAAAGATCTCACACGGGGGAGAAGCTGTATTCCTGTCCTGAGTGCGATAAATGTTTTTCAGTGAAGTCCAGTCTTTCCATACATCAGAGATCTCACACGGGGGAGAAGCCGTATTCCTGTCCTGAGTGTGATAAATGTTTTTCAGTGAAGTCCAGTCTTTACAGACATAAGATATCTCACACAGGGGAGAAGCCGTATTCCTGTTCTGAGTGTGGGAATCGTTTTTCATGGAAGTCCAGTCTTATTAAACATCGGAGATCTCACACGGGGGAGAAGCCGTATTGTTGTTCTGAGTGCGGGAAATGTTTTTTAGAGAAGTCCCTTCTTTTTAAACATCAGAGATCTCACACGGGGGAGAAGCCGTATTCCTGTCCTGAGTGCGGGAAATGTTTTTCAATGATGTCCAATCTTTACACACATCAAAGATCTCACACGGGTGAGAAGCTGTATTCCTGTCCTGAGTGCGATAAATGCTTTTCAGTGAAGTCCAGTCTTAACAGACATCAGAGATCTCACATGGGAGAGAAGCCGTATTCCTGTCCTGAGTGTGATAAATGTTTTTCAGTTAAGTCCAGTCTTTACAGACATCGGAGAATCTCACACAAGGTAGAAGCCGTATCCCTGCTCTGAGTGTAGGAATCGTTTTTCAGAGAAGTGCAGTCCAGTCTTATTAAACATCAGAGATCTCACACTGGGAGCAGACATATTCCTGTCCTGAGTGCAGGAAATGTTTTTCACAGAAGACCCATCTTTACAGATCTCACACAGGGGAAAAGTAGATTTCCTGTTCTGAGTGCAAGAAATGTTTTGTATCAAAAGCACAACTTGTCAACCATCAGAGATCACACACAGGGGAAGAGTCATATTCTTGTCCTGAGTGTGGGAAATGTGTTTCAGTGAAGTGCAATCTTTATAACCATCAGAGATCTCACAAAGTGGAGAAGCTACTTTCCTGTCCTGAGTGAGGGAATTGTTCCTCACTGAAGTCCTGTCTTCCTGTACATCAGGGATCCCACACAATCCTCAAAGGTGTATTAGTGCCTTGAGTGCGGGAAATTACTTCTATATGAATGTTGCTGGACATCACAGCTCTCATGTGGGGAAGAAGCACACCCTGATATACACCTCAGATATACTCCATGGCTGATCTCCATCATGTAAGAAACAGTTCATAAGGAGATCAGAGATCACCAAAAGACATGGATGAAGTGTTGTACCGTGTTGGCCATTGATAGCAGTAGAAAAAAAAATTGAGTCATTACCTTTCTTTGGCTGAGTACATTTTGTGGTGTAAGCTTTCACAAACACTTAGAGATCTATTTTTTAAAATGTAGTTAGTCTGTGACAAGTTCTGGCCATGTTTTCTTTCTTTTTTTTTTATTGTTTATTCTGGGAAAGAGGCCCACATGGACCACAACATTACAATACATTACAGGAACAGGAATACAACCGTGTAAATATAACAGTAACTACATAACTAGAACATGTATAATGAATGGTACATCTGATCGCAGTTCACAATGTTCTAGATATAGAGAACTTATTGTGAGGAAGTTACTATTCAAATCTGGTTGTAGATCGAATTTCTCAGTTATACAGTGCTCGTTGTTCTGTCATATACTCCCCTGCCTTGGGGGGAATCATATGTATTCTTGGGGTGTGGGTTGTGAAGATTTTGCAGCCCCATTTCTCTATACAGTATAAGAAGTCAAGGATAGAAGGAAATAGGGGTATTTAATAGAGCGGGGGTAGATAGAAAGTAGCTGGTAGAGTGGGGGGGACATGGGGAGGGGAGTTGGGGGGGGTCCCACGAACATGGAACTGTGGGGTTTCTTGTCTGGCTAATCTTCCAGAGGATTAGGCATTAGTCACGCATTACTTTATTAAATTGGAGCATACGGTTGGTTTTCTTCTTATTATTATTAGGTGTCATATGTATTTCCTCTTGGGGCCTGGCCTTCATCTGAATATATTGTTGTGGATTTATTAATGCTTTGATAAAATGACTATTTCTATTGTATATGTATAATGCTGAATCTCCTTACTCAAAACAAAGTAACTAGAGAACCCCCCCCCCCCTCCCATTGAGTGGGTTCAGGAGTCCAATACAAGACATCAACAGACAAACCTGGATGAAACTGGCCAAGACGACCCCTTAGATAAGAATCCTCCAATCTACAGATGACAACACAACTAGACCTGGATGAATATGACTGGGAGATGAAAACACTTAGATAAGAGTCTTCCAATCCACAGATGACAACACAACTAGACTTTGAATATGTTTTTGCAAACAATGAGTCATCTTCTTACTATAAAGGGGGCTATCTGCCCAGAGCAATAAAGAGGAAGTTTCACTTTGAACAAGTGTGTCAGTGGGTCACTTCTAGCATGCATGAACATTTTGAAATTAGACCAGGTGCAGATAACTCGGTTCAGACATTTTAGTCTGAAATCCATTACAACTTGACGCTCAACGTGGGGCTCTCGGGTTGAACCAGACTACAGCTGACCAAGAGGCCACCGAGAAGGAACCACCACGGGCGGGACAGGGCCTGATCAACTCTGATACGGTGAGATTTCACATTCCTATCTTGCTAGTATATCCCGTTCCCGTGTGGGTCCATCTCTGTGTCCGTGTCGGCTGCTGAAGGTCACCAAAAAACAGGTAATACTTGCCCGAGGTCCATTATATGAACCTGTATTCCGCTTATCTGCAGCCTGTAAGAACATTGTGTTGTGTTGTATGACTCTGTGGTTGTGTTGTATGGGTCTGTGATACATGATATTGAAAAGTATTGACACACAGGGACGTGGATAAACCCCTTCGGAAAGGTGTTAATGTGGTGTAGCATTTCACCCAGAAGGGGGCGTCTTCTCACCCCTTTAGTGTGTAGCACAGGAGGGCGCTTCGGGGAATAGTCACGGATGAAGACGTGGTTAAAACTTCTCCTGGGAAGTGCGGTAAAGCACGGGAACACCAGGAGGAGGCATCAGGACGTGGTTTAAACTTCTCCTGGGAAGTGCGGTAAAGCACAGGAACACCAGGAGGAGGCGTCAGAATACACGCTCAGCGGCGTGTGGGATCCCGTGACAGTAAATATTGTGTGGTCATTATAAATCAAACATACACATCTATTACAATTCGTGCAAATGTCATGTCATAACTGTGTTTGTGGATTGATGTTCAGCATTTCTTGAAGGAGGTTGGAAGGTTAATTGGGTGATTTAGAAGAAACAGAGGAAAGTGAAAAGTTGAGAACCTCATTGTTAAATATTAACTACTGTACTTCTTATCTGTCTGTTAAATGTCTTGTTGAGGGAAGTGAGTGGTCACACACTACCCGACCCGTATTCTGTGGTCATCTCGGACGGGCAGAACCTTGACTCAGTCTACGTTTTGGGAAGACGCACCAGGGGCGACCCAGGTGGCAGTCGAACATTGTAGACAAAACCTCTCTTTATCTTACTATCTGTTTTGTCCTCGTTAACTTGAGATTGGGATATAGTCTGAACCGGTACCAGGTGACGAATAGAGGAATTTCCAGACCCTTTGAGAAACCAAGGCAACCTCGTGATCCGTCTAAAAACCTGAGCAGATACATAAATATCCCACTCATCAAGACAGAAATAGTGGGGCTTAAATTGATTAAGCCAGAGAAAGGAAAACTCGCCTCTGACTTAGTCACAGAGAGAGAGGGGGGGGGGGGAATTATGTTAAGAAAGCAAAAAAAATTAGCTAAGATCTGTAGCATCACCATTCCTCCAGGGGGTAGATTGCAGCCGGAGGAATGGCAGAAAATACTGAAGGATAAACGGGGGGTGTTATCTGACAATGGTCTACTAAAAACTGCAGAGGTTTGGTTCAATGTGGCAAGAGCAATTCAAAGGGAGAACTGGTTAGAACAGGAAACCCAGCAGGGGGGTAATGTTGTATATGTGTACCATGAAGGAAAAAGTGTCCCTGATACCCTACCTAAACCACCCCCATGCGAGGGAAAGAGGGCTGAGCCTAAAAACACACCAACACCCCTGTACCCTGTGTTGAATACTAACGGTTCGTATTTTAGCCCAAACACCCCTGTAACTTTAATGCCAAGCTTGAACGGGTCTGTGACTGGGGGAACTGCAGCTGGCAGCAACCAAGCCACTGCGTCGCCTCCCATTGCCCAGCTCCCAGACAGCTCAATTCGTGTCTTGCCCACAACACAGAACCCGTTCATTGGCACACCACTAGCTGCAAACATCCCCAACCAGCTAGGCCCCCTCCAACACACGCCAGCCCCCATAGTGATGAGGGGCATTAGAGCAGCGGAAGGTGCCCCAATAATGTATGTTACCTTTACCCTGCCCCAAGTAATGTCATTGGTAAATAACCTGCCTGACCCGGAAAAGCAGCCAATGCCCTTTTATTGTATGCATAATACAGGTGCAGCATAGGGACCTGTACAAAAAACAGGTGATGTCTCCTGGCCTATCATGGAGAAAAATTTGTATGTGTGTAGAACAATGACACTGACTATGAATCAGACCTAGAATTCTGTGACCAATTACACAATTGGGCTAAGGACAAGTTGGCAGACCAGGCCACAACTTTACAAAACATAACACAGGGTAAGACAGAAACTGTTGAGAAATACCATGCCAGGTTAGTACAGACAGGTTAGTACAGACATTCACTGACCTAGGTTTTAATGTGCACATGAAGGCACATGCACAAATGCTCTCAGCAGCGTTTGTCACAGGCCTAAAAGACTCCAAGAGGTTGCTGGTATCTCGACCCAAATATCGTATGGTTGCCCTAGACTCACTTTTATTGGTAGCAAAGGGGCTAGAATCCAGTCAGAATATCAAGAAAATAACTCTCATGATGACCTCTGACACCCAATACCCACCTCCCCAGCAGAGACCCCCGCGCCTCTGCTTTAACTGTGGACGCCAGGGTCACTTTAGGAAAAAATGCAGAGCACCCCGATCCCAAGGAAACCCCATTACCCATTAAAAGCCCTCACAAACCGGGCTAATTTCCTCTCAAATAGAAGCCTTAGGCAAAGAAAGGAACCCTAATCCCTTGTACTAGCCTGTGCAATATACCCCTATTCCTGGTCAAAAAGAAAAATAAGTTTGAAAAATCCTTTTCACTATGTGAGGCAACACGCTGCAGCTGTGCTCCTCACCCCCACCCTTGCATTTTACTGCAGAGTGAGGTGGCTCCCTCCCTTCAAATTTCTGTGTGAAAGACTGTCGGTAAAGAGATGTTAACTGTTGACAAACTGTGAAATTACTAGGAAAAAATTTGATGTTTATATGTGTGGGATATACAAGACTGGATTGATTTAGTTATTATTCTAGCAGGCTAGAATAATAAAGGTTGTGCAAGTTGAGAAAAATAGTAGTTAGACAAGGAAACAGTACAAAAGAGAAGATATGTTTAGAATGGATGTTATGAAGAAATATGCAAATGTTAATGAAAGAAAAGGCTGGAAATGTTTTGATTACTTTAAAGTTTTTTTCAGATTTGGGATTCATCACCCATATGGCACACGGGCGGATGCTGTCTTCAGCCTTCATGGCAGGCCTCAAGGAGTTAACCCGAAAAAGCCTCACCATGGCCCAACCAGAGTACAGTGTGCAGCAGCAACAATATCAAAACCCTGGACGTCCCACCTCGGAACACCTGGATCTCCTATGCTAGGAATTTGGCAAGCCTGTGTCACTAACCCATGTCAGGGCAACCGCTTCAAAGAACTCAGAAGGCCCATTAGCGAGGGTGACCCTACCCATTGAGGGACATCAACCACTTTCTTAAGCGACACAGGTGCAGCCAAAAGCGTGATTAGAGAAGAGGATTTACCTGACCACTCCTATCTTTCTGATATTGACATATCTTGTGTGGGCATAGATGGAACTCTCAGAACTAACCCGTTGACCCGCCCCCTACAAGTTGGAAAGTACCCAGACCTTCTGGCTCGATTTGTTGTCTCTTCCACCTGTCCACTCAATCTCTTGGGAGCAGATGTACTGTCCAGACTTCAGGCTTCCTTTGTCTTCTCTGAAGATGGATCTGTTACCGTCTCTTCTCCACTGGGCTTTAGCTGAGGATGAAGGACACTTAAAGATGCCATGGTCATGGTGCGGTTGAAACTTGGAGCTCCCCTGCCCGGAAACCACAATACCCTCTAAAGTTATCCCAATCTGCAGCTGTTTTCACAGCATGCCAAGGCCCTTGTGCCAAATGGAGCCCTGATACCCTGTACATCTCCACACTACACACCTCTGTTCCCTGTAAAGAAGAGAACCCCTAAGGGAGAACCAGACAAGTACAGAATGGTCCAGGACCTCTGAAGCTACAGTCCGGAAGCCTCCTTACTGATGCAACCCCTTTATGATGCCCTCAAATCTGACCCCTTCCAAAAGTCCTCAGAGGCAATATCCAACTTCGAGGCCCTCAAACAAGCCATTTCATGAGCTCTGGTTTTAAGGGCTCCCGGACTACGAAAAGACGTTCAAACCCTTTGTATCCGAACATCTGGGACATTACTGCCATACTCAACCAGATCCAGCCGAAACATCTGTCCACTGCCAGACATTTGAGACTCCAATGTTCCCTCCTTCAACTGGACAACATTACTCTATTACGTTGTCAAACACTGAACACTTCAACCCTTTTTTCCACTTCCCGAGGGGGGAATAGAAGATGAGCCGAGTCTACCCCAGGATTGTTTTCAATTAATGCGGCTGGAAACCACACATCTCCCCACGTGAGTGAAATACCCCTGCAGAATCCAGACCTAACACGGTTCTCTGAAGCCTTACCACTAGGGGATGTCTGCACAAGAGACAGAGCTGCAAGCACTCACTACCAGTGATGGCACTAACGCCATTAAAGTAAACGGCGTTACGTAACGCCGTTACTTTAGAGGGTAACGAGTAATCTAACTGATTACTCTTCCCCTCGCGGTAACGCTGTTCCCATTACTGGGGCGGCGTTACCGCAATTACCCGCCGCGATCGCGGAGCCGTCCGCGGCCTCGGCTTCGGCCTAGCTCCGGAGCGGCGGCCGACAGGTGCACCAAGATGGCCGCCGCTCCGGCCTAGCTCCGGAGCGGCGGCCATCTTGGTGCACCCGTCGGCCGTTTACAATGTGATTGCTCCGTCAAATGACGGAGCGATCACTTTGTAAACAAACCGGCGTCAAGATGACGCTGGTCTCCCCTCTGTGTACAGATCTGTACAGTGGAGGGGAGAGATCGGATGGCAGCAGCCATCCCTCCATACCCTGCCACTACTCTGCAACACCCTGCTAATACTGCGCAATACTCTGCAACACCCTGCCAATACTGCGCAATACTCTGCCAATACTGCGCAATACTCTGCAACACCCTGCCAATACAGCGCAATACTCTGCAACACCCTGCCAATACAGCGCAATACTCTGCAACACCCTGCCAATACAGCGCAATACTCTGCAACACCCTGCCAATACTGCGCAATACTCTGCAACACCCTGCCAATACTGCGCAATACTCTGCAACACCCTGCCAATACTGCGCAATACTCTGCAACACCTTGCCAATACTGCGCAATACTCTGCAACACCCTGCCAATACTGCGCAATACTCTGCAACACCCTGCCAATACTGCGCAATACTCTGCAACACCCTGCCAATACTGCGCAATACTCTGCAACACCCTGCCAATACTGCGCAATACTCTGCAACACCCTGCTAATACTGCGCAATACTCTGCAACACCCTGCCAATACAGCGCAATACTCTGCAACACCCTGCCAATACAGCGCAATACTCTGCAACACCCTGCCAATACTGCGCAATACTCTGCAACACCCTGCCAATACTGCGCAATACTCTGCAACACCCTGCCAATGCTGCGCAATACTCTGCAACACCCTGCCAATACTGCGCAATACTCTGCAACACCCTGCCAAAACCGCGCAATACTCTGCAACACCCTGCCAATACTGCGCAATACTCTGCAACACCCTGCCAATACTGCGCAATACTCTGCAACACCCTGCCAATACTCTGCAACACCCTGCCAGTGCCACTACTGCGCAATACTCTGCAACACCCTGCCAATACTGCGCAATACTCTGCAACACCCTGCCAATACTGCGCAATACTCTGCAACACCCTGCCAATACTGCGCAATACTCTGCAACACCCTGCCAGTGCCAATACTGCGCAATACTCTGCAACACCCTGCCAATACTGCGCAATACTCTGCAACACCCTGCCAATACTGTGCAATACTCTGCAACACCCTGCCAATACTGCGCAATACTCTGCAACACCCTGCCAATACTGCGCAATACTCTGCAACACCCTGCCATACCCTGCAACACCCCGCCATACCCCGCAACACCTGGCAATACCCCGCCACACTCTGCAATACGCGGTAATACCCAGCCATACTCGGCGATACCCAGCCATACTTGGCGATACCCAGCCGTACCCAGCTATACCCAGACAATATTACAGTTGGGGAGATGACGTGGATATTACAGTGGGGGCTTTATGGTGGTGGAATTTTCAAAGGTTTTTGCAAATTCAATTATTATTTGCTGATCCGAAAAATGATCCGATCCGTGACTCTGCAACGATCCGATCCGTGAGTTTGGAGGGGACAGATGTACAGGGGGGGAACAGATATATGTGTGGGGGGGGGCAGACGTGTAGTGGGGTACAGAGGGGGAACAGATATATGTGTGTGGGGGGGGGGACAGACGTGTAGTGGGGTACAGAGGGGGAACAGATATATGTGTTGGGGGGGAAATAGACGTGCAGGGGGGGAACGCGCCCCTTGCTTACAGTAATACTAGACCCGCCCCTAAGAATATTAAAAAAATAAAGTCAGTTACTTTGCTGAGTAACTAATTACTTTTCCAATGTAGTAACTGAGTTACTAACTCAATTACTTTTTTGGGAGAAGTAATTTGTAATGTAACTAATTACTTTTTTAAAGTAAGATGACCAACACTGCTCACTACAGCATGTAAACTGGCAGAGGGAAAAAGAGCCAACATTCTTTCAGCATTGCCAATGACTTTGGCATTCCTGACAGCTGCAGAAAACACAGTTCAGCCATCAAAGACCTGATGGACGCCTCACTTCTCCCAACCCAAGTGGCTATTCTAAAGGTAAAAGCACACAGCTGAACTCGAAAGAAGCCCGAGGCAATCATCTAGCCGATTCAACTGTCAAACAGGCAGCCAGCGTGAAGTGGAATGTGGTAGAAGAATATCACCCCATGCTTGCCCTACAGACTCTCCCAGTGGACAGAGTTTATCTGAAAGAACTACAGGAAGCAGCAAGTCCGGATGAAAAGGAAAGCTGGAAGCAGAGGGGAACAACCCTCAAGTATGGACTATTTGAGTGCAACAAGAAACCTTGCTTACCCAGGAATATGTACTCTGCCGTGGTACAATGGGCACATGGAGCTGCCCATCTGTCAAAGACTCTTATGAATTCCTTCATCAACAAATTCTATGTAGCTGCAGGAATCAGTCCACTGACTAGCAACTTCTGTAAGTCATGCACCATTTGTGAGAAGTGTAACCCGGGATACAGAGAAAGCCCTTGTATCTTTTACAGCGGATACAAATTAACCACATCCAAATGCCAAAGAGTGGACAATTTGAGTACGCCTTAGTAGTTTCACACAGCCTACCACCCCCAGAGTAGCGGGAAGGTAGAAAAAGAATGAATGGCACATTAAAGACTTGAATGTTAAAAATGGCCCAAGAGACTGGTATGCATTGGCCAGACAGCCTGCCCAGTGCCCTGTTCAGCATCAGATACACACCAAGGGGAGAACACTCCCCTACCCCCTTATGAGATTTTGTTTAGTTTAGCCCCTAGACTTGGGTGTTATTATTCAAAACAGTTACAATTGCAATCTGATGTATTGACTAAATATGTGACCGCATTGTCTCGTGAATTAACCCATATCCATGCACAAGTGTTTTCTTCCATTCCAGACCCAGACTCCGACACAGGAACCCACAAGCTGCTGCCCGGAGACTGGGTACTAATAAAAAATTTATAAGAAAACACTCGCTGGAACCAAGATTCGACGGACCATTCCAGGTTCTGATAACTACTGCCATCTCCGTTAAAGTCGCAGGAAAGAACTCCTGGATCCACGCTTCCCACTGCAAGAAGGTTCCGACCCCTGAAGACAAGTCCCAGGCTACACCAGGATGACAGTGCTACATATCCTTTTTTTTTGGTGGGGCTGGTGGGAACTCAACAAGTGGCCATCATAAAAAAAGAGGGTATCACACAATTTTGGTACAATTCATCCAACACACACGTGGCCACTTTTGCTTTTGATTACTGCAATATAGCCTCCTGTCCCTTAGATGTTTTCTGGCAATGTCACTGGTATAACACCCTTGGACGTGGACCTCAGTTTGCATCCATATATATATGTGTCACAGATAGTTACTGGGAATAGAATTGTGACTATTGGGGGTCAGTGGGTTGGAATACAGGAGCAGACTGGGGGTACGAACCACAGAGTGCACGGAATAGAACAGATAAGAATGGTAAATCCTTGTTAAAAAGAATGACCCTGCTGAAACCAGGTACATGTAAATCCACTGGGAGAACAGGCTACAACATGCCCCTTACCCTGACTATAGAGAACCCTAGCCCCGGTGACACAGGTATATATGTGTTAGGAGCATGGATGTCAGGGGGGAGGGCCGCTGGGAAAGTTCCAACTAAAAGACATGTATAATTCGACAGACAGGCAGTCGACCCAGTCAATCGCTAACCCTCTCAGACCCTCCATCCGCACCCTAGGTGATATGGTAGCGGTGGCAAATCCCACTTTTCTGATCTTTCTAGATATTATAGTATGTTGTGTTATCCCGAGTGTAAAGAAATTCCTAGGCAAAACAGTTGACCAAGAGACCCCAATAATGAATCAACAGGACGCAGAAGATGAGGACTTTGAAAAGCCCTATGCCCCATTACAGTCCCTCCCCATATCTACAAATTATAAGATCATTTAGCCATAGGGATAGCATCTGACTTCCACATGTGCAAAGACTGTGGCAAGGGGGGTGATGGGCTAGCCATCACCCGTCTAACGTTCCAAAAAGTTCCAAGGCACACGAGGACAGATGAGTTAGACCACCTACTAGGGACAGAATAGCAAATAGACATTTTAAGGGGGGACTGTTGTGGATTTATTAATGCTTTGATAAAATGACTATTTCTATTGTATATGTATAATGCTGAATCTCCTTACTCAAAACAAAGTAACTAGAGACCCCCCCTCCCATCGAGTGGGTTCAGGAGTCCAATACAAGACATCAACAGACAAACCTGGATGAAACTGGCCAAGACGACCCCTTAGATAAGAATCCTCCAATCTACAGATGACAACACAACTAGACCTGGATGAATATGACTGGGAGATGAAACACTTAGATAAGAGTCTTCCAATCCACAGATGACAACACAACTAGACTTTGAATATGTTTTTGCAAACAATGAGTCATCTTCTTACTATAAAGGGGGCTATCTGCCCAGAGCAAAAACAGAGGAAGTTTCACTTTGAACAGTGCGTGTCAGTGTGTCGCTTCTACCATGCATGCAGGAACATTTTGAAATTAGACCAGGTGCAGATAACTCGGTTCAGACATTTTAGTCTAAAATCCATTACAATATAAACATGTTCCACAGCTGCCATGTTTTGGAATATGTTTCCTGTCTATTTTGAGCTGTGAGAATGAGGTCTTCCATTTTTTGATTTTGAAATAAAGTGAACAGTACTGTAGACAATTAGTGCGCTTAATCAACCTTAAAATAAATAAATAAATTAGTAGATCTTCTTGTGAGTTCCTGTGTTTAAATAAATATAAAGTGCAATTGTGTTTCCTGGAACATCTTGTTCCTATAGGATAAATAATTTGCTTAAACGGTGAGAACTTTTAAGTGAATATAAATAATTCCAAGTCTGTGTTTAAAAACCTCTAGAATATAAATACGTGATTGAGCAGAAAATACGTTAAAACATGTGAAATAAATATACTGAGATTCGGTTGCTTAGTCCACATACACCACCAATTGATCAGGTGTTTAAAATTTAAGGACAAAGGAAAACCACACTATCCTCCTGATATAATCCACTAGCAAATATATATGCAACAAACATAGGGTTTTCTGCATGTAATATATCTGATCACATTCAGCTGTTTAAATCCTTATAGTAAATATCTAAAAATGAAACAGTTCCCTTTTCCTTATGTGTGGGGATTCATGTGCTGCAATCCTTCAATTAGGGATATTTCCTTTGCCTCCTGTCAGATTTCCGATCCACATAGAAAAAAACAAAAGACAGACATACCATTGCGCAGCGCTGTGTAAAAGGTGTGGGGTGAGTGTGGGCTTCTAACTATTCGCACTACTCACATTTTTTGATTTTGTCAACTTTTTTGAGCCATAAACAAATGGTTGGTGGGTGTGGTGATTTCCAGTGCAGTGGAATGCAGGCTTTGGCTGCATCGAGAAGGTGGCATATCACAGATTTCTTTTAGATACGTTCGGGTGTGTCTGACGCATGTAGGAGGAAAGTGGGTTTGTCTGTGATGTTGCCGTCTGTGAGATTTTGTACTAGTCTGCGAACTACCTTCCAGAAATTCACCATCCTAGGGCATGACCAAAAAATGTGTTTCAGGGTTCCTCTTTCTGTCTGGCAATGCCAACAGAAGTCAGATGTTGTGGGAAAGAATTTGTGTAGTAGTGATGGGGTTCTATACCATCTTGATAGAATTTTGCAGTTGGTTTCCTGAATTTTGGTGCAGATGGAAGATTTATGTGTGAATCTAAGGATATGGTTTAGTTTATTAGGTCTGAACTGGCAGTCCAGTTTCCTTTCCCACTTGATGAGGCATGGAGGTTGATACTCCGCAGGAGGTGTATTTAACAGGGTGTAGGTGAGGAAAGTGTATGCGGTAGAACTCTAAATTCAGTACAGAATTCCTCTAGTGTTGTGAGGGGTTTGCTATGGTCAGTAGGAGGCTGTATGGATCTCAGAAAGTGGCATAATTGAAGTGATCTCAGGAAGTCCAGGCGGAACGGGCCAGTGGAATCTGAGAATTCTGTAATCAGCTTTCAGCGTCCCCCAGAACTAAAGTGGGAGGCTTGGTAGAGGCCCACATCACCTAGACCCCGAAAGACCACATCATGCAGGCCTGGTGCAAACTGGGGGTTTCCCAATATGGGGTGTAAGGGTGAGTTCTTGGAAGAGAGAGAAGGTTGGAAGATGAGAAGGGCACAGATTTTTGTGGTGTTGCCTATCAGGGGATGGCGTTTTGATATTTTTTGGGAGGGCTGAATAGCACCACGGGGCGCTACTGAGGGGAATCTCACTTTGGGCTTGTTCTAGCTGAGGCCATAGTTTGGTTTCGCGGTGCCAGCACCAATCTACCAGCATGCCTAAGTGTACCGCGTGATAATAGGTGCGAATGTCCGGCATCGCTAGACCTCCATGTTGTTTAGGGAGGGCGAGTATTTTTTTGTTGATCCGGGGTCTTGTTCGGGCCCATATGAACTCTATGAATGCCGATTTGTACCTGTTTAAAGTAGCCTTCAGTGATGTGGATGGGTAGGGCTTGTAGAAGGTAAAGGAATTTGGGGAGGATGGTCATTTTAAGGATATTACAGCGGCCAAACCAGGAATGTAGACCTGTGTGGCATTGGTTACGTAAAGTCTTAATTTTTTTCAGGAGGGGCGGGAAGTTGAGTTCATAAAGTTGTGAAATTTTTTGGGGGAGGAGCGTGCCCAGATATTTTAAAGTCTTATTGGTCCATTTTAAATTGATGCTAGATTGTAGGTGTATGAGCTGGGGCTGTGGTATTCAGACTCCCATCACCTCTGACTGAAGACGCTTGGTGTTTTGGTAATGTTGGCTGTATGTAACAGGTTTAGCACCTTAGTGGTATTGTCGCTGACTTCTCTGGTTGGTGCGAAGCCCACCTGGTCTAGGTGTATCAGGTAGGGTAGATGTTGTAGTCTATTATCTTAGTAAATCATTTAAGGTCAGTATTAAGAAGGGATACTGTTCGGTAGTTTCCACATTGAGCTGGGTCTTTACCGTCTTTGGGAATTACTGATATTTGGGCTTGTAGTGTTTTCCCTTTACTAAGGTCGTTGAGTTTAACTAGATGGTTACCTAAAGATGGGATTAGGGTTTTATAGTATTGGGTAGTGAGGCCATCTGGTCCCGGTGCCTTTCCTGGTTTGGTATTTCCTATAGCCAGTTGGAGCTCAGTTAATGTGATGGGCCTTCTAATAGGTCGCATGCTTCAGTTGGTAAAGTGGGCATCTGGGAGGAAGCTATGTAGTCTGCCGTTTGCTCTTGGGGGGCTGTGTTGTGTGCAGATTATAGAGAGTTTCATAATACGATTTAAATGTTCGAGTAATTTTTTAAGGTAGGGATGCTTTTTGTCCCATAGGGGATATGATGTGTGGTATATAATTTGCCATTTTCTGGGTACGTAGGGATTGGGACAATAGTCTCCCGCATTTATTGCCCGACTCATAGAATTTTTTGCGACAAATTTGGAGCGCCGCCTTGGCTTTAAAGTGTAGGAGATCAGTAATCTGTGTGCGGACAGTGTCCAAGGTCATTTTCTAGTGGTCTGGTTGGGGCCTACTTATGTCTAGTTTCTAGTGTTTGTAATTTGCTTAGGAGGGAGGTCAGTTGTGCTGATCGTTGTCACTTGATCCATGTTTTATGAGTACACCGGATCAACGCCTTGTGGGCAAGTTTTATTTCATATCATTGGATTCATTTAGTGCCTTTAAAGTTGTATTGCACTATTTTTACTGATGAAGGTATTTCGGGAATAATACCATATTATAGCCACTAGATGGACCTAACCATCATAGGAAATCACTGTGTTATTAAAATACAGTGCTAATTTTTCATGGCTGAATGAACGCTTGCCACATTCATCCAATTAATTTTCTACAAGTAGACCCCTTAGTTTCCTTCATAAGGCATGGTTTCATACCAATTCCTGAGGATATACTCATACACTTGTGAGGATTAAGATTAAGAGATTGAGATGTATTGTCATTGTAGAAACAAATCACAATGAAATTACATTTATAGTAGTCATTGAAGGATATAAAGGGTAAATGTCAGTGAAAAATACATTAAATGTAATTTTAGAGCACACAGATGCAATATTTTACACAATTGTTTTGGTTGCTGAGTAAATAGATACCCAACATGTCCATCATTATAATAGTGTGTGTGTCTTTGAAATGATGAAAAACGTTGGTACTCAAAAACATCCTATGACACGATAACCCTTCTGCTGCCATGGATGTCATACTGACCTACAGAACTGCTTCCAGCTGGCCATACATATGTCTATGGCATTCCCCCTTCTGCTAAAAGCTTATGGTCTGCTGAGCTTCCCTCCACACCACAGGTGGTCTGCCTGTCCTCTAAGATGGCTCCCCTCAGCTGTAACATCCCACCACAGCACCGATCCACCTGTGGCTGCTTTTGGCTTCTTCCTTCTTCTCTCCTCTCCTCTCCCACAGGCTTCAGCTGCTGCAGGGGAGTCACAGGGTGATCAAAATGTCCAAATACATCCCCCCCGCCACTGAAAGACCCCCCCTGTTCTGGGACCTTCTACTGAAGCCCCAGAGCCCCCTCCCCTGGCCGGCTTCCCATCCTTCTCCGTCCATTGGCTGCAGCTGGGATTGGAAATCAGTGCGTTGTTCAGGATGAAGAGTGAGGGGGGGGGGTTTCATGTCATGTTTACCAGCCCCTTCCTGAATGAACACAGTGAGGGATCAGTACCGATCACTTCTGTGTTCAATTATCACTGAAGCATAGTAAAGAGTGTTTACTGTGCTTCAATTTTGTGAAGGAATACACCCATAGGACAATATTGGAGATAACAGCAGTATTGTCTTCACCAATCACAACCCGGATCTTTCCCAGTACAGGACAGGAGGGGGGGTGGGTTATAGTACAATAAGGGCCCCATGGACATGACAGAGACCCTCGTAGATACGACTTTGTCATCTGATCTATCAGGAAATGACCAGATTGGAGGACAGTCTCATGTCTGGGAGGTACCTGCACACAGTGGAGGCTCCTCAGGGGATATTGTGATTGGACAGGTCAGAATACCCTATAGTTTCCCCTCATAAACTGACACTGGGAGGAGTCTGTGTACTCTCCCTCCCCTCTGTATACAATGAATGTAGACCTGTCAGAAGAGCAATATGTAGAAATTCTGTAAACCATCAGGAGACGGAAAAAGGATAAAATATGATGGGAGAGATGGGACTAAGTGTAGTGATAATACCAGAAGGTGTGAGATTGTTCTAGAAGATCGGTAGAAGTACGGAGCATGGACTCACATCTGTGAGGTTGTGGGGAACCCATCCAGGGATCAGATAACTAATAGTCTGAGGACTTGTGGAGAATATGCCTGTCTCCTCACTGAAGTCAATGGGTGGTCAGACTTTATGGTCATCTGGGAATTCCGGATGGTCATATACTAAGCAGTATTTGGATCCCGGTGGAGAACTTTCACCCCAAGAAAAAATGAGGGTAAAGTTATAAGAGGCCCTCATAGCAAAAATGGGAACTCTAAAATGTTTTCTTTATAAGGTAGGTGTTTAAGGGACAAGCAACTCTAAATTACATCAACGCGTTTCATGGATTCATAGTGTCACTTTATCAGGACAGGTGTAAGAAGACGATATAAAAATAGGGAATGAAGTAAAAGTCCAGTATATTGTATTATAAAGTCAGATACAATTCATGGACAGGACTGGGATTTTTAACATTTAGGATTTGTATTATGTTAGACAAGGTGAAGAGATATGTGGAGAGAATGATCAATACATGGAGAAATAAATCTATTCTGTCATATAAGGCAATCAATAGATCAAAAAATGACATCAACCAATCAATAAGATCCATTTCATGTAATAGATTTATCATTCTGTGCACTGGTTATGTTGGAGGATCAAACCGTGATTACTGGATATTGGAAAAATTCCTATTGATCTTATGATTGCTGCCATGGAGTCCTGATTGATTATTGATGGGAATAAAGTCCAATAAAAACAGAGATTTTGGATTCTATGGATTATTGATATAAAATCTCTTCATATTCCATGGAATAAATATGTGTAAAATAGTTTTGGATGTGATGTAATAAATCTCTATAAAAAGACTTTGTGGTGTTTGTTAGATCTTTTCTATTCCTCTCTGGATTTCAGGAAGAAGAAACAATTCCTCCAATATTGGATGGTGAGGAGGGGGAGGGGTTTGGGGTACTTTTGTACATAGACTCTGCCTGACCCAAGATGGCCACCAGAGTAAAATTCTTGGTGGCTGCAGGATGCTACTAGTGCTAGCCACCTCACCAGCTTGGACTGCCTTTTTTTGCGACTCACCAGGTCAACACAAAAACTTCTGTCCTGGTATGTAAAAGACTAGGATGTACTAGGCCGCTGGTGCCTGCTAGCGCACCAAAAGATAGTGCGGCACTAGTACTGACATCCACGATGTCCGCCGGGCACCCGCGATTGCCCGGGAACACAGCAGGACCGTGGATCTGTGTGTGTAAACACACAGATCTACATCCTGTCAGTGGAGAGGAGACCGATGGTGTGTTCCCAGTACAGAGGAACACCGATCGGTCTCCTCCCCTTGTGAGTTCCCTCCCCCCACAGTTATGCCGCGTACACACGTGCGGACTTTTGCCGGCGGACTTAGTCCAGCGGACAATCCCGCCGGACTTTCCAGCTGGGTCCGCTGGACTTTCCGAGCGTGTGGACTTGCCCACACACGCACGGACTTCTCCGGCGGATAATCCGCCGGCCAAAAGTCCGCGGGACTTTTGAAAATGAACGGACTTGCCCACACACGGAGCAGTCCGTTCATTTCGAACGTAACTTCAGGTACGTAGCTAGCGTAGGCAGTAAATGCCGGCGCGCTAGCTCCGTGACCTGTCATGGATTTAAAGGGAATCCCCACGACGAAAAACGGCGCGGGGGTCCCCCCCAAATCCATGTCAGACCCTTATCCGAGCACGCAGCCTGGCAGGCCAGGAAAGGGGTGGGGACGAACGCGCGCCCCCCCCTCCTGAGCCGTACCAGCCGCGTGCCCTCAACATGGGGGGTGCCCTGGGGAAAGGGGGGCCGTGCGGCCCCCCCCACCCCAAAGCACCTTGTCCCCATGTTGATGAGGACAAGGGCCTCTTCCCGACAACCCTGGCTGTTGGTTGTCGGGGTCTGCGGGCGGGGGCTTATCGGAATCTGGGAGCCCCCTTTAATAAGGGGGCCCCCAGATACCGGCCCCCCACCCTATGTGAATGAGTATGGGGTACGATGTACCCCTACCCATTCACCTAAGGTGTAAAATGTAAAGTACAAAAACACACACACTTTTGAAAAAATATATTTTATTGCACTGCTCCGGGGGTCTTCTTCCGTCTTGGGGGTCTTCTCGCCGGACTCCCCCGCCATTTACCTAGCTCTTTTACCGAGCGGGGGAAGTCAGGCTACCTTCTTCGTCGTCGCCGCCGTCGTCTGGGGGTCTCGATCCGCCTTTGGGGGTCTTCCGGGGGTCTCTTCTGTTCTTGCGGCGGTCGTCGTCTTCCGCGCCGCCGGCGCCGCCTTCTTCTTCTTGTCCTTCTTCTTGTTCTTCTTCTTCTTCTTCCGATGTTGACCCGTCGCTGTCTCTGCCCGGAATGCCTGTGCCGCTCTGCGCTGGGACTTATATAGGGACATGGGGGACAGGGTCACATGCTCATGTCACATGGTGACCCCGCCCCTTGTGTTGTCACAGTCCCGGAGGATGCTGGGACTGTGACATCACTGGGGGGCGGGGTCACCATGTGACATGAGCATGTGACCCTGTCCCCCATGTCCCTATATAAGTCCCAGCGCAGAGCGGCACAGGCATTCCGGGCAGAGAGAGCATCGGGTCAACATCGGAAGAAGAAGAAGAAGAAGAAGGACAAGCAGAAGAAGAAGGCGCCGGCGGCGCGGAAGACGACGACCGCCGCAAGAACAGAAGAGACCCCCGGAAGACCCCCGAAGGCGGATCGAGACCCCCAGACGACGGCGGCGACGACGAAGAAGGTAGCCGGACTCCTCCGCTCGTGAAAAGAGCTAGGTAAAAGAGCAGAAGAGAGCGGAGGAGTCCGGCGAGAAGACCCCCAAGACGGAAGAAGACCCCCGGAGCAGTGCAATAAAATATTTTTTCAAAAGTGTGTGTGTTTTTGTACTTTACATTTTACACCTTAGGTGAATGGGTAGGGGTACATCGTACCCCATACTCATTCACATAGGGTGGGGGGCCGGTATCTGGGGGCCCCCTTATTAAAGGGGGCTCCCAGATTCCGATAAGCCCCCGCCCGCAGACCCCGACAACCAACGGCCAGGGTTGTCGGGAAGAGGCCCTTGTCCTCATCAACATGGGGACAAGGTGCTTTGGGGTGGGGGGGCCGCAAGGCCCCCCTTTCCCCAGGGCACCCCCCATGTTGAGGGCACGCGGCCTGGTACGGCTCAGGAGGGGGGGGGCGCTCGTTCGTCCCCACCCCTTTCCTGGCCTGCCAGGCTGCGTGCTCGGATGAGGGTCTGACATGGATTTGGGGGGAACCCCCACGCCGTTTTTTCGGCGTGGGGAGTCCCTTTAAATCCATGCCAGGTCACGGAGCTAGCGCGGCGGCAGTAACTGCCTACGCTAGCTACGTAACCTGAAGTCACGTGCTAAATGAACGGACTTGCCGATGAGCGGCAAGTCCGTTCATTTCAAAAGTCCCGCGGACTTGCCTACTAACGGCGGGATTGTCCGCCGGACTGCCAAGTCCAGCGGATAATTTTAAAACCAAACTTAAAACTTTGGCGCCAAAAAGTCCGCCGGACTTTGGCGCCAAAAAGTCCGCCGGCGCCCACACACGAGGGGATTATCCGCTGGACTTCAGTCCAGCGGATAATCCCGCGGGATTGTCCCTTCGTGTGTACGCGGCATTAGAATCACTCACATAGGGAACACATTAACCCCTGACGCGCCCTCTAGTGTTAACCCCTTCCCTGCCAGTCACATTTACACAGTAATCAGTGCAATTTTATAGCAACGATCGCTGTGTAAATGTGACTGGTCCCAAAAAAGTGTCCAAAGTGTCCGCCGCAATGTCGCAGTCATGAAAAAAAAAAATCGCAGATCGCCGCCATTACTAGAAAAAAAATGCAATAAATCTATCCCCAATTTTGTAGACGCTATAACTTTTGCGCAAACCAATCAATAAACGCTTATTGCGATTTTTTTTTTTTTTTTTACCAAAAATATGTAGAAGAATACGTATCGGCCTAAACTGAGTAAAAAAATTATAATTTTTTTTTAAAATGGGAAAAAATTGTTGCTCTTCTTTTGTTTATAGCGCAAAAAATAAAAACCGCAGAGGTGATCAAATACTACCAAAAGAAAGCTCTATTTGTGGGGGAAAAAAAAGACGTCAATTTTGTTTGGGTACAACATCGCACGACCGCGCACTTGTCAGTTAAAGCGACGCAGTGCCGAATCGCAAAAAGTGCTCTGGTAAGGAAGGGGGTAAAATCCTCCGGGGCTGAAGTGGTTAAAGGATCAATTAGTTCACAGTCACCTTATGCCGAAAGTAGGCGGTCAGGTTCGTAGAGGTATTGCCCCCTGTGGCAAATGTGAGTTTTGCAGATTTATGCCAAACTCTATTGATTTAATCCTCTCTAATGGGAATCTTTACAAACCAAATTTCTTTGTAAACTGCCAATCCATTGGGGTTGTATACCTCATGAAATGCGACTGCAAAGCATTTTATGTGGGTAAAACAAAGAGGCCATTTTTTCATAGAATAAGGAATCATGTGTCCCTCATTCAAAAGAAGATGGAAACCCCTATAAGTTGACACAGTGGCTTATATCATTCTTTTGCTTTATCCAAAATGAAATTCTTTGTATAAAGCCTCATACACACGATCGGACCGTGGACCAACTTTCCCGTGGATTTTTGTCCAAAGGGCGTTGGCCCCAAGTTGGTATTGCATACACACGGCAGGACTTTTTCAGCCAACTTTCACCAAATCACTTGGTTTTTCTGCTCTTTACCGCCACCTTTGGTCAACTTCTGTATTGTTGTCTGATCTTTTGCATTGGTTCTGCATTGGTTTGTACAAAAGTCCGTTGGTTTTGTGTACACACGATCGGACTTTGGTTTTGTTGGCAGAAAGTTGGTCCGTTCGCACAGCCAACAAAAGTCAGATGAAACCTGGAAAAAGTTGGTCCGATGGAGCGTACACACGGTCGGATGTTGGTCCAAAACAGCTAATTTGCATGTTGGTTGTCAAAAAGTCCGATCGTGTGTATGGGCCTTTAGAATACATACCTCTTAATGAGAGGGGGGGGGGGGTTGATAAGAGTTTGTTGCAAAGAAAAACAAGATGGATTCACTCCCTGGCAGTGACATCATATCCAGGGTTAAATTAGTCCATCAGTTTCAAACCGTTCCTGTAGAGGACTGTATTGGCTATTTATACTGTTTTTTTGTCTCTTGACCATTTCTTGAATGATCTTTATTCTTTTAGCTTTTTGCTATGTGTATATTTTGATTTGTGACCCTCATTTGGCTGGGCTCATTATGTTCCAACACAGGGAGTTTCTAGGTAAAGCCTCTATAGCTCATATTACTTGTAATTTCTATACATTTATATATAATTTTCATTTTAGTTTTGAATATTGCCGGAATCTTTGAGTATTTTTCACAATTGCTAATTTTTTGAGTGCTTTTATTTATGGAGGAAACCCTTTAAAGTGGAAGTAAACCCTCCTATCGTTTTCAGCCAAGGAAGCTGCCATCTTGGCCTCTGTTCAATCTTCAACTGCCATGATGCTGCACATGTGATCAGTTATGACACCAGCCATTGGATGGTTTGACAGTTTGGTTGAAAGCATAGTCAATGTGACAGGTAGCATTTCCGGCATGCCATTTTTTTTTAAACTATTTAAATCAAAGGGTTTACTTCCGCTTTAAGGGTCAGGTGACCATACGGATGCCCAGGGCGTCCATCCTTAGTGTTGTCATTTTTTTGCTCCACTGGGTGGCGCCATTTGTCTGGAGTAAATTCTGATCCCACCTCCTTCCATATTGGGTTCGTTGTTTCCCATTTTGGATTTGGAGGACTCTTACTATCTGACCTGGTGGGTGACATGTTTTTTTCCTGTCAACAGTTTTAAAATGGTGAAAGTCTTCATCTGCCATTTCCGCTTTTGTATGCTAATTGTGTTTCCGGCCTGCATAGAATTGATGCGTTTGCATCACTTCTGGTGAGCCGGTTCACATATCGGTGTCACTTCCGGTTTCGATTTGACGCGACTGATGTCACTTCCAGCGCGACCAGTTGTAATTCCAGACATTTCTGAAGCGTCCGCTCCTCCCCTATGCTTTGGCTCCAAAGCCAGGCATCCAATGGGAAGAGGGAGGGGGGAATATATAGAGACTAGTGGAGGCTTTTCAGAATAGGGCCACCACGAGAGAGTAAGGATCATGTCGGGGAACTTGCTGTCCCAGGTAACCTGCCTATTTAATCTGTTTTTTTTTTTAATTAGCTGTTTCTTTTTACTAGATATTGATTTTTTGTAGGTCTATTGAGTTTATACGGGGCTTTTGGAATATTAGTCGCTTATTTAAAGGAAACTGTGGATGCTGATTTCTTCAACCAAAATAACCACACAGCGGATTATAGGTATTTTTGCCAATATATGCACCTTATCCTGCTTGCTTTACTTGAGTTCTTTATACAAATTCCCTGGGCTTACTGACCAAGCTCTTTTCCTCTATAGGTTTGGATCACCTATTACCCTTCAGCTTTTGAGTCTTCTTTGATTCATATACCACCCTCTATGGGACACCATATGATCCTTTCTTTTTGGGTTTCCTCCTGATCTTTTGAAGTCTAGGCCCTATCCTTATATATTTTGTATATTTGCCACAAATCTGTTTTGATACAGGTAAATATGTGCTCCCTTTGTGTGTTTGGTCCCTGTGACCCCAGACAATTTTGGGATTGAATAGAAGTTTTGTATAATCTTATAGATGTGTGTTTATTGGGTATCAATTTTTGTAACTATGTGTATTATTGTTTTTGTCAGTAGACAGTGCCTGACAAATGTGATCTCCTGAGGTAGCCACTAATTCAGTGGTGAAACATGTAGAGAATTTTGTCATTTTGCACATTCTGAAACAGTCTTCTAGTCTCCATGGATTATGTTCTATTGATTTTAACCTTTGTGAAATAAAATGTATTTTTGATCTACCTTTGTGTGTTTTGCACCTTAAAAGTCCCAATTTCTCCTCATCTCCTATATTGTTACCAAATTAAGGGATGTGGTGCCAATAACTTACAGATGACAAGCAAACCAAACTTTTCTCCTTGAAAAAAGGTTTGTGCAATGCATTTCCAGACCCTGTGTCACGGTTCCTACTGTGCCATGCAAATGGCCAGGCGTGGCCATCCCGCAGGTGGCTCAAGGAGGTATTGAACCCATGACTTTCTGTGTACTGGTCCAGCTGTATTGTCTCTGAACCATACCTCAGCTCATTATTCAGCCTGGTTTCCAACTGCTTGTCCTGCATGCAGCACTGAGGGCTATACTCTGGATCTTGCTTTGCAATTAGCACCTGTCACTCATGGTTCAGCTGTTTATCAAATCAGCTGGATATAAAACACTGCCTCACCCTGAGGGCTGGGTCAGTTCATTGTCTCTTGTATTGCCAAAGGTTTCCTGTGTTCTTGTTTTCATGTTTCAGTGTTCCAAGACTGACCCTGGCTTCTGACCCGTGCTCTGTTCCTTGTTAACTCTGGCTTCTGGAATCCCCTGACTATGGCATCACCTCAAAAATCCTTTGGTAAATTTCCTGTCAGGCCCCGTGCTCAGATTCACAGCCCAGGTAGCCTTTTACCTAGTTACTGTGGGCTGTGTGTATTTGCAAGGGTGAGCATACATCTCTGCACTATGGACTCCAACCAAAGGTAAGCACTTACACCCTGGGAGGTTACAATTTCCTGGTGCTTGACAACGTGTTGCTGAGGCTTCGTTCACTCAGAGGAAGAGCGATGGAGAAGGTGGCCAGCTGACCGATGCCTTTAGATAATTTTTCAGTCCTCAGCGGCAAGGTCTGATCGGTTCAAGCAACCTTCGCCAGCGTCTGCATGGTGCAGGAATATCTAGGGGCAAAAGCAAACTTGGAGACCTTTCCAACAGACCATGCACTGGGTTACTGGGTCTTGAGGATGGACCACTGGCCAGAACTTGCTCAATATGCGATTGAGCTACTGGCCTGTCCTGCATGCAGCGTTCTTTCTTAATGCACATTCAGTGCTTCTGGAGGGTTTGTAATGGATCATAGAGTGTGCCTGTCCACAGACTCCGTTGATAGGCTCACATTCATAAAAATTAATCAGTCTTGGATCAGCAGCTATCAAGCACCTGATGCTGATGTAACTGATTGATTTTTCTTTGGATGTGGGATCCCTTGAAGACTGCCTATGCTGAGTGTCTATCCTATTCCTCCTCAATCTTGATGATGCTAGCTTCCAACAATATTTTTGGTTTAGGGCACCACCACCACTGCCAAATGCCCAATTTTTCTGTCCCTGTTTAACAGGGGCATGTAATTACAATATTTGATCTAATATTTCACAGCAGGGCCCGTTCCTGCACCCAACAAGAGTATCGGTGAGGGGTTACAGTGTTGTGGCACCACCATTGGCCCAATTTTTCTGCCCCTGTTTAACAGGGGCATGTAATTACAATTTTTGATCTAATATTTTACAGCAGGGCCCATTCCTGCGCCCACCAAGAGTATCTGTGAGGGGTTACAGTGTTGTGGCACCACCACCACAGGCCAATTTTTTCTGCCCCTGCTATAGGCCAGGTGGAAAGGAGTTAAAAATAAATTTTAGGCCTGAAGATTATTTTAGGGGTCCCATTATTCTGAGTGGATATCATATGATGTCCAGAAAAATAAGCCGCTCGGGGCGCGGCGATCGTTGGTGTGGTGAGTCACTCTGACGCACTGCATCTCCAATCTCGGTAAAGAGCCTATGACGTAGGCTCTTTATCATGTAATCAGCTGTGTCCAAACAAAGCTAATCACATCATAATCAGGACGTTTTGGATATCGGCTTTCCTTTATTCGTGCTGACAAGGCATGAGTAGATTATCAGTGCAGGCTCATCAGCAATGATTGTCAGTGATTACCACAAGGGACGCCAATCAGTGCCCACCAGGGATGCCAATCAGTGCCCATCAGGGATGCTTGTCAGTACCACCTCATCAGTGCCACACAGCAGTGCTGTATTTTAGTGCCTCTTAATCAGTGGAGAAAACTTACTTATTTATGAAATTTTATAACAGAAACAAAGAAAAACATTTTTTTTAATTTAAATGTTCTCTTTTTTTATTTGTAGCACAAAAAATAAAAACTCCAGTGATGATAAAATACCACCAAAAGAAAGCTCTATGTGTGGGGAAAAAAGATGAACATGGGTACAGTGTTACATGAGTGAGTAATTGTCATTCAAAGTGTGAGAGCGCCGAAAGCTGAAAATCGGTCTGGGCAGGAGGGGGTGAAACTGTCCGGTATTGGGGTTAAACATGTGGGCCAAAAAAAAAAAAAAACCTGCAAAACTGTCCCTGGCAGTGAAAGGGTTAAAGGATTAGTTCACCTTCAGGAACATGTTACATGTTCCTGTGCCTGCAGCGGCTCAGCGATCCGAGTCCTCTGTGTGACAGCAGTGCGGGGAGAAGTTCCCCGTATTGGCTGTCACTTTATGAAAAGAGCGCGGCCGTGCCATTCATTCATAGAGTTCTGTCCTTTGCCGATGTCGGCTTGTAGTTTTCAATGAAATCCCAAACCGCTGCTGAGCTCTCTGGTAGGTGAGGGACAAGGAGATCGTCATAAGGTACAAGGAGATCGTCATAAGGGACAAGGAGTGTTAAAGATGGAAGTCCACATCCTGATATGATCCAATGATCGATCAGTGAAGATCAGCACCCATTACAGGTGGTCAGATCAAGCGCAGATACCAATGGAAGTATGCCTTCTAAAGGGAGACTGGTCCGCGGCCCGATAAACTCCAACGATTGGTCATGTATTTAAAAGCTAAGAAGAAGAAGAAGGGGCTCCTCATTGCGTAGTATAAAAATCCCTTTATTCCATAAGAGGCATCGGCATAAAACATAGTAAAAACACTTTTCCCAAATCAAAAAGCATGCAGGTACGCCGTTTGTGTTCCAATGAGCGGAAATGGTGTATATGTCTTCATCATGTAAGAACTGTTTCTTCCATGATGAAGATCAGCCATGGAGTATATCTGAGGTGTATATCAGGGTGTGCTTCTTCCCCACATGAGAGCTGTGATGTCCAGCAACATTCATATACAAGACATTTCCCACACTCAAGGCACTAATACACCTCAAGGGTTGTGTGGGGTCCCTGATGTACAGGAAGACAGGACTTCAGTGAGGAACAATTCCCTCACTCAGGACAGGAAAGTTGCTTCTCTCCCGTGTGAGATCTCTGATGTCTGTGAAGACTGGACTTCTGTGAAAAACATTTCCCGCACTCAGGACAGGAATGCGGCTTCTCCCCGGTGTGAGATCTCTGATGGTCGTAAAGATCGGACTTCATTGAAAAACATTTCCCGCACTCAGGACAGGAATGCAGCTTCTCCCCTGTGTGAGATCTCTGATGTCTGTAAAGATTGGACTTATGTGAAAAACATTTCCCGCACTCAGGACAGGAATGCGGCTTCTCCCCGGTGTGAGATCTCTGATGTGTGTAAAGATTGGACTTCTCTGAAAAACATTTCCCGCACTCAGGACAGGAATATGGCTTCTCCTTGGTGTGAGATCTCTGATGTGTGTAAAGACTGGACTTCTGTGAAAAACATTTCCCGCACTTAGGACAGGAATACGGCTTCTCCCCCGTGTGAGATCTCTGATGTTTGCAAAGACTGGTCTTCAGTGAAAAACATTTCCCGCACTTAGGACAGGAATGCGGCTTCTCCCCGGTGTGAGATCTCTGATGGTCGTAAAGATCGGACTTCATTGAAAAACATTTCCCGCACTCAGGACAGGAATGCAGCTTCTCCCCTGTGTGAGATCTCTGATGTCTGTAAAGATTGGACTTATGTGAAAAACATTTCCCGCACTCAGGACAGGAATGCGGCTTCTCCCCGGTGTGAGATCTCTGATGTGTGTAAAGATTGGACTTCTCTGAAAAACATTTCCCGCACTCAGGACAGGAATATGGCTTCTCCTTGGTGTGAGATCTCTGATGTGTGTAAAGACTGGACTTCTGTGAAAAACATTTCCCGCACTTAGGACAGGAATACGGCTTCTCCCCCGTGTGAGATCTCTGATGGTCGTAAAGATCGGACTTCATTGAAAAACATTTCCCGCACTCAGGACAGGAATACGGCTTCTCCCCCGTGTGAGATCTCTGATGTTTGGTAAGATTGGACTTCACTGAAAAACATTTCCCACACTCAGGACAGGAATACGGCTTCTCCCCTGTGTGATATCTCTGATGTCTGTAAAGACTGGACTTCTGTGAAAAACATTTTCCGCACTCAGGACAGGAATACGGCTTCTCCCCCGTGTGAGATCTCTGATGTGTGTAAAGATTGAAATTCGATGAAAAACATTTTCCGCACTCAGTACAGGAATACGGCTTCTCCCCTGTGTGAGATCTAATGTGTTCATTAAGATTGGATTTAGAACGGAAACACTTCCCGCACTCAGTACAGGAAAACCTCTTATCTGTTGGAAGGACGGCACCGTCCCTCACAGTCTGAGGTTCCTCAGGATAAGAGGAATACGATGGTCCATCTACACTGTGTGGTGCCGGATGGACATTTGAGGTAGTCGGGTTTTCTCCTGGACTATACTGTGTGATGTCCTCATCTTCTACTTTACAGTCTGGAGACAAAGTGAGACAATCCTCTGAGGTTTTCCTCATCTCCCGTCCATCTACTAAAATAGAGATAAAAAAATATATATTAGACACAAAAGAATAAAGAAAATGAACTGCGCTAAGTGACCCAAAAAAAAATTGAATTAATCAAAATTAATAAATAAATATATGAAGCAATAAAGATTTCATAAATTAATAAAAAATACATAAAAAATCAATACCAGCCTATTGTGAATCATAAAAAGAGAAGTAATAATAAATTGCAGATATAAAATGTCCAGCTGGTAGGAAATGGGTGCAAAAGAAGTCAGGACTATGTAATGTACAACTTATTATATAGGATACAAAAGTTAGGATTTTATAGCATCAGAAGTATGTAATGTACAACATGGAGTATATAGTGCAGGGGTCAGGAGTGTGTAATATACAACATGGAGTATATAGTGCAGGGGTCAGGAGTATGTAATGTACAATATAAATGATACAGTGTAAGGGTCAGGACAGCCATCACAAGACACAAGATCGATCAACAAAACAGGACAGAACAAAACAGGCGGCAGATATAATTGATATCTTGTATATCTAGTCAACTGTTTATCCTGTACCCGTGATTGGCTAATCTCTGTCCATATCGGCTCTCCACGGTCAGCAAAGACACAGGTACATATCTTGCCCATAGCCTATCGAAACTGTACTAATTATATCTGCTGCCTGTTTTGTTCTGTCCTGTTTTGTTGATCGATCTTGTGTCTTGTGACGGCTGTTGGGAGTGAGGGATTGATTACATAGTCATGGATGAAGACGTGGTTAAACTTCTCCTGGGAAGTGCGGTAAAGCACGGGAACACCAGGAGGAAGCGTCAGGACGTGGTTTAAACTTCTCCTAGGAAATATATTGTGCGGTAGAGCACGGGTGCAGTGAAGCACGGGAAACCAGGAGGGGGCATCAGGTACACGCACAGTGGCGTGGGGGATCCTGTGACAGTTTGAGTAATCCTGTACTTCACTGCGGCCGTCACATATCTTGTTGGTAATGTCATGTCCTAAGTGTGTTTGTGTACTGTTGTTTGCCATAAATGAAGAAGGATGGGGTCTTGTCGAAGTAGTAGAGCCAGGATAAAGAACTGAGTCACTTGGTTATAAACCCCTATTCCTGGAGACCGCACACGTATTGGTGTTCAGATTAAATGTGCATTACTCAGTCAAATTTGAAAGTTATGGAAGCTGAATCTAGAATAAGAGGACAGGGAGACGAGAGGTGTCCTTTACAGGTTGACCTTGAACAACCAGAAGGACTTGAAGAGGTGGAAGAGGTAGAGTGAGAAATTTGGGCTTTGAGCTGGGACATGTAAGAGCTTTAAGCTGGGACTTGTAAATGAACGTGAAGTATTGAATTTCATCTTAAAGTGGTGCATTGAATATTAATTACTGTACTCCTTATCTGTTTGTTAATTGTCTTGTTGAGAGTAATAAGTGGTCACATATTGCTCGGCTCACTCCCCTACCTCTGGCCACCTCAAGGGTGGACAGGGCTGTGACTGGTCTACGTTTTGGGAAGACGCGTGTAAAGCCCCATACACACGGTCGGACAATCCGCGGACCAGGTCCGTCGGACCATGTCCGTCATACTTTGTCCGATGTTGGTTTTGCGTACACACGGTCGGACAAAGTTGTCGGAAAATCCGATCATTCTGAACGTGGTGACGTTTGTTGCCTACGACGGGACTACGTAGAGGCTAGTAGCCAATAGCTTTGGTCTTGTAATGTGATCTGAGCATGCGTAGCACTTTGTCCGGTCGGACAACCGTACACACGATCGGATTTGGTGTGATCGGACCGGGTTGACGGCAAATCTTTCCAGCAGGAGATAAGACTCTGTCCGATGGTGCATACACACGGTCTGATTTTTCAACAACCTTGTCCGATCGGACAGAATCCATGAAAAAGTCCGACCGTGTGTATGGGGCTTAAGGAGACTTGCGCGGCAGTCGGACACTGTAGACGTTCCTTTCTATCTCTCTCTCTCTCTCTCTCTCTCTCTCTCTCTCCTTTTGTCCTCGTTAACTTGAGACTGTGATATAGTCCGAACCGGTACCAGGTGATGGATAGAGGAATTGTTGGACCCTTTTGAGTGCAAGATAGCCTCGTGACCCGTCTAAAAACCTGAGCAGACACACATAAATATCCCAGTCATCAAGACAGAATATAGCAAAGTAGAGTTATATATTGGAGGGTGGTCCGAACGAGGACAGGTGGCAGTCAGAGGATTGTCTGACCCTTTGAGTCCAGGACAGCTTCATAAAACTGCCATACAAAACCTGAGCCTGGACACGTAAACTTCCCAATAGCTAACGATGGGGCAGAAATTGGAGAGACCTAAAGAAGGTAGTTTGGCTTGTGATTTGGTGTTAGAGCGAGAAGGAGAAGATGCTATCAAGAAGGGGAAGAAATTGGCAAAAGTGTGTGGGGTCACTATGCATTTGGGTGGTCGCCTACAGCCAAATGAATGGTGTAATATTTTGAAATGTAAAAAAGGTCTGTTGTCAGATCACAGGCTGCTGCGAACAGCAGACGCTTAGTTCAAAGTTGCGAAAGCTATTCATGAAGAAGGGTTTACAGAACATGGGGGGAAAAAAAAAATCAAGTTGTATTGTTTATGTGTATAGAAAACCAGAAAAGAGGAAGTCAAGTAGTCAGCCACCACCCTATAATGGCGTCTGGTCCCCAGGAAGTAGACACTGCCCTTCGTCTACTGCCCCTCTGTTCCAAGTGACACCTCCCCCGCTGTGCTGCTATGTCCTCTGGGACATATTACAAGGGTGTCTTGATTATTTCAGCCAGAGTCTGACTTTAAGGACTGTTTTAGTTGTAGTTGCCTATCCTTGCATTATTGAAGTTAAAAGGTGCTTCCTTTTCTAATATCAGCAAATGTGCTATATTTGTGCAAATGGTTTTAATTGTGTTTAAGCTGTATTAATAATAATTGGGGAATTTAAATGTTGATTTCTAACCAGATATAAGATTTAAGAATATTATAATGGACAAGTTATATATATTCTGGGCGTTATGCCAGATAAATTGTGGTGAGTAAAAAAAAAAAAAACGGAAGTGATTTAAAGTTGCATAATTCTATGCACTAGAATCACACAAAAGTTTACTGATTTGGGTATTAGCATGCTGAACAAAGTATACAAACACGCTGCATTTGTCTTAGGTCTTAAATAGTCAATCCAAAAGGGTCTGCTCCTATCACGCCCAGGAGTATAGAGTAATGGATCTTGAGATGTTGTTATTAGTAGCAAAGGGCCTAGAATCTGCACAGAGCAGTAAAAAGGTATCTCCTCTCATGATGGCCTCTGACACACCGTATTTACGCCCACCTGTACCAACCCCGTGTGTTTGTTACAACTGCACTCCAGAAGGGAACGCCGGAGCGGAAGACCCAGAAGTCTGCCCACAAGCAACTAGGCCCCCAACCATGACCCACATGAAAGCGCTCAGTACCAGGGACATGACTGCCCACCTCGTCCACCACCCCGCCCTTCTCTGGATCACCTGTACCTTCTCCACTAGGATTCAGGCAAGCCTGTGTCACCTGCCTGCTACACCTGGACTGTTATGCCACAAAGTGCCCAGAACTCCCAATTCAATCCAAGGCAATGGCCCTCATCCTGCACACCTGGATGAAGTTACACACAGACATTGTACTCCTTCAGTATGTAGATGACCTCCTGCTTTGTTCAGATACCCTCCAACGTGGTGACATCTCAAACTTCTCTGAAAGCCTCTTACCTGCTACCTCTCTCCTCTTTCCGGCGGACCTGAGACATGCTGTGCAGACATGAAGCCTAATATCGCTTTCCCAGCCACTGGCTGCCAGAAGCTTATTGAAGTTGATGCTGCATACTTTTTATGAGAAACGCATGGCCACAGCAACGGCCATGTTTGTCTGCTATTGAGTAAGGGTCACTCTTGTTACCGCCCCAGGAGGACTGGCGAGCGCAAACACAAGTCTGTGCGTGGCTGAATTGTAGATGCCAACTTAAGTGTGTTGAACTTTGTGATTGTCAGGAAAGGTGAGGAGGACATCCCTGGCCTCACACAACACTGTTCCACGTCGTTTGGGTCCTAAAAGGGCAAGCAGAGTCCCCAAGCTTTTCAACCTGTCCAAAGAAGATGATGTGCACCAATATGTGGTTAGAAAGACTCTTGCTAAGGAAGGGAAGAAGGCCAGGACTAAGGCCCCCAAGATCCAGCATCTTGTAACACCTAGAGTTCTTCAACATAAGCGCAGACGTATTGCCCTGCAGAAGCAGCGCACTCAGAAGAATGAGCAGGAAGCATCAGAGTATGCCAAGCTCCTTGCTAAGAGAACACAGGAAGCAAAGGAGAAGCGCCAGGAGCTGATTGCCAAGCGGCGTAGACTTTTATCACTGAAAGCCTCCTCCACTACGTAGCCGAGCAAGGATGCAAGGCCTCAAAGCAAAAGGTCCAGTAATGTAAAGAGAAGGTGTTTTTTCTAGGTCACTGCATCTCCCAAGGCACTCAACATCTTACTGAAGAAAGAGTTGCTACAATCAAAGCCATCCCCTTGCCTCAAGGTCAGAAGCCCCTACATGCTTTCCTAGGATTAATCTCCTATTGCCGCTCTTGGATCCCGGGCGCCTCCCTCTTGATGCAACCTCTCTGACGTCCTGAAATCCCATCCCTTCTCACTTTCCCCAGAAGCTGTGGACAATTTTGAAGTCCTGAGGGAGATCCTCTCCACGGCCCCTGCTTTGGGCCTCCCAAACTATGAAAAGACTTTCTAACTGTTTGTCTCAGAGAGACAGGGACATGCCACAGGAGATTTGGCTCAGGCCCATGGCAACAGGCTCAGACCCGTTGGTTATTACTCCTGCCAACTGGACCCAGTGGCCAAGGGGGGACCCTCCTGTCTTAGAGACGTCTTTGCGGCCCAAGCCCTTTTGGACAAAACCGCTGACCTGGTGTTGGGCCATCCTTTAATCCTCCTTGCCCCTCATGACATAACTGCCATACTAAACCAAGTACAGCCCAAACATCTGTCTTCAGCAAAACACCTCAGACTCCAGTGTGCCTTGCTTCTCCCCGATAATATCACTCTCCTCTGATGTGATACCCTTAACCCATCCACTCTACTTCCACTTTTTGAGGGGGGAACCTCTTTGGAGTATGATCCCCACCTCGCCCCTCATGACTGCTTTGAGGTGATGAACCGACAGTTAGTGAAATGGCCCTTGAAAATCCTGACTTGACAATCTTTGTGGATGGTTCCAGGTATGCAGACAGAGCTGAACGGTACCACACAGGGTACGCAGTCACCACTGAAGATACAGTTCTTCAGGCTTCAGCATTACCTTCCTCCATGTCTGCCCAGGAAGCAGAACTCCAGGCCCTAACAATGGCATGCAAATTGGCAGAAGGAAAAAAGAGCTAATATCCATACAGACTCAAGATATGCCCTCTGCGTCGCCTGTGATTTTGGGGTCATTTGGAAAACCAGAGGGTTCCTAACAGCAGCGGGTACACCTGTAAAACACATTGCAGCTATCAAGGACTTAATGGATGCCCTACTCCTACCAGCACAAGTGGCTATACTTAAGATAAAGGCGCACAGCAAGCTGAATTCTCAAGAAGCACGAGGCAATCACCTGGCAGATACCGCTGTGAAACAAGCTGCAAACAGGATGCAAGAAGTGGCCAGCAGAGTGAATGCACCCATCCTGGATGATACAGTGGATACCTCTGAAGAAACTGTAACCCTGAAGACCACCATGATTCTACAAATCCCTCCTGTGAGCAGGACCTACCTCAAGGAGCAACAAGAAGCAGTTGACAAAGAAGAAAAAAAATAATGTGGATAAAGAAAGGAGCTACAGAAACTGAAGGGATCATGGAATTAAACAGGAGGCCGTGTGCCACGATCACTGTTTCCTGCAGTGGTACAGTGGGCCCACGGTGCCTCTCATCTGTCAAAAACTTTGGTGAATGCCCTGATCAACAAATACTACTTAGCTCCGGGGATTACTCCACTTACCAACAACTTCTGCAAGTCATGCACCATCGGTGCTAAATGTAACCCAGGAAGAATGGAGAAGGTACCTTTGAAGCATCTGGCAAAAGCCCAGTACCGCTTCCAAAGGACACAGATCGACCACATCCAGATGCCAAAAAATGGCCAATATGAGTACGCATTAGTCATCATATCCTAGAGGCCTATCCCTTCACCAACATGACAAAGACCACAGCTAAGAGACTTTTAACAGAAATAGTGTGCAGATATGGTGTCCCAGAGGTCATAGAGAGGGATCAGGGGCCGGCTTTCACGGCCTCAGGAACCAAAGAAATATGGACAGCTTTAGGGGTCACACTAGCTTTCCACACCCCATACCATCCTCAGAGCAGTGGGAAGGTGGAATAAATTAAACGGCACAATAAAATCTAGAATGCTAAAAATGTCTCAGGAAACGGGAATGAGTTGGCCAGACAGCTTACCCATTGCCTCATTTAGTGTTAGGAACACTCCAAGGGGAAACCATGGCTTGTCACCCTATGAGATATTGTTTGGTTCAGCCCCCAGACTGAGTTGTTACTTTCCACAGCAATTACAGCTCCAATCTGATGTATTGACTGATTATGTGACTGCTTTATCTCGAGAATTAACCCGTATCCCTTCGCAAGTGTTTTCCTCCATTCTAGATCCTGAGCTAGATACAGGAACACACAAGCTGGTTATCAGTGACTAAGTCCTAGTCAAACACACCCTTGAACCCAGATATGATGAACCTTTCCAGGTTCTCCTAACAACTGCCACATCAGTCAAGGTGGCGGGGAAAAACACGCCTCCCACTGCAAGAAAGTCCCTGTACCTGAGGAAGAGGTCGAGGGGACCAAATTATTCTGTATATCCTTTTCATTGCTCAGGCACAAGAGGTAGCCATCCACCAAAAAGATGGTATAACCCAATTCTGGTATAACTCATCCAATACACATGTTGCCACTTTTATATCTTCTTATGAACAGATAATTCCAGGTACTATGCACAGGATCCGGACCTGGGATGAAGTAATAGGACCCATGACTGTGTATGTATGCGTCACTGACACCTATTGGGGTAACAACTGTGATTCCTGGGGATCAGTGGGTTGGACCACTGGGGGTACAAACCTGAAAGCGCCCAAAATAGAAAGGATAAAAATGGGAAGTCACTTTTAGAATAACAATCAACAAGCACACAGATCAGTATTTCACCAAGGAGTTCAGGCTGACCATTGAAAATCCTAGCCCAGGAGACAGCGGGACGTATATTCTGGGCCTATGGTGGGGAAGTGGGTATTTCAGTTTTAGAATACCTTTCCAGCTGAAAAGTATGTTCAATAACCCAGAGTGGGGAGTTCCTCAATCTACATCTAGCTCCAATCCCCTGGGGCCCCACATACAGACATTAAAGGACATGGTGGCCACAGCAGACCCTACCTTTGAAGGTACTATGGCTGCAGAGACCGGGTTCTCAGATGTCAACCTGTGGCTAGAGTGGATGAGGTACAGTGCAGGGAAACATAACAAAACCAATTGTTATGTATGTGGGGGGCTCCATCTCAGACCCTTATCCGAGCATGCAGCCCGGCCGACGGCTGCGAGCGGGGGGCTTATCGGAATCCATGAGCCCCCTTTAATAAGGGGGCCCCCAGATCACGGCCCCCCCACCCTATGTAAATGAGTATGGGGTACGATGTAACCCCTACCCATTCACCTAAGGTGTAAAAGTGTAAATAAAAAAACCACACAATTTTTTAAAATATTTTATTGCCTACCTCCGGGGGTCTTCTTCCGTCTTGGGGGGTCTTCTCGCCGGACTCCTCCGCTCTCTTTTGCTCTTTTACCTTGCTCTTTCACGAGCGGAGGAGCCCGGCTTTCTTCTTAGTCGTCGTCGCCGTCGTCTGGGGGTCTCGTTTCGCCTTCGGGGGTCTTCTGGGGTCTCTTCTGTTCTTGCCACTGTCGCAGCCTTCTGCGCCGTCTTCTTCTTCCTCTTTTTCTTCTTCCGATATTGACTCGCAGCTCTCTCTGGCCGGAATGGCAGAGACACGCGGTGTTGTGACTTGTATAGGGACAAGGGGCGGGGTCACATGCTCATGTCACATGGTGACCCCGCCCCCATATGATGTCACAGTCCCAGAGGATACTGACATCATATGGGGGCGGGGTCACCATGTGACATGAGCATGTGACCCCGCCCCTTGTCCCTATATAAGTCACAACACCGCGTGTCTCTGCCATTCCGGGAAGAAGAAGAAGAAGAATTCAGAAGAAGAAGAATTCAGAAGAAGAAGAAGAAGAATTCAAAGAAGAAGAAGAAGAAGAAGAAGAAGAGTTTGAAGAAAAAGAATTCAAAGAAGAATTCGAAGAATTCAAAGAAGAAGAATTCAAAGAAGAAGAAGAATTCAAAGAAGAAGAATTCAAAGAAGAAGAAGAAGAATTCAAAGAATTCGAAGAAGAAGAAGAGTTCGAAGAAAAAGAATTCAAAGAAGAATTCGAAGAATTCGAAGAAGAAGAATTCAAAGAAGAAGAATAATTCAAAGAAGAAGAAGAGTTCGAAGAAAAAGAATTCAAAGAAGAATTCGAAGAAGAAGAATTCGAAGAAGAAGAATAAGAAGAATTCGAAGAAGAAGAAGAATTCGAACAAGAAGAATAAAAAGAATTTGAACAAGAAGAGACCCCGAAGACGACGTAGAAGAAAGCCGGGCTCCTCCATTCGTGAAAGAGCTAGGTAAAAGAGCATAAGAGAGCGGAGGAGTCCAGCGAGAAGACCCCCCAAGACGGAAGAAGACCCCCGGATCTGTGCAATAAAATATTTTAAAAAAATTGTGTGTTTTTTTTTTATTTACACTTTTACACCTTAGGTGAATGGGTAGGGCTCCCGGATTCCGATAAGCCCCACGCCCGCAGACGCCGACAACCAATGGCCAGGGTTTATGGCAAGAGGCCCTTGTCCTCATCAACATGGGGACAAGGTGCTTTGGGATGGGGGGAGCCCCCCTTTTCCACAGGGCACCCCCCCCATGTTGAGGGCACGCGGCCTGGTAAGGCTCAGGAGGGGGGGGCTCGCTCGTCCCCACCCCCTTTCCTGGCTGGCCGGGCTGCGTGCTCGGATAAGGGTCTGAGATGGATGTAGGGGGGACTCCCCTTTAAATCCATGCCAGGTGACGGGGCTAGCGCGGCGGCATTCACTGCCTTCGCTAGTCCGTTCATTTCAAAAGTCCCGCAGACTTTTTCCCGCGGATTGCCCGCCGGAAAAGTCCGGGTGTGTGTGGGCAAGTCCACAAGCTCGGAAAGTCCGGCGGACCTCCGCTGGAAAGTCCGGTGGTTTGTCCGCTGGACTAGGTTGTCCGCCGGACAGTCCGAGCGTGTGTACGCTGCATAAGGGTTACTGTGAAACTTATAGTGAGGTCTCTGCAGATCTAGTGCAAGATCAAGTCCAGTCTTTGGGGGACGTGTACTGGATCTGCGGAGGCATGAAAATCAGAAGCAGATTGACAGAAAAGTGGACAGGAGAATGTGCACTGGCCAAGGCCATAATGCCTCTGCATATTTTCTCAGAGGCCACTCCACAGATAGAACCAGAGAACCAGAACCAAATAAGACACCCAGGCCTAGGATGCGTAGGAACGCCCCAGCAGGAAGCTTTGACCCTCAGGTATACATAGATGCCATAGGGGTCCCTAGAGGGGTCCCAGATGAGTTCAAAGCAAGAGACCAAGTCGCAGCAGGATTTGAGTCTCTAATCCCCATCATCGGTGTAAACAAGAATGTAGATTGGATAAATTACATTTACTACAACCAACAAAGGTTTGTCAATTACACCAGAGATGCACTCCGAGGCTTAGCTGAACAACTAGAAGCCACTTCACATATGACCTTCTAAAACCGCATGGCCTTAGATATGGTCCTAGCTGAAAAGAGGGGTCAGTGTAAAATGTTACCTGAATCAAGTACCTGCTGTACTTATATCCCAGATAACACTGGTCCAAATGGTAAAGTGACCTTGGCCATCAGGAAACTTGAGGATTTGTCCGAGGGATTAAAACAGAATTCAGGGCTCACCAACCCCTGGGATCAATACTTCACCTGGATTAAAGGGGGGTGGCAGGGATTATTAACACAGATTGGAATAACCATCCTAATCATTTTAGTGACTTTGACTGTCATGGTCTGCTGTATTCTCCCCTGTCTGAAAAAGTGTGTAGAAAAAGCTGTTGACCAAGCTACCCATTCTTGAACCACCATTTGTGAACCAGGAAATACCAGATGAAGATTATGAAATGCACTCCATTACAGACACTCCCTCCCCGAGATGTAACACAATAGGGTTATAGGGACAGACAGCTCCTGACTGTCCTTCTCCAGGCTGTATCGAGGGGGGTAGTGAGTTAGTCGCTGCCTTTCTCTATATACAGTCCAAAAGAGTTGCTGAAGAGAATGGGCCAGGTGTAGGATTTCAGTGTAAGGGACAGATTAAAAATAGACATTTTAAGGGGGGACTGTAATGGATGTGACTTTGGTGTCAGAAGGATTATGATAAAATGCCTATTTCAATATATGATAAGTTACTGCTGCTGCTTAAATCATCCTTAACTTTACTTAGAGATGACTGCTTATTGCAAAGCTGAACTGCAAAGAGTTAAGAAGAATTATATGCCTTTTCCGAGAATTACAACCAAGACAGACATGGCATCAGCATCATCTTGAAAGAAGGAAGTCATCCTATATATACATTTGTTACAGTAATATGTTGCAATAATATGTTTTGCATATGTCTCGCCTTGCTTGTTTGAAAGTCCACCCATTGTCATATAAACTGAAAAAAGAGGAAATAAAGGGCAGAAAGTGATTTCACACTGGACTCGTGTATCAGAGTGATTTCTTACTTCAGAGCGTGCACGCTTCATATCCAATAATTAGACCAGGGGCAGATATAAGAATACTGGACCTTGGTTGTGGTCCTTCCAAAACATTGGTATTCAGTAATCAGTGGAAGCTTAAATATTTATATGAGACAAGTTGCAGAGGTCCCACACCGCTGCCTCTCATCTCCTAAGACTGCACTCAGTGACTTGGGACTGAGACTATACAGACATATCCCTCCACCCGGCACAGCCAGCAGACAACAGAGCAAGTAATTGTTCTGTCAGAGATCTTACTAGACCCGGGTATGGGGCAGAAGACCCAAAGCACATGCCCCAGGTGCCCAGGTCTAGTAGCAACTATAATGAAATCAAAGAAAGAGAGCGCTGCTCACAGGTGATAAAATCAGTTACACGCCAAGGTTTCTTCTGGGAGGTGGGGCGCTCGCCCTGTCACTGCAGCAGAAAACATGGAACAGGAAACTTCGGATCGGCAGCACACCCACACAAAAAATAAAGTAGAATGTCTTTATTGAAACATGAATAATAATAAAAGCAATGGGTGGGTACAGGCAGGGGAAATGCAGGTAGGTTGACACGTTTCACACTATAGAATTGCTTTGTCAAAACCACAAGTGTGCAAAAAGCCACATTCTCTCTTATAACACATAAGTCACATGACATTCACAGGTAAAAATCATCAGATTAAACTCAGCAATTGCAAAACACAAACCAATAAAATCTCCTTTTGAAAAAAGATATTTTAAAAATACAAATAAACACAGAAAATATTCTATTCAATATAACAACCTCAAAAAAAAAAAAAAAAGGAAAAAAAAAAAAATGATATTTCCCTTTAATCTAAAGAGGTCACACACACAACAATTGTTATTTCACTTCATGTCAATCATCTGTTCACATGGCTCTTCCTTTCTTTTATCAATTGATTAACCACTTGCCTACTGGGCACTTAAACCCCCCTCCTGCCCAGACCAATTTTCAGCTTTCGGTGCTCTCACACTTTGAATGACAATTACTCCGTCATGCAACACTGTACCCAAATGAATTTTGTGTCCTTTTTTTCACACAAACAGAGCTTTCTTTTGGTGGTATTTAATCACCGCTGGGTTTTTTATTTTTTGCGCTATAAATCAAAAAATACTGAAAATTCGGTAAAAAAAATAAAATAATTCTTTGTTTCTATTAAAAATTATTGGCAGAGTATTGGCAGAGTATTGGCGAGTATTGGGAGAGTATTGGCAGAGTATTACAGTGTTGCACAGTATTGGTAGAGTATTGCACAGTGGTTGCAGAGCATTGCAGTGGTGGCAGAGCATTGCACAGTGGTTGGTTGCAGAGCATTGCACAGTGGTTGGTTGCAGAGCATTGCACAGTGGTTGGTTGCAGAGCATTGCACAGTGGTGGCAGTGTATTGACCAGCGCTGTGGGCACTACACATCCAGCCCTCAGCGCTGGTCCCGTCTCTCCCCCTCTCCGCTTCTCTCCTCTCTGTACCGATCGGTACAGAGAGGAGAGGGAGGAACCGGCGTCATGACGTGACGCCGGTTTGTGTACATGTGATCGCTCCGTCATTTGACGGAGCGATCACGTGGTAAACGGCCGCTATCAGCGGCTGTTTACCATGATCCGTGATGCGCCGGGTCCTCGGGACCCGGCGGTCACGGATGTTCCCGAGTGCGCGCCCCAGGGGGCACGCGGGAGCAAGTTTCTGGGAGGACGTCCGTAGGACGTCCACTCAGGGAAACCCGACCGCGCTGTAGACGTCTTTCGACTATAGCGCGGTCGGCAGGTGGTTAAAGAACGTCCGCAAGATGTAGTGTGTAACCTCTTTAGATTAAAGGGAAATATCATTTTTTCCCTTTTTTATTTTTTGAGGTTGCTATATTGAATAGAATCTTTTCTGTGTTTTAAAATATATTTTTTCAAAAGGAGATTTTATTGGTTTGTGTTTTGCAATCGAGTTTAATCTGATGATTTTCACCTGTGAATATCATGTGACTTATGTGTTATAAGAGAGACTGTGGCTTTTTTTTGAAAACTTGTGGTTTTGACAAAGCACTTCTATAGTGTGAAACGCTTCAACCTACCTGCATTTCCCCTGCCTGTCAGTGAGCAGTATGGGTGGAGGAATGTATTTAGTGTTAATGACCCACCTGTGCTGATCTCTGTAGGAGTGTCCTCCTCTATAAATGTCCCCGTTATTCCATCCTCCTCCATAGACTGCTGATCATCCTTCACATACCTCTCTTCTTCGTCTTCTTTAACCTCAAATTCTATATCAATCGGATCTCCACTCTAAATCAAGAAAATGAGAGAGAATATCATCTGTAAGATATAAGCTTTATTATTGTGATATCACATAAAAAATCATTTACTAAGATGAATGCGCTGCGCCGGTTCAGACCTTAATTGGTGCGCCAGAGAAATCATTAATTGAGCGTGTGAACCGGCGCATGCATAAGCGCAACAGCAATAATAATATGCCATTGATAATAGCGCACGCCGTATCATTAAGAGTCCATTCACACAGGGGCAACACGACTTCCAGCGCGACTTTGGGAGGCAACTTGGACACGACTTGAGTATGAATCACAGCGCGACTTGGGGTGACTTCAACACGACTTTAAGTCGCCCCCAGGCCAGGCGACTTTAATTTTAAATAAAAAAACGGCATGGGTTCCCCTCCAAAAGCATACCAGGCCCTTCAGGTCAGCGCCAAAAAAAAATAAAAAATGGCGTGGGGATCCCCCTCAAAATCCATACCAGACCCTTATCCGAGCATGCAACCTGGCAGGCCGCAGGAAAAGAGGAGGGACGAGAGAGCGCCACCCCTCCTGAACCGTACCTGGCCACATTCCCACAACATTGGGAGGGTGCTTTGGGGGTAGCCCCCCAAAGCACCTTGTCCCCATGTAGATGAGGACAAGGGCCTCATCCCCACAACCCTTGCCCGGTGGTTGTGGGGGTCTGTGGGCGAGGGTCTTATCGGAATCTGGAAGCCCCCTTTAACAAGGGGACCCCCAGATCCCGCCCCCCCCCCCCCCGTGTGAAATGGTAAAAAAAGTACCTCTACCATTTCACAAAAAAAAAGTGTCAAAAATGTTAAAAATTACAAGAGACAGTTTTTGACAATTCCTATATTTAAAGTCTTCTTCTTTCCATCTTCTTTGGGTCTTCTCCCTTCTTCATTCCTTCATCCCTCGGTTTCTTTCTCCATCTTCTTCTACCTCTGCTTCTTGCTCCGGTGTTCCACGGCGTGTTTTTCCCTGCTTCGTTCTCGGGCCGCTCTGCATCAATGGGAGGCTCCCGCTGTGTGACGCTTCTCTTCTTCTGACAGTTCTTATATAACGGAGGGCGGGGCCATTCGGTGACCCCGCCCCCCCTGTCGCACAGTTCCGTTATAGAAGTGTCAGAAGAAGAGAAGCGTCGCACAGCGGGAGCTGGAAAGATGGAAAAAAGAAGAGACTTTAAATAGGAAGGAATTGTCAAAAACTGGCTCTTGCAATTTTTTACATTTTCGACACATTTTTTGTGAAATGGTAGGGGTACAAAACCTCTTACCATTTCACACAGGGGGGGGGGGGGATCTGGGGGTCCCCTTCTCAAAGGGGGCTTACAGATTCTGATAAGCCCCCCGCCCACAGACCCCCCACAACCACCGGGCAAGGGTTGTGGGGATGAGGCCCTTGTCCTCATCAACATGGGGACAAGTTGCTTTGGGGGGCTACCCCCAAAGCACCCTCCCAATGTTGGGGGCATGTGGCCAGGTACGGTTCAGGAGGGGGGCGCTCTCTCGTCCCCCCTCTTTTCCTGCGGCCTGCCAGGTTGCATGCTCAGATAAGGGCCTGGTATGGATCCCCCATGCCATTTTTTTTTTTACATTTTGCATTTTTTCTTAATGCTAACATGACCTGTGCGCAAATATCCTTAAAAAAAAACATAAAAGTGAACCAGCTTAAAAAAAAAAGTCAAGTTGAGAGGTGCGCCCGTTCAACTTATGCAAATGCATTTACGTTTTAAGATTTTGCCGGTGCAGTGAACCAAAGCATTTGAACGTGCGCAAATGCCGCTTGCGCATGTGCAGTGCATAAATTGACCTCACGCAGTTCTAAGTGTACTTGCAGGCGCAGCAGGCTTGTTCAGATAAAGTTACTTTCTCATTCTATTTTGGGCATATTTGTTACTTGGACAGTTATAACTATACTTCCTCACATCACCCCCATAATATTGCCACTTCCAGCTTCTTTAAATTCTGAGTTGAAGATGCTGTGCGCCATGTCTATAGTGGTGCACCGATCGCCGCCTCCCGTGCGCTGAGAATATAATAGTAAATGGGGAATTGCGCTGAGTTACAGGCGCAAATATTTTGTAAATACGAAAACGGCTGTTGCGCATCGGCGTGCACCGTAACTCATGACGCAAACTGTTCCTAAATCAGCCCCATTGTCTCTATAAGTGTGTTTTATAACCTCCGTCCCACCAACCTTGTAACAGTGAGGGATGGTGTGATCTTCCTGTGTGGAATTCAGAGGACGGGAACATCTCTCTGGTGGGTTCCTGGTATTAGGTGGCTCCATCATATCCTTGTGTCCTTCTGAAAACTCCTCCATCACTCCATACTCCTCATCCTCCTCTTTATACTCTTCTTTAACATCAATATTATCATCCCCGAGGTTTCCACTCTGAATATATAATAAAACATTCACTGTAATAAACATGATGTGTATAAATCAGAACTACCAATAATTGTCAATCATTTACCTGATGATGGTGGGGGATGGTGTGATCTTCCTGTGTGGAATCCCGGGAATACAGAGGACGGGGACATCTCTCTGGTGGGTTTCTGTAGCTGGATGACTCCACCATGGTGTCCTGGTACAGATCTTTGTGTTCTTTTAGAGACTCCTCCATCACCCCATCCTCATCATCCTCCTCTTTTATCTCTTCTTTAACCTCAATTTTAGAATCTCTCAGGTTTCCACTCTGAATATATAATAAAAATGACATCAATGGTAACAATGCAGATAATGTACAGATCCTAATGATACTATCAGTGATTGTTCCTCATCTACCTGATGATGGTGAGGGATGGTGTGACCTTCCTGTGTGGGATCCCGGGAATACAGAGGACGGGGACATCTCTCTGGTGGGTTCCCATTACTGGATCCATCTGTAGGAAACACACACACTGACTGAATACATTGTTTCTATGTGTTTATCAGATGATGGGGGATCTAGGTGGAGCCTCCGTACTGCTCTCTCCTTTACAATAAAGTCTCCTCTTACCCGGTGATGTGAGGGGCGGCTGATTGTCCATCATGACGTCCTTGTAGAGATCCTTGTGTCCTTCTAAATACTCCCACTCCTCCATGGAGAAATAGACAGTGACATCCTGACACCTTATAGGAACCTGACACACACAATGATACAGTCACCATCCAGACACATCCCTTGTCTGTTACTGGATAATATCCCAGAATTCCCAGGACCGCTCACCTCTCCTCCATCATCTCTCTGGTGACTTCTAGAATCTTCTTTTTATTTCTCTATTCTATCAGGGAGGGAGGTGGAGGCAATGTGATGGTCATATGATCTCCAGACTTCACAGGAGGAAAACTCTAGATCTGAACACAAAGAGCAAAATCAAATAATATTCCCAAAACCCTCCTCACCATTCAGGTCTCCATTTTACTAAGGCAACATTTTGGGCTGGGGTATAATTTACTCACACAGGACCCCCACATTATGCAGGTTAAAAGCTTGTTGTAGGCATTCTGATGTCTTTACCTACAATGCAGGACCAACAGTCCCACTTTGCTAGTGAGGATGCCAAGGGTCCGCCCACATCCTAAGAGCATCAGTACAAAAAAAGAGGAGCTGTGAGGTCAGTGTGATGTCATAGGACATATAGACTCTGGATGTGGGGATATTTGGATGGGGAGATTTAAATCATTGTTCCTGGGTGTGTCCTACCGCTCCTAAACTGAAGAGTGAACTTTGACCTTTACCATACAGAAATTTGTCAGGAATCTGTGTAGTAAGCTCTCATGTGATCAGGTGATGTGCGGAGTAACGGAGTGTAAATACCAGACAATTTTCTCCAGAGCTCCTAATGGTGGGGATGGATGGACTCGATCAGCGGCTGCAGCCAATAGCTTCATCACTGATCTGTGTATTCTGAGAGCGGAGGAGCGCCCCCCATTGTCAGAATACAATAGTGCAGCGGGGAGGATTCCCCCATCCCCCTCCAATGTGTGGATGGGGGAATCGCTTCAGTTCTTTCCTCTCATCCCGCTGGCTGAACGATAAAACTGAACCATTTATGGCCAGATTTGGAAGCAAGATATATTAATCATCATCTGATCCTCCCTGAAGGGGTTAATCTAAATATTACCTCCTCCGCTGCCAGATCCTGCAGTGTCTTCTCACTACGTCATTCCAAATGGAACTTCCTGTCTGTAACTGACATCACTTCCTGTCTATATTCCATAGAGACTTCCTGACTGGGTAGAGGTGAGCTCACCACCTTGTGGAGCTCAGAGGAACTGCAGCTCAAGAAACATCTTGTAGTGTGAACACGGCCTTGTGCTGTGTGTGTATGTACCGTATATCCTTCCTCTTTCTCTCCTCCCTGAGTGTGTATTAAAAGGCGGAGCTCCTAAAGTGTATGTGAAGAGGCGGAGCCCTGAGTGTGTATGAAGAGGCGGATCCCTGAGTGTGTATGAAGAGGCGGAGCCCTGAGTGTGTATGAAGAGGCAGAGCCCTGAGTGTGTATGAAGAGGCGGAGCTCTGAGTGTGTATGAAGAGGCGGAGCCCTGAGTGTGTATGAAGAGGCGGAGCCTTGAGTGTGTATGAAGAGGAGGAGCTCTGAGTGTGTATGAAGAGGCGGAGCCCTGAGTGTGTATGAAGAGGCGGAGCCTTGAGTGTGTATGAAGAGGAGGAGCTCTGAGGATCCAGTTCCTTTTCCATCGGAGGTGAGGAGAGTGTGAAGGATGTTGGTGACTCTGGTAGATGAAAAGCTGGGAGTCATATTGCTCTGGTGAGTGGGGAAGCACTACTAAGGGGGCGCCCTCACCATCATGTGTGGAAGAGGTGGAAGAAGGCCGTGGCTACACTACAGCTGGCACAGTTTGGAGCACCGAGAACTTCACACCTTATCAACTTTTCATTATTTTGTGGACATATTTTTTCTTGGAAAAATAAGTTAATTGAAGTAGATGCAAAGTGGAAGCAGTGGACTTGCAGAGAACACTATATTGAGCACAAAATATTGTATGTTTACATGAATTTGCACAGCTTTTTACTTTATTTATGTAGCAGGGACCTCTCCAGGCTGATTGAATCCATGAGGGAGAGAGCTGCCTGCTAGCAGCTGCGTGGGCTTTTTCACCCCCTTCCTCTCTCCTCACACACACACACAGAACTGCTTTCTTTGTAGTCTCCCTATTGGAGGCTGAGAGCCAATCACCAGGAAACAGCAGCAGAGAAGTGTGGAATATAAAGTCTAAACACAAGGCAGCCTGATTGACTGTGTAAGGGGACAGGACTGCAAATCCCAGGCTGCACTGAGTCAGGAGTAGGGATGGGCCCGGTGTTCGAATTGAACATCGGCCGTTCTTCCGCTCGTCAAGTCCAGAAATCTGGGGGCCGTTCGAATCAAATTCGTGTGATGCGAACGGCCCGCAATGCACTGCGCCAGTCGCAGTGCATTGCTGGCTGATGATTGGCCAAGCATGCACTGTGACCCCGCATGCTTGGCCAATCATAGTGCCAGCAGCGAGGAGAGTCATAATTGGCCACAGGCAGGATGCCTGTGGCCAATTATTGCTCAGGGGGTTTAGTACACGCCCCACACTATATAAGGCCGCCGATTTCTGTGTGGGCAAAGTGCAGGGAAAGAGGATTGATAGGCAGGCAGGGACAGTGGAACTGTGAACTATTGATCATTGATTTCTGTGTGATTTCTCTATCTCCATCTGCAGGAGTTAGTGTTTGTGCTGTGTGAGTCCAGCCAGCACAGCACAGTATAAACCTGCACCTGTATCTACCATTTTGTGCAGTTCTCCATCAATCCAGCCATCTACAGGATTTAGTGTGTGTGTTGTGTGACTCCAGCACAATATACACTACCCAATAGCTGTTTTTACCATCTCCCTGCAGGCCATTACAATGTCTGGAAGGCCAACAAGGAGAGGCAGACAGTCACAAGCCAAGAAAACAGGGCAAGCAGGCTCTGTGTCTAGAGACAACAGTGCTGGTCGTGGACGCGGTGCATTGTCATCAGCATGTGGCCATGGGACACGCTTGTCCTTATTTTCGGCAGCTGGACATGTTGAGCCGCATCATGCCGAAGGCTTGGTAGAGTGGATGACCAAGCCTCCCTCATCCTCTCTCACCCAGGCTAAGGGTACTGGCAAAGCAGCTGCCAACGCGTACTCAGTCACACCTTCCCTAGACCCACCATGTCCTCCTGAGGAGTCCCCCGAACTGTTTGAGCACAGTGTTGGGTACATGCTCCAGGAGGATGCCCAGCGTTTTGAAGGCTCCGATGATGATACCCAGCTAGAGGAAGGCAGTAGCGTGAGCGCAGAGAGAGGGGATGCTCGAGGACAGCAATCTGGCAGTCATGTTCCTCCAGCTGCAGCTTACTGCCAGGTTTGCTCCAGTGGTGAAGAGGGAGGGGATGATGAGGTCACTGACTCGACGTGGGTGCCTGAACGGAGAGAGGAGGAGGAGGAGGAGGCGACGTCACATCTCCAACGAGGCAGGATGCCCTCCGGGGGCCAGCTTGAGGGCAGCACACCAACTAAATCACACCGCAGAGCTCCGCCTGTGCAGGGCGCGGCCTCTGTGCGTTATTACAAAAGTTCTTTGGTGTGGGCCTTTTTTGAGACGAGTGCATCAGATCGCACCGCTGCTATTTGCAACATATGTCTCAAGCGTATCTCGCGTGGCCAAAACATCAGCCCCGTGGGCACCACAAGCATGACCAGACATATGTTGACCTGCCATGCAGCTCGTTGGCAAGCGCACCTTAAAGACCCACACCAAAGAACAAAGCGGACCTCTCCTTGCTCCTCATCAGCTGGGATCTCCAACCCCACTATACCTTCAGTCCTCTCTGAAAGCTGCACTGAGAGGAACGAAGGTGTAAAATTAGGTGTGACACAGCCAAGTACTTGCGGGCACTCTGCTAGTAGTACACCGACGTCCGATTGTACCAGGCAAATTTCCCTGCCCCAGCTGCTGGACCGTCGAAAGAAGTTCACTCCCATCCATCCACATGCCCAGCGATTGAATTCTAGCTTGGCTAAATTGCTAGCACTTCAACTGCTGCCTTTTCAGTTGGTAGACTCGGCCCCCTTCCGTGAGTTTGTGCAATGTGCGGTTCCTCAGTGGCAGGTTCCCAAACGCCACTTTTTCTCACGGAAGGCGATTCCGGCTCTCTACCGGCATGTGGAAGGCAATGTCTTGGCCTCGCTGAACAGGGCGGTCAGCGGTAAGGTGCATATTACCGCTGACTCATGGTCCAGCAGGCATGTACAGGGACGTTACCTATCTTTCACGGCCCATTGGGTCACTCTTTTGGCAGCTGGGAAGGATGCAGGACAAGGTGCAGTAGTGTTGGAGGTTGTTCCGCCACCATGCCTCCAAAATGCTACTACTGGTGTGACACACCTCTCTCCTCCACCCCCTCCTCTTCTTCTTCCTCTATGGCCTCTTCGAGTGCTCTGTCCTCGGAACCAGCGGTGCTCCGCAGGCGTCCAAGGGGCTACGCAAGTACACAGGCAAAGAGATGCCATGCCGTGCTTGCGCTGGTGTGTTTGGGGGACAGGAGCCACACTGGGGAAGAGGTTCTGTCAGCTCTGCAGGGGCAGGCCGAGAGGTGGTTGACGCCATGCCAGCTTAAGCCAGGAATGGTGGTTTGTGACAATGGCTCCAACCTCCTCTCTGCCCTGCGACAGGGACAGCTGACCCATGTGCCCTGTATGGCTCGCGTCCTTAACCTGGTGGTGCAGTGGTTCTTGGCCAGGTACCCAGGCTTACAGGATGTCCTGAGGCAGGCCAGGAAAGTCTGTGTGCATTTCCGCCGATCATATAATGCCAGTGCTCGGCTGGCTGAGCTGCAAAAGGAGTTGAACCTGCCCAAGAACCGCCTTATATGTGACATGCCCACCAGGTGGAACTCAACGTTGGCCATGCTTCAGCGACTGCACACGCAGCAGAGGGCCATCAATGAGTATCTGTGCGACTCCGGCACCAGGACAGGGTCAGGGGAGCTCAGATTTTTTTCACCACGCCAGTGGAGCATGATCAGGGATGCATGCACTGTCCTGTCACCATTTGAGGAGGCCACAAGGATGGTGAGCAGTGACAGTGCATGCATCAGTGACACTGTACCTCTTGTCCACCTGTTGGAGCATACGTTGCATGGAATAATGGACAGGGCACTTAAGGCAGAACAGAGGCAGGAAGAGGAGGACTTCCTTGCCTCTCGAGGCCCCCTTTATTCAGACAGTGTTCCTTCTCTCCCACCCATCACACAGGAAGAGGATGAGGAGGAGGAGGAGGAGGAGGATTGTGTCAGCATGGAGGTGGAGCCTGGCACTCAGCATCAGCAGCAGCAGTCTTTTAGGGATGATTTACAGTGCCAAGAAACCGGTGGACTTGTACGTGGCTGGGAGGAGGTGGCTGCGGATCATGTCGTTCTCAGTGACCCAGAAGACTCCGGACCGAATGCCTCAGCTAACCTACGTTGCATGGCCTCCCTGATCCTGCAAAGCCTGCGGAAGGATCCTCGTATTCTTCGGATCAAGGAGATGGACCATTACTGGCTGGCCATTCTCCTTGATCCACGGTACGAGGGTAAGGTTGCGGACCTTATCTTGCCGTCGCAGAGGGAGCAGAGGATGAGACATCTCCGGGAGGCCTTGCAGAAAGGTCTGTGCAACGCGTTCCCAGAGACTGGGAGGTTACAAACTCTTGGTCCTGGACGACGAGTTGCTGATGGGGAAGGTGGACGTCTGGCCCATGCGTTCAGACAATGTTTTAGTCCGCAGCCCCAAGGTATGATCGGTTCCAGCAACCATCGCCAGCGTGTGATATACATGGTGCAGGAATACCTAGGGGCAAGGTCAGACTTGGACACCTTTCCCACCTAAAATCCTCTGGCTTACTGGGTCTTGAGGATGGATCACTGGCCAGAGCTTGCACAGTATGCAATTGAGCTACTGGCCTGTCCTGCATCCAGCGTTCTTTCTGAACGCACATTCAGTGCTGCTGGAGGCTTTGTCACCGATCACAGGGTGCGCCTGTCCACTGACTCGGTTGATCGACTGACCTTCATAAAGATGAATCAGTCTTGGATCACCACCAGCTACCAGTCACCTGAAGCTGATATAACTGAATAAATAATTTTTAAATGTCACATCCCTTCAAGACTGCCTATGCTGAGGCTGAGTGACTGTCCTGTTATGTTGACTGACTATCCTCTTCCTCCTCAATGATCCTGATGATTGCTTGGAAGAACATTTTTGTTTCTGGGTGCCACCACCAGTGGCTAAGGCCCAATTTTTCAGCCCCTGTTTAACAGGGGCGTGTAATTACAATTTTTTATGCAATGCTTTTGCAACAGGTCTCATTGCTGTGCTCCAAGTACAGTATCTGTGAGGGGTTGCAGTGTTGTGGCACCAGCACCAGTGCCTAAGGCACAATTTTTCAGCCCCTGTGTAACAGGGGCATGTAATTGCAAATCTTGATCTAATAATTCACAGCAGGGCCCATTCCTGCGCCCAACAAGAGTAACTGGGAGGGCTTACAGTGTTTTGGCAACACCGTCCACCACCACCAAAACCACCAAAGGCCCAATTTTTCTGCCCCTGTTAAACAGGTGCATGCAATTACAATTCTTGATCTAATAATTCACAGCAGGGCCCATTCCTGCGCCCACCAAGAGTAACTGTGAGGGCTTACAGTGTTGTAGCGCCACCACCAAAGGCCCAATTTTTCCTAACACTGTTCAATAACAGCATGTAATTACAATTCCTGATATAATAGTTCACAGCAGGGCGTTCCAGCACCTACCAAGAGTAGCTGTGAGGGCTTACAGTGTTGTGGCAACACCAACATTTAATGGGGCAAATTTCTGCAGAGTATATACGGCAGGCCCCTACTTTCAAACATCCAACTTAGAAACGACTCCTACTTGCAAACAGAAGGTAAGAAAACAGGAAGTGAGAGGAAATCTACCCCTAGGAAGGAAAATTCTATCCTGTTAGATTTAACTCTCTCTCTCTCCCTCTCTACTGATGCTTTATCACCAATCCTTGTTTCAATAAAAAACCCACTTTTCCAAAAACATTTGTCCTTGGGACGGAAAGTGAGGTGAAATGTTCTGAACAGGTGCACAGACAGCAAAACAAATGTTACAGGGGTGATAACCCTTAGCTATGTTCTCCAAAAAGAGTAAAAATAGATTTTTTTGGATGAAGCTACACTTAAAAATGTACCTGTTCAAAATTACAAACAGATTCTACTTAATAACAAACCTACAGTCCCCGTCTTGTTTGCACCGCCTGTATACTGCTGTTCAGAGTATATAGGGTTTTAGGTATAGGGTTTTATATTGGGCTTAATATCCATACAAGACCCAAAGGGGCTGGTAATGGGCTAAGGTGGGGGGGGGGGGGGGATGGGCTAACCATGCCCTTTTTCTCAAAGATTTTCATCCATATTGCCAGGACAAGACATGACATTAAAGCCGCAAGCAGTTTTAAATGGCTTCTTTTTTTCCTTTACAAATGTCATTTTGTGCAGGGACAGTTCTAAACACGGGAAACACATGCCACTTCACATGCATACTTTAGACACCCCCCAGGTACCATATTTAAAGGAATATTTCACTTTTTTTTTCACTTTATGCATCATTAAAATGACTGCTCCAGAAAAAACGTCAGTTTTTAAAAACTTCTTTTTGCATTGATACATGTCCCCTGGGGCAGGACCCGGGTCCCCAAACCTTTTTTATGACAATAACATGCATATTGGCCGTTATAATTAGCACTTTACATTTTGAACGTTCGAGTCCATTGTAACTAATAGGGTTCTAACGTTCGTGCAAACTTTCGGTCCGTTCTCAGGGGGTGTTCGGCTCATCCCTACTCTGCACTCTGGACTCCAACCAAGGTAAGCACTTACACCCTGGGAGGTTACAATTTCCTGGTGCTTGACGTGTTGCTGAGGCTTCGTTCAGTCAGAGGAAGAGCGGTGGAGAAGGTGGCCAGCTGACCGATGCCTTTAGATCATTTTTCAGTCCTCAGCGGCAAGGTCTGATCGGTTCAAGCAACCATCGCCAGCATCTGCATTACATGGTGCAGGAATATCTAGGGGCAAAAGCAGACTTGGAGACCTTTCCAACAGACCATGCACTGGGTTACTGGGTCTTAAGGATGGACCACTGGCCAGAACTTGCTCAATATGCGATTGAGCTACTGGCCTGTCCTGCATCCAGCGTTCTTTCTGAACGCACATTCAGTGCTGCTGGAGGGTTTGTAATGGATCATAGAGTGTGCCTGTCCACAGACTCCGTTGATAGGCTCACATTAATAAAAATTAATCAGTCTTGGATCAGCAGCTATCAAGCACCTGATGCTGATGTAACTGGTTGATTTTTCTTTGGATGTGGGATCCTTTGAAGACTGCCTATGCTGAGTAGGGATGGGCCCGGTGTTCGATTCGAACCCATGTTCGAATCGAACATCGGCCGTTCATCCGCTCGTCGAGTCCAGAACTATGTGGGCCATTCGCATCAAATTAGTGTGATGCGAACGGTCCACAATGCACTGCGCCAGTCGCAGTGCATTGCTGGCTGATGATTGGCCAAGCATGCACTGTGACCCCGCATGCTTGGCCAATCATAGAGCCAGCGGCGAGGAGAGCAATAATTGGCCACAGGCAGGATGCCTGTGGCCAATTATAGCTCAGGGGGTTTAGTACACGCCCCACACTATATAAGGCGTCCTCGTGTAGTGTGTTCCGGCGTTAGGAACAGTGATAGTGTACTGTACATGTACACAGTGTTTTTGAATCATTACTTTGTGGGGAAATTCTAGGGAAAGAGGAAAAATAGGCAGGGATAGTGTATTCTTCTCAGCCTTTGCTTGTGGGGAAAATGTAGGGATATAGGAAAAATAGACAGGGATAGTGTGTTCTTCTCAGTTCTGTTCTCTAACAAATCCAGCCATCTGCAGGAGTTAGTGTGTGTTAGTGTGTGTGTGTGCTGTGTTAGTATAGCACAGCAGTAGCACACTAAACCACCTTACCCTGTATCTGCCCTGTTCTCTACCAATCCAGCCATCTGCAGGAGTTAGTGTACGTGTGCTGTGTGAGTATAGCACAGCACACTAAACCACCTTACCCTGTATCTGCCCTTCTGCCCTGTTGTCATCTAAGGCAGCCATCCATCTGCAGGAGTTAGTGTGTGTGTGCTGTGTGACTATAGCACAGCACACTAAACCACCTTACCCTGTATCTGCCCTGTTGTCACCTAAGGTAGTCATCTGCAGGAGTTAGTGTGTGTGTGAGAGTATAGCACAGCACACTAAACCACCTTACCCTGTATCTGCCCTTCTGCCCTGTTGTCATCTAAGGCAGCCAGCCAGCCATCTGCAGGAGTTAGTGTGTGTGTGTGCTGTGTGACTATAGCACAGCACACTAAACCACCTTACCCTGTATCTGCTCTGTTTTCATCTAAGGCAGCCATCTGCAGGAGTTAGTGTGTGTGCTGTGTGACTCCAGCACAATATACACTACCCATTACAATGTCTGGAAGACCAACAAGGAGAGGCAGACAGTCCCGAGCCAAGAAAACAGGGCAAGCAGGCTCTGTGTCTAGAGACAACAGTACTGGTCGTGGACGTGGTGCATCGTCATCAGCACGTGGCCATGGGACGCGCTTGTCCTTATTTTCGGCAGCTGGACATGTTGAGCCGCATCATGCCGAAGGCTTGGTAGAGTGGATGACCAAGCCCTCCTCATCCTCCTCATCCTCTCTCACCCAGGCTCAGGGTACTGGCAAAGCAGCTGCCAACGCGTACTCAATGTCATCATCAGGCACCCACCATGTCCTCCTGAGGAGTCCCCCAAACTGTTTGAGCACAGTGTTGGGTACATGCTCCAGGAGGATGCCCAGCGTTTTGAAGGCTTGGATGATGATACCCAGCTAGAGGAAGGCAGTAGCGTGAGCGCAGAGAGAGGGGATGCTCAAAGACAGCAATCTGGCCGTCATGTTCCACCAGCTGCAGCTTACTGCCAGGTTTGCTCCAGTGGTGAAGAGGGAGGGGATGATGAGTTCACTGACGCCACGTGGGTGCCTGAACGGAGAGAGGAGGAGGCGGCACATCTCCAACGAGGCAGGATGCCCGCCAGGGCCCAGCTTGAGGCCAGCACACCAGCTGAATCACACCGCAGAGCTCCGCCTGTGCAGGGCGCTGCCTCTGCACGTTATTACAAAAGTTCTTTGGTGTGGGCCTTTTTTGAGATGAGTGCATCAGATCGCACCGCTGCTATTTGCAACATATGTCTCAAGCGTATCTTGCATGGCCAAAACATCAGCCGCTTGGGCACCACAAGCATGACCAGACATATGTTGACCTTGCAGCTCGTTGGCAAGCACACATTAAAGACCCACACCAAAGAACAAAGCGGACCTCTCCTTGCTCCTCATCAGCTGGGATCTCCAACCCCACTATACCTTCAGTCCTCTCTGAAAGCTGCACTGAGAGGAATGAATGTGTAGAATTAGGTGTGTCACAGCCAAGTACTTGCAGGCACTATGCTAGCAGTACACCGAAGTCCGATTGTACCAGGCAAATTTCCCTGCCCCAGCTGCTGGACCGTCAAAAGAAGTTTACTCCCAGCCATCCACATGCCCAGCTGTTGAATGCTAGCTTGGCTAAATTGCTAGCACTTCAACTGCTGCCTTTTCAGTTGGTAGACTCGGCCCCCTTCCGTGAGTTTGTACAATGTGCGGTTCCTCAGTGGCAGGTAACCAAACGCCACTTTTTCTCTTTTCTGGCTCTCTTCCAGCATGTGGAAGGCAATGTCCATGCCTCGCTGGACAGGGCGGTCAGCGGTAAGGTGCATATTACCGCTGACTCATGGTCCAGCAGGCATGGACAGGGACGTTACCTGTCTTTCACGGCCCATTGGGTCACTCTTTTGGCAGCTGGGAAGGATGCAGGACAAGGTGCAGTAGTGTTGGAGGTTGTTCCGCCACCATGCCTCCAAAATGCTACTACTGGTTGTGACACACCTCTCTCCTCCACCCCCTCCTCTTCTTCTTCCTCCAGGGCCTCTGAGTGCTCTGTCCTCGGAACCAGCGGTGCTCCGTAGGCGTCCAAGGGGCTACGCAAGTAGGCAGGCAAAAAAATGCCATGCCGTGCTTGCGCTGGTCTGTTTGGGGGACAGGAGCCACACTGGGGCAGAGGTTCTGTCAGCTCTGCAGGGGCAGGCCGAGAGGTGGTTGATGCCACGCCAGCTTAAGCCAGGAATGGTGGTTTGTGACAATGGCACCAACCTCCTCTCCGCCCTGCGACAGGGACAGCTGACCCATGTGCCCTGTATGGCTCACGTCCTTAACCTGGTGGTGCAGCGGTTCTTGGGCAGGTACCCAGGCTTACAGGATGTCCTGAGGCAGGCCAGGAAAGTCTGTGTGCATTTCCGCCGATCATATAATGCCAGTGCTCGGCTGGCTGAGCTGCAAAAGGAGTTGAACCTGCCCAAGAACCGCCTTATATGTGACATGCCCACCAGGTGGAACTCAACGTTGGCCATGCTCCAGCGACTGCACACGCAGCAGAGGGCCATCAAGACTACGGAACCAGGACAGGGTCAGGGGAGCTCAGATTTTTTTTCCCCATGCCAGTGGAGCATGATCAGGGAGCATGCACTGTCCTGTCACCATTTGAGGAGGCCACGAGGATGGTGAGCAGTGACAGTGCATGCATCAGTGACACTGTACCTCTTGTCCACCTGTTGGAGCATACGCTGCGTGGAATAATGGACAGGGCACTTGAGGCAGAACAGAGGCAGGAAGAGGAGGACTTCCTTGCCTCTCAAGGCCCCCTTTATCCAGACAGTGTTCCTTCTCTACCACCCATCACACAGGAAGAGGGTGAGGAGGAGGAGGAGGATTGTGTCAGCATGGAGGTGGAGCCTGGCACTTAGCATCAGCAGCAGCAGTCTTTTAGGGATGATTTACAGTCCCAAGAAACCGGTGGACTTGTAAGTGGCTGGGAGGAGGTGGCTGCGGATCATGTCGTCCTCAGTGACCCAAAAGGCTCAGGACTGAATGCCTCAGCTAACCAACGTTGCATGGCCTCCCTGATCCTGTAAAGCCTGCAGGAGGATCCTCGTATTCTTCAGATCAAGGAGATGGACCATTACTGGCTGGCCACTCTCCACGGTACAAGGGTAAGGTTGCGGACCTTATCTTGCCGTCGCAGAGGGAGCAGAGGATGAGACATCTCCGGGAGGCCTTGCAGAAAGGTCTGTGCAACTCGTTCCCAGAGACTGGGAGGTTACAAACTCCTGGTCCTGGACGACGAGTTGCTGAGGCTTCGGTCAGTAGCAGAAGGAGCGCTAGGGAAGGTGGACGTCTGACCCATGCGTTCTGACAATTTTTTTGTCCGCAGCCCCAAGGTATGATCAGTTCCAGCAACCATCGCCAGCGTCTGATATACATGGTGCAGGAATACCTAGGGGCAAGGTCAGACTTGGACACCTTTCCCACCGAAAATCCTCTGGCTTACTGGGTCTTGAGGATGGATCACTGGCCAGAGCTTGCACAGTATGCAATTGAGCTACTGGCCTGTCCTGCATCCAGCGTTCTTTCCGAACGCACATTCAGTGATGCTGGAGGCTTTGTCACCGATCACAGGGTGTGTCTGTCCACTGACTCGGTTGATCGACTGACCTTCATAAAGATGAATCAGTCTTGGATCACCACCAGCTACCAGTCACCTGAAGCTGATATAACTGAATAATTTATTTTGAAATGTCACATCCTTTCAAGACTGCCTATGCTGATGCTGAGTGACTGTCCTGTTATGTTGATTGACTATCCTCTTCCTCCTCAATGATCCTGATGATTGCTTGGAAGAACAATTTTGTTTCTGGGTGCCACCACCAGTGGCTAAGGCCCAATTTTTCAGCCCCTGTTTAACAGGGGCGTGTAATTACAATTTTTTATGCAATGCTTTGCAACAGGTCTCATTGCTGTGCTCCAAGTACAGTATCTGTGAGGGGTTGCAGTGTTGTGGCACCAGCACCAGTGCCTAAGGCACAATTTTTCAGCCCCTGTTTAACAGGGGCATGTAATTGCAAATCTTGATCTAATAATTCACAGCAGGGCCCATTCCTGCGCCCACCAAGAGTAACTGTGAGGGCTTACAGTGTTGTGGCAACAGCGTCCACCACCACCACCAAAAGCCCAATTTTTCTGCCCCTGTTCAACAGGTGCATGCAATTACAATTCTTGATCTAATAATTCACAGCAGGGCCCATTCCTGCGCCCACCAAGAGTAACTGTGAGGGCTTACAGTGTTGTAGCACCAGCACCACCACCAAAGGCCCAATTTTTCCTAACACTGTTCAATAACGGCATGTAATTACAATTCCTGATATAATAGTTCACAGAAGGGCATTCCAGCGCCCACCAAGAGTAGCTGTGAGGGCTTACAGTGTTGTGGCAACACCAACATTTAATGGGGCAAATTTCTGCAGAGTATATACGGCAGGCCCCTACTTTCAAACATCCAACTTAGAAACGACTCCTACTTGCAAACGGAAGGCAGAAAAACAGGAAGTGAGAGGAAATCTACCCCAAGGAAGGAAAATTCTATCCTGTTAGATTTCATTTGGGAAAAAGGTATCTCCTCTCTACTGATGCTTTATCACCAATCCTTGTTTCAATAAAAACCCCACTTTTCCAAAAACATTTGTCATTGGGACGGAAAGTGAGGTGAAATGTTCTGAACAGGTGCACAGACAGCAAAACAAATATTACAGGGGCAAATTTACCTGTTCAAAATTACAAACAGATTCTACTTAAGAAAAAACCTACAGCCCCTGTCTTGTTTGCACCACCTGTATACTGCTGTTCAGAGTATATAGGGTTGTAGGTATAGGGTTTTATTTGGGTGCGGGGTTCCCCTTAAATATCCATACAAGACCCAAAGGGGCTGGTAATGGGCTGGGGTGGGGGGGGGGGGGGGTGATTGGGTAGCCATGCCATTTTTCTCAAAGATTTTCATCCATATTGCCAGGACAAGACATGACATTAAAGCCGCAAGCAGTTTTAAATGGCTTCTTTTTTTCCTTTACAAATGTAATTTTTTGCAGGGACAGTTCTAAACAGGGGAAACACATGCCACTTCACAGGCATACTTTAGAGACCCCCCAGGTACCATATTTAAAGGAATATTTCAATTTTTTTTTCACTTCATGCATCATTAAAATGACTGCTCCCGAAAAAAACGTCCGTTTTTAAAACTTCTTTTTGCATTGATACATGTCCCCTGGGGCAGAACCCGGGTCCCCAAACCTGTTTTATGACAATAACATGCATATTGGCCGTTATAATTAGCACTTTACATTTTGAACATTCGCGACCATTGTAACTAATAGGGTTCTAACGTTCGCGCAAACTTTCGGTCCGTTCGCAGGTTCTGGTGCGAACCGAACCCGGGGGTGTTCTGCTCATCCCTAATGCTGAGTGTCTATCCTATTCCTCCTCAATCTTGATGATGCTAGCTTCCAACAATATTTTTGGTTTAGGTCACCACCACCACTGCCAAAGGCCCAATTTTTCTGTACCTGTTTAACAGGGGCATGTAATTACAATTTTTGATCTAATATTTCACAGCAGGGCCCGTTCCTGCACCCAACAAGAGTATCTGTGAGGGGTTACAGTGTTGTGGCACCACCACCACAATTTTTCTGCCCCTGTTTAACAGGGGCATGTAATTACAATTCTTGATATAATATTTCATGGCAGGGCCCATTCCTGCGCCCACCAAGAATAACTGTGAGGGCTTACAGTGTTGTGGCACCACCAAAGGCCCAATATTTCTGCCCCTGTTTAACAGGGCTTTTTTTCCTTTAGAAATATAATTTTTCTCTGGTATCGTTCTAAACACGGGAAAACTGCGCCACTTTACAGGCATACTATCTATTTACTCGGTGCAACCTCATCTTATATTTTACCAAAAATTGGGTAATTAAAGTGATTTGTAAAGGATCGTTTTTTTAAAATAACAAACATATCATACTTGCCTCCACTGTGCAGCTTTTTTTTCACAGAGTGGCCCCAATCCTCCTTTTCTGGGGCCCCTGTGGGCTCTCGTGGCTCCTCCCCACATCGGAGTAACCCCCTAGAGAAAGCGATCTCCTAAGGTGGTTACCTTGCGGGCACGCTCCCGAGTCCAGCATTTGTGTCGCTCTGACACACCGCATCTCCAAGCCTATGACGTAGACTTTTTACCATGTGATCAGCTGTGTCCAATCAAAGATAATCACATCATAACATGGAAGTGACGGTTATCGGCTTTCCTTTATTCTCTTTTTTTCTCTGTTGTCTATTTATTTTATTTTGTTTCTTTTTATGCTTCGTTTTCCCTTTTCTTTTTCCCCCCTCTTTTTTCCTTTCTTGTCCCTCTCTTTTTTCTCTTCTTTTTCATTTTCTTTTCTCTACCGTTTCTACTTTCCATATAGTGGATATTAGCATTGCTGTGACATATGTTGTTGTGAATATGTGTCTCTTTCTTATACCCTAGATTGCTACAATTAAAAAATAATATTGCATGTCGAACTATTCCTGAAGAAGGAGTACAGAAAGACTCCGTAACGCGTAGGCTCTATCGAATGCATAGTTGTTATTGTTATATATATATATATATATATACAAATTTTTTTGAATGCATATGTTTCTGTGAGTGCTTTGAAACATTACGCACTCAAGAACAAAACTGTACAGTCATTTTATATGATGTTTTGCACATAATTCTATATATTTTTTGGAGAATTGTTAAATAAAAATATTTTATACTTTTCTATAAAATTATTTGTCACATTTCATGCCCATAAAGTCCCGCCCTGTAAGGGGAAATGTTGTACATTATTCAAGATTGGGATGTTGGCTGTCAATTAGCAGAATTCTTCACAAACCTCCATATTCTTTGATATCACGCAGTTAATGAGTCCAATTTTGGGGCAATTGTTAGGCATTTTGCCAAGGTGCCCCTGAAGAAACCTCAAGGCACACTGGTTGATAAAGGGTGCTCTATGTGATGAAAACCCCTCCAAAAAAAAAAAAAAAAAGAGGCCCCACCCCCACATATACACATGTACAAACAAACTCACACATTGTGGTGCCTACGTCTGAAAACGTTGATTGCGATACACATGTTACATATCACCAGAATGAGAGCAATAATTCTATCACCAGACCTCCTCCGTTACACTAAACTGTTGACCTATAGGGAGCTTTTAAAGCATTGCCTATATAAAATATAGGGTACTGAAGTCTGTTACCATTTCACAGGTACAAACAAATTTAAGGTTTGATATGTTGGGTATCTATTTACTTGGTGCAACCTCATCTTATATTTTACCAGAAAATCGGGTAATTAAAGTGATTGTAAAGGATCGTTTTTTTATTTTTATTTTTTCAAATAACAAACATGTCATACTTACCTCCACTGTGCAGCTTGTTTTGCAGAGAGTGGCCCCCGAACATCCTCTGATTGACAGCAGCAGGAGCCAATGGCTGCGCTGCTATCAATCTAGCCAATCAGGACATGAGACGCCGGCTAGAGCCGGTGTGCTCGTCCCTGGCGTGAGAACAAGAGGGCTCAGGTAAGTAAAAACGGGGGCACTGGGGGGCTGCTGCACTGCAAGAGGTTTTTCACCTCAATGCATAGAATGCACCACAAAGGTTTACAACCCCTTTAATTGTGTTTTTGTGCCTCCTAAAATGAACATGAATAGACTTTTGCGATAATATCGTGTTACATCAAAAATTGGAACTACCACTATTTTATTCTCTAGGGTGTCTCCTTTCAGAAAAATATATAATTTTTTGGGGATGTTAAATAATCTTTTTTTTAACTCCTTTCTGCCTGGCCGTCATTCTGCTATAGGCCAGGCAGAAAGGAGTTAAAAAGAAATTTAGGCCTGAAGATTATTTTAGGGGTTCCATTATTCTGAGTGGATATCATATGATGTCCAGAAGAATAAGCCGCTCGGGCGCGCGGCGATCAGTGGTGTGGTGAGTCACTCTGACGCACTGCATCTCCAATCTCGTTAAAGAGCCAATGACGTAGGCTCTTTATCATGTGATCAGCTGTGTCCAATCAAAGCTAATCACAGAGTAACCAGGAAGTGCCGGTTATCGGCTTTCCTTTATTCATGCTGACAAGGCGCAAGTAGATTATCAGAGCAGGCTCATCAGCGATGATTGCCAGTGATAACCACCAGTGATGCCAACCAGTGCCCACCAGCGATGTCAATCAGTGCCCACCAGCGATGTCAATCAGTGCCCAACAGGGATGCTTGCCAGTACCACCTCATCAGTGCCACCCATCAGTGCTGCATTTTAGTGACTCCTCATCAGTGAAGGAGAAAACTTACTTATTTACGACATTTTATAACAGAAACAAAGAAAAACTTTTTTTTTTTTTTTTTTAAATGTTCTTATTTTTTATTTGTAGCACAAAAAATAAAAACTCCAGTGATGATAAAATACCACCAAAAGAAAGCTCTATGTGTGGGGAAAAACGATAAACATGGGTACAGTGTTACATGAGTGAGTAATTGTCATTCAAAGTGTGAGAGCGCCGAAAGCTGAAAACTGGTCTGGGCAGGAGGGGGGTGAAACTGTCCGGTATTGGGGTTAAACATGTGGGCAAAAAAAACCCTGCAAAACTGTCTCTGGCAGTGAAAGGGTTAAAGGATTAGTTCACCTTTGGGAAGATGTTACATGTTACATGTTCCTGCAGCGGCTCAGCGATCCGAGTCCTCTGTGTGACAGCAGTGAGGTGAGAAGTTCCCCGTACCGGCTGTCACTTTATGAAAAGAGCGCGGCCGTGCCATTCATTCACAGAGTTCTGTCCTTTGCCGATGTCGGCTTGTAGTTTTCAATGAAATCCCAAACCGCTGCTGAGCTCTCTGGTAGATGAGGGACAAGGAGATCGTCATAAGGGACAAGGAGATTATCATAAGGGACAAGGAGATCGTCATAAGGGACAAGGAGATCGTCATAAGGGACAAGGAGATTATCATAAGGGACAAGGAGATTATCATAAGGGACAAGGAGATTATCATAAGGGACAAGGAGATTGTCATAAGGGACAAGGAGATCGTCATAAGGGACAAGGAGATCGTCATAAGGGACAAGGAGATCGTCATAAGGGACAAGGAGTGTTAAAGAAATCAGATACATTTCATACCGCGCTCTTAGTACTCAAATATACATACAAAAAAATCATATGTGAAATTCAGAAAAAACATATACATATGCTAAAACACTAAAATAAATGTTCATATCATTTCCATAGAAATTTAAAATCAAATGAAGTGTCCGTGAACCACCACCATGAATCTTCTATCAATGTGAGTGATGGGAATCCCTGCGATCCGGGTGAGAAAACATCTTCCACCACCACCAGGAAAACAATCTACGCACCAGAGGGAGTTGACACTCGTTACAGATAGTCAAACCAGGCGCAGATACCAATGGAAGTCCACATCCTGATATGATCCAATGATCGATCAGTGAAGATCGGCACCCATTACAGGTGGTCAGATCAAGCGCAGATACCAATGGAAGTATGCCTTCTAAAGGGAGACTGGTCCACGGCCCGATAAACTCCAACGATTGGTCATGTGTTTAAAAGCTAAGAAGAAGAAGAAGGGGCTCCTCATTGGGTAGTATAAAAATCCCTTTATTCCATAAGAGGCATCGGCATAAAACATAGTAAAAACACTTTTCCCAAATCAAAAAGCATGCAGGTACGCCGTTTGTGTTCCAATGAGCGGAAATGGTGTATATGTCTTCATCATGTAAGAACTGTTTCTTACATGATGAAGATCAGCCATGGAGTATATCTGAGGTGTATATCAGGGTGTGCTTCTTCCCCACATGAGAGCTGTGATGTCCAGCAACATTCATATAGAAGACATTTCCCACACACAAGGCACTAATACACCTCAAGGGTTGTGTGGGATCCCTGATGTACAGGAAGACAGGACAATTGCCTCACTCAGGACAGGGAAGTTGCTTCTCCCCCGTGTGAGATTTCTGATGTGTGTAAAGATGGGACGTCCGTGAAAAACATTTCCCACACTCAGGACAGGAATACGGCTTCTCCTTGGTGTGAGTTCTCTGATGTTTGTAAAGATCGGACTTTTGTGAAAAAAATTTCCCGCACTCAGAACAGGAATGCGGCTTCTCCCCTGTGTGAGATCTCTGATGTATGTAAAGACTGGACTTCAGTGAAAAAGATTTCCCGCACTCAGGACAGGAATACGGCTTCTCCCCCGTGTGAGATCTCTGATGTGTGCGAAGATGGGACTTCTGTGAAAAACATTTCCCACACTCAGGACAGGAATACGGCTTCTCCCCCGTGTGAGATCTCTGATGATTGTAAAAACTGGACCTCTGTGAAAAACATTTTCCGCACTCAGGACAGGAATGCGGCTTTATCCCCGTGTGCAATCTCTGATGTGAGTAAAGACAGGACTTGTCTGAAAAACATTTCCCGCACTCAGGACAGGAATACGGCTTCTCCCCTGTGTGAGATCTCTGATGTGTGCAAAGATGGGACTTGCATGAAAAACATTTTCCGCACTCAGGACAGGAATACGGCTTCTCCCCTGTGTGAGATCTCTGATGTGTGCGAAGATGGGACTCCCGTGAAAAACATTTTCCGCACTCAGGACAGGAATACGGCTTCTCCCCTGTGTGAGATCTCTGATGTCTGTAAAGATCGGACTTCTGTGAAAAACATTTCCCGCACTCAGAACAGGAATGTGGCATCTCCCCTTTGTGAAATCTCTGATGTGTGTAAAGATGGGACGTCTGTGCAAAACATTTCCCACACTCAGGACAGGAATACGGCTTCTCCCCCGTGTGAGATCTCTGATGTTTGTAAAGACTGGACTTCTGTGAAAAACATTTCCCACACTCAGGACAGGAATGCGGCTTCTCCCCCGTGTGAGATCTCTGATGGTTGCAAAGATGGGACTTCAGTGAAAAAGATTTCCCGCACTCAGGACAGGAATGCGGCTTCTCCCCCGTGTGAGATCTCTGATGGTCATGAAGATTGGACTTCTGTGAAAAACATTTCCCGCACTCAGGACAGGAATGCAGCTTCTCCCCCGTGTGAGATCTCTGGTGGTTGTAAAGACTGGACTTGTGTGAAAAACATTTCCCGCACTCAGGACAGGAATACGGCTTCTCCCCTGTGTGAGATCTCTGATGTGATGAAAGACTGGACTTCTGTGAAAAACATTTTCCGCACTCAGGACAGGAATACGGCTTCTCTCCTGTGTGAGATCTTTTATGCACATTAAGACGGGATTTATAATGGAAACACTTCCCGCACTCAGTACAGGAAAACCTCTTCTCTGTTGGAAGGACGGCACCGTCCCTCACAGTCTGAGGTTCCTCAGGATAAGAGGAATACGATGGTCCATCTACACTGTGTGGTGCCGGATGGACATTTGAGGTAGTCGGGTTTTCTCCTGGACTATACTGTGTGATGTCCTCATCTTCTACTTTACAGTCTGGAGACAAAGTGAGACAATCCTCTGAGGTTTTCCTCATCTCCCGTCCATCTACTAAAATAGAAATAAAAAAAAATATATATTAGACACGAAAGAATAAAGAAAATGAACTGCGCTAAGTGACCCCCAAAAAAACGAGAATTAATCAAAATGAATGAATTAATAAATAAATATATGAAGCAATAAAGATTTCATAAATGAATAAAAAATACATAAAAAAATCAATACCAGCCTAATGTGAATCATAAAAAGAGAAGTAATAATAAATTGCTAATGACAGTAATTAATAAAATTCCGTGTATATAAAAATTAGGTGAATATATATATATATATATATATATATATTTATGGTTTAGAGCCCTATGGCCGATACGTGTAAAGATGACATATGGGTTTAACACAAACTTACCACATGAAATGGACCTGAAAGTGTGCCTTGGTCTATCATATGGTACACCAAAATAAGGGGGCAAAACATTCAGGTAGGAAATAGCTTTATTGGTGAGACAAGTCACTGGGTAAGCTTGGCAAATGCCTGGGCCATTTCCACTTGTGGGTTAGGTATGTAGCGGGGGAAGCAGGTTGGCTTCCATCTGCCTAGCTTTTTAATGATGTGGTCCGGGATGCCTTGCCGGGATGCTGTTGAAGCCGCCCGATCCGGAATGAATGCCCGGAGTACTGACTGGGGTTTAGGTGAAGGTTGCTGAGGAGGATCCGGGTATGTTTCATGAACTGGGACGTGTTAAGTGGTTTCACAGGAAAGGGCAGAAGAGGACTGGTGTCTGGCTGATCGGACAGAAGGGTAAACAGCCGATTCAGTGTGGCGACTGGACACCAGTTGTTGTGGGTCCTGAAGAAGTGCACGTCTGTTCCTGCGCCTAGCTGCTGAGTTTTTGACACAGCCAGGTGCAGAATAGACATGTGCACAACAAAAAAATTTGTTTATTTTCATTTTTTTCTTTTCCGAAAAAAATTCGTTTATTTTCGTTTTTTTCGTTTCCTTTGATTCGTAACGATTCGTACATTCGTAAGTCGTTGGTGTTCGTATTCGTAAAGGTTTGGAACATTCGTAAGTCGTCGGTGTTCGTATTCGTAACGATTCGTACATTCGTAAGTTGTTGGTGTTCGTATTCGTAACGGTTTGGAACATTCGTAAGTCATCGGTGTTCGGATTCGTAACGATTCGTACATTCGCAAGAGTTGTTTTTTCGTTAGTTTAATTTTCGGACGCATTCGTATTTATTCGTAACATTCGTAGATGCGTAAATCGGAGCATAATTCATAATTTTATGTAATGTGTATGCTATTATTACATTTTAATAATTTACGAATCGAAAAAAAAGTTACGAATGTACGAATTTTTTTGTTCAATCCATTTGAAGAATGTTAAGCAACGCCATTGTAAGATACAAGGAAAATTACGAATCGAAAAAAAAAAAGTTACGAATGTACGAATTTTTTTTGTTCAATCCATTCGAAGCACGTTAAGCAGCACCATTGTAAGGGACACGGAAAATTACCAATTCAACAAAAAAAAAAAAAGTTACGAATTTTTTCATTCGTTTTCGTTTTTCGGATTTTCTTTATTAGTACATTCGTTGTTTCTAATTAATTTTTTTTTTCGTTGTTTTTCGGATTCGTACGATTCGAATGATTCGTTATTCGGATTCGTACGATTCGTTCATTCGTATGAAAACGAACGAACGAAAATAACGAAAAAAAAAACGAGAAAAACAAAACAAATTGCACATGTCTAGTGCAGAATGAAATGATCCTGGTGGCGAACTTTTAAGTAACACTGGGCCTGAAGGGTGGTTGTAGGTAAACTCACTGGGTCGTATGAACCTGTAGAAGGCCAAGTGTATGGCGGCTTGTAGGACCAGACTGGGGAGGAGACCGAACTGAGACATGTCCAGGATGGTGGACATGTCCCTGAAGATCTCTCCGGTTATCGGTAGTCGCCTGGGGCTGACTACCGGCTGCCGTTTCTGAATCCCCCGGAGGACGGCCCGTACTGCATGGAACGAGAATACGGAAGGTCTCGCGGGGTCCTGAAGGGACAGGTAGTGCTGTACACCAGCCAGGTACAGCCGTATGGTGTTGTGGGATAATGTCAAGTGGGTGTGACAGTAGGAGATAAAGGCCAGTATCTGTTTGACGCTGGACGGTTCTCTGGGGTGTTGAGACAGGAACTTGTTGAATGCCCTCCAGGCTGTCTGATAGGCCTTGCGTGTATTGCGGGAGAGTGGTGCGTTGATGAGGTTGGTTGCTGTCCGTAGGTGCTGGGTTAATCCAGGGTCAGCTGTGACCAGTCCGGGATAGCAGCCGACAGGGGACTGGCTCCAGGCATCTGCTTGAAAAAGGAAACGTAGTTAAAACGGGAAAGTGCATCCGCTGCCAGATTGCGCTTCCCCGGGATGAATGAGCAGTAGACGTTAAATTGGTGCTGAAGGGACAACTGTACCAGCCTATGAAGGAAGGACATGACGGGCCTGGATTTGGACCTGCCTTTGCTGATGAGTTCCGCAGTGGAAAGGTTGTCGGTTGTGAATGCTACTGTCTGCCCGGACCAGCTGTGGCCCCATAGGTGAGCAGCTGCCACGATGGGGTAGAGCTCAAAGAGGGCAGACATTGTGGTAAAGACAGGTGTCGCTAGTGCCTGTGGAGGCCAGGGTGCCGCGAACCATAAATGGCCAAAAATGGCGGAAAACCCTGTGGAGGGTGAAAAGTGACACGCCGTTCCAGTTGGACAGGAATTCCTCCCACATGGCCAGGTCCGGCTGTGGCATCAAGTTTGATGACCTGATCTGGATCCTGGGTGTGGGATAGGTACACTAGCAGCCGGGACACGAAGGAGCGGCCCTGGGGGATGATCCGCATTGCGAAGTTCAGCATCCCGAGAAGGGACTGAAGCTGTTTCTGGGTACATCCTCTGGCGCGGGTGAACTCCCGGAGAGCCATTCTGATGCGGTCTAGTTTGTCTGGGGGAAGGCTAGCCTGCATGACTCGGGTATCCAGGTTGACGCCCAGGAACGTGATCTTTTGTGCTGGGCCGTCAACCTTGTGTTCCGCGATGGGGGCATTCAGGTTGCTAGAAACGACCCTTAGCCTGTTGAGGTCGCCCGGGGTTGCCCCGGGTCGGCTCTATCAGCAGGAAGTCGTCCAGGTAGTGGATGACCTCCTGGCACTGAGCTTTGTGCAGGAGGATCCACGTGAGGGTCTGGGCGAACGCGTCAAATAGCCAGGGGCTACTTTTGGACCCGAAGGTCAACTTGGTTTCAAAGTAGTAGGCCTCCCTCCATTTGATGCCATGCCAGCACCAAAGGGAGGGATGTATGGGCAGCAATTTGAAGGCATCTGATATATCTGCCTTGGAAAGCCAGGTACCTGTGCCTGTGTTGAGTATGGCTTGGATGGCCATATCTACTGAGGCATACTTGAGGGAAAACTCCTCGGAGGGGATAAGAGAGTTGGGACTGGGAATGGCGGAGGAATTAGGCGCTGACAAGTCGTAAATGAAGTGTTTTTTATTGGTAAATTTTCCTTGCACAAGCCCGATGGGGCTAACTCTCCATGTGTTGAAGGGGGGGCTGAATGAAAGTGCCTATCATGAAGTCCCGGTCTAACTCTGTCTGCAGGAGTTGGGGCGATGGCCTGTTCATCTGTGGCTGCTGATCGCAGGTTCCTGCACTCGTGGGTGGTGTGGGGCAGGGAGATGAGCCCGGTATGGAACCCGTCTGTGAAGCCTCGGATGAGGTAGACGGCCAGGGATGGAGTGGGATGTGTGGTCAAGTAGAAGCCGAGCCATGCAACATTGACCCGGCTTAGTCATGCCTTTTTCTGCTTGACCTCACATAGGAGCCTGGGGTAAGCCCTCTGACATAGGGTACACACGTGGAGCAGACAGCACTGACTAAAGTTACAAGAGCCATAGTTGTAGTTGTTGCAGATTGCTGCTCCCCTGGCCGTCCGAACAAGTCGTCCCAGTTTGTCCGTTTTCGGCCCTTGTGCAGGGGCTTGCTGATCCTGACCTGTGCTGGTAGAAGCCGTGTTGTCTCTCTGGTGGACAGAGGCTGCATTGGCACACCAGGCGGCAGTGTGGGTTGCTGACTGGCATATGGCACATAGTGGTGACCGTAGGCCCGCAAAGTGCCGGCAGAACAGCTCTGTGTCCATGATGCTCCAGTCTGTGGGTATGTGGAACTGGAGAAACCTCGCTGCGGCTTCGGCTGAGAAGGAGCAGTGATAGTCGTAGAACCCAAAGCCACCGTATTTGTAGCCTAGGTCTACGACTATATGGGAGGTATAGGTCCAGCTCCTCCCGTCTGCCGGGGGAGGCTGAACATACCACATCCCTGAGCATGCCGAATGCCAAAGTGAACTCTGGCACAGAGAGCTTCCTGTTAAGCCTGAGGTCTTTGGCTTTCAGGAAAACCGAGACGTCCCCCCAGGTGTACGCCTTGTTCTCTGCCAGGTCGTGCACCAAGATCAAGAGTGAGGCCAGGTTGACATCCTTGCCCTCTAGGATGTCCTTCCTAACGTTGGGTGGTACCAGGTGAGAGGGGTGTATGACCGGACTACACACTGCGATACCTGTAGAAGGTTTTGCGACGGCTTGAACTTCGGCAGGGTCAGGGGTTGCAATGGCCGGGCTGGTCTCCAAAAGTGTCACCCTGTTCTGTACCTCGATAACTGAAGAGGACAGGGATGACACAAGGGTGTGCAGCTGAGCGATGGCAGCCGAGATTGAATCCAACGACGCCTGTTGGGTGCTGGATCCTACCATGGCAGGCGGAGGAAAGAGGAGCCTAAATAGCTTGGCGTTCCTGGCCGTGGTAGGAAAGGGCACCCCTTTGCGCCTTAGCTACTCTGTCAGTCTGGGGATAGTCCACCCCCTAAGGGACTGAACACTGCCACTCTCGGAGACTGGAGAGGGTGACAGAGGGGCCGTAAGGTCTTCACTGCCGGCTGAAGACATGTTGTGGCTTTCTGAAGCCTGCTGCCTTGTCCTCTGGGTTGAGTGTCTTGCAGGCTGGGCGTATAGAGGGTGACATGATTTTAAGTCTTGTAGGTGCTCTCTACTATATACGTACCTAAGCTGGGAGTTCATGTCCCCCCTTTTCTTTTTTTTCTTTTACCTGCTGAAGCACCGTTCAAGTTGGTGCAGGTGGACCTACTGAATCTGACTGACCTGAAGAAAAAAGTGAGAAAAACACTCGGTTTGAGAGTTGCTTGCTATTGTCCAGTGACTTGGGTCTGAGACTATACAGACATATCCCTCCACCCGGCACAGCCAGCAGACAACAGAACAAGTAATCCGGGGAGAATTGTTCTGTCAGACATCTTACTAGACCCGGGTATGGGGCAGAAGACCCAAAGCACATGCCCCAGGTGCCCAGGTCTAGTAGCAACTATAATGAAATCAAAGAAAGAGACCGCTGCTCACAGGTGATAAAATCAGTTACACGCCAAGGTTTCTTCTGGGAGGTGGGGCGCTCGCCTGTCACTGCAGCAGAAAACATGGAACAGGAAACTTCGGATCGGCAGCACACCCACACAAAAAATAAAGTAGAATGTCTTTATTGAAACATGAATAATAATAAAAGCAATGGGTGGGTACAGGCAGGGGAAATGCAGGTAGGCTGACGCGTTTCACACTATAGAAGTGCTTTATCAAAACCACAAGTTTGCAAAAAGCCTCAATCTCTCTTATAACACATAAGTCACAGGTGAAAATCATCAGATTAAGTGATTGCAAAACACAAACAATAAAATCTCCTGTTGAAAACAGTTATTTTAAAAACACAAAAAACTGAAATGATTCTATTTAATAAAACAACCTCAAAAAATAAAAAAAGGGAAAACATGATATTTCCCTTTAATCTAAAGAGGTCACACACACAGCAATTGTTGTTTCACTTCATGTCAATCATCTGTTCACATGGCTCTTCCTTTCTTTTATCAATTGATTAAAGAACGTCCGCAAGATGTAGTGTGTAACCTCTTTAGATTAAAGGGAAATATCACTTTTTCCCTTTTTTATTTTTTGAGGTTGCTATATTGAATAGAATCTTTTCTGTGTTTTTAAAATATCTTTTTTCAAAAGGAGATTTTATTGCTTTGTGTTTTGCAATCGCTGAGTTTAATCTGATGATTTTCACCTGTGAATGTCATGTGACTTATGTGTTATAAGAGAGACTTTTGAAAACTTGTGATTTTGACAAAGCACTTCTATAGTGTGAAACGCGTCAACCTACCTGCATTTCCCCTGCCTGTACCCACCCATTGCTTTTATTTATTATGAATTTTCAATAAAGACTTTCTACTTTTGGTATAGGTGTGGTGCCGATCCGAAGTTTCCTGTTCCATATAATGAAATCAAGATTTTGCTGTCAGCTGAACCCCATAATCTCCATAAATCCAGTCTAGATACATAAATTGTGTCTGCAGCACAGAGAAGGGAGATTATCCGAGAGAAATACAGGAATACAGGACGGGGAACACAGCTCAGGAAAGTGACCAGGGGATTACAGGCTGATCTTACTCAGTCCTTGCCCTACTCTGGACCAATCAGTGAGCAGTATGGGTGGAGGAATGTATTTAGTGTTAATGACCCACCTGTGCTGATCTCTGTAGGAGTGTCCTCCTCTATAAATGTCCCCGTTATTCCATCCTCCTCCATAGACTGCTGATCATCCCTCACATACCTCTCTTCTTCTTCTGCTTTAACCTCAAATTCTATATCGATTGGATCTCCACTCTAAATCAAGAAAATGAGAGAGAGAATATCATCTGTAAGATATAAGCTTTATTATTGTGACATCACATTAAATATCCACACATTGTCTCTATAAGTGTGTTTTTGTAACCTCCGTCCCACTGACCTTGTAACAGTGGGGGATGGTGTGATCTTCCTGTGTGGAATCCCGGGAATACAGAGGACGGGGACATCTCTCTGGTGGGTTCCTGGTATTAGGTGGCTCCATCATATCCTTGTGTCCTTCTAAAAAATCCTCCATCACTCCATACTCCTCATCCTCCTCTTTATACTCTTCTTTAAGAACAATATTATCATCCCCGAGGTTTCCATTCTGGATATATAATAAAACATTCATTGTAACAAACATGTGTATAAATCAGAACTACCAATAATTGTCAATCATCTACCTGATGGTGGTGGGGGATGGTGTGACCTTCTTGTGTAGAATCCTGGGAATACAGAGGACGGGGACATCTCTCTGGTGGGTTCCCATTACTGGATCCATCTGTAGGAAACACACACACTGACTGAATACACTGACTGAATACATTGTTTCTATGTGTTTATCAGATGATGGGGGATCTAGGTGGACCCTCTGTACTGTTCTCTCCTTTACAATAAAGTCTCCTCTTACCCGGTGATGTGAGGGGCGGCTGATTGTCCATCATGACGTCCTTGTAGAGATCCTTGTGTCCTTCTAAATACTCCCACTCCTCCATGGAGAAATAGACAGTGACATCCTGACACCTTATAGGAACCTGACACACACAATGATACAGTCACCATCCAGACACATCCCTTGTCTGTTACTGGATAATGTCCCAGAATTCCCAGCACCGCTCACCTCTCCTCCATCATCTCTCTGGTGACTTCTAGAATCTTCTTTGTATTTCTCTATTCTATCAGGGAGGGAGGTGGAGGCAATGTGATGGTCATATGATCTCCAGACTTCACAGGAGGAAAACTCTAGATCTGAACACAAATCGTAAAATCAAATGATATTTCCAGAATCCTCTTCACCTCACCATTCAGACGTCCATTTTATTAAAGCCCCACTTCAGACTAAGATACAATTTACCCACACAGGACCCCCACACTATGCAGGTTAAAAGCTTGAAGCAGGTATTCTGATGTCATTACATACAATGCAGGACCAACAGTCCCACTTTGGTAGTGGGGATGCCAAGGGTCCCTCCACATCGTAATCAGTACAAAAAAAGCCAAATGGAGGGACATTGGGAGGAGGAGTTGTGAGGTCAGTGTGATGTCATAGGACATATAGACTCTGGATGTGGGGATATTTGGATGGGGAGATTTGAATCATTGTTCCTGGGTGAGTCCTACCTCTCCTAAACTGAAAGAGTGAACTTTGCATTTACCATATAGAAATCTGTCAGGAATCTGTGAAAGTAAGCTCTCATGTGATCAGGTGACGTGCGGAGGAACGGAGTGTAAATAGCAGACAATTTTCTCCAGAGCTCCTAATGGTGGGGATGGATTTTGCTGAGTGCTGGTGCCAAGTTTCCACCCCCCAGGGTCACCTCAGGTGTTGAGAAAAGCTGTGTAAGAGGTAGGGATGGGCCCGGTGTTCGATTCGAACCCGAGTTCAGAACTCTGAGGGCCGTTTGCATCAAATTCGTGTGATGCGAACGGTCCACAATGCTGGCTGATGATTGGCCAAGCATGCACTGTGACCCCGCATGCTTGGCCAATCATAGAGCCAGCGGCGAGCAGAGCAATAATTGGCCACAGGCAGGATGCCTATGGCCAATTATAGCTCAGGGGGTTTAGTACCCGCCCCACTCTATATAAGGCAGCCATGCCGGCGGCCTCGTGTAGTGTGTTCCGGCGTTGAGGAACAGTGACAGTGTACTGTACACACTATATGTGAATAATTTCTGTGTGGGGAAAGTGTAGGGACAGAAGAAAAATAGGCAGGGATAGTGTGTTCTTCTCAGGCATTTGCGTGTGGGGAAAGTGCTGTTCTCTACCAATCCAGCCATCTGCAGGAGTTAGTGTGTGTGTGCTGTGTGAGTATAGCACAGCACACTAAACCACCTCACCCTGTATCTGCCCTTGTGCCCTGTTGTCATCTAAGACAGCCATCTGCAGGAGTTAGTGTGTGTGTGCTGTGTGAGTATAGCACAGCACACTAAACCACCTCACCCTGTATCTACCCTTCTGCCCTGTTGTAATCTAATACAGACATCTGCAGGAGTTAGTGTGTGTGTTGTGTGACTCCAGCACAATATACACTACCCAATTGGTGGTTTCCCCATCTCCCTGCAGGCCATTACAATGTCTGGAAGACCAACAAGGAGAGACAGACAGTCCCGAGCCAAGAAAACAGGGCAAGCAGGCTCTGTGTCTAGAGACAACAGTGGTGGACGCGGTGCATCGTCATCAGCACGTGGCCATGGGACACGCTTGTCCTTATTTTCGGCAGCTGGACATGTTGAGCCGCATCATGCCGAAGGCTTGGTAGAGTGGATGACCAAGCCCTCCTCATCCTCTCTCACCCAGGCTCAGGGTACTGGCAAAGCAGCTGCCAACGTGTACTCAATGTCATCAGGCACCCCTTCCCTAGACCCACCATGTCCTCCTGAGGAGTCCTCCGAACTGTTTGAGCACAGTGTTGGGTAAATGCTCCAGGAGGATGCCCAGCGTTTTGAAGGCTCCGATGATGATACCCAGCTAGAGGAAGGCAGTAGCGTGAGCGCAGAGAGGGGATGCTCAAGGACAGCAATCTGGCAGTCATGTTCCACCAGCTGCAGCTTACTGCCAGGTTTGCTCCAGTGGTGAAGAGGGAGGGGATGATGAGGTCACTGACTCCACGTGGGTGCCTGAAGGGAGAGAGGAGGAGGAGGAGGAGGCGGCACATCTCCAACGAGGCAGGATGCCCTCCGGGGGCCAGCTTGAGGGCAGCACACCAACTGAATCACACCGCAGAGCTCTGCCTGTGCAGGGCGTGGCCTCTGCACGTTATTACAAAAGTTCTTTGGTGTGGGCCTTTTTTGAGACGAGTGCATCAGATCACACCACTATTTGCAACATATGTCTCAAGCGTATCTCGCGTGGCCAAAACATCAGCCACTTGGGCACCACAAGCATGACCAGACATATGTTGACCTGCCATGCAGAACGTTGGCAAGCGCACCTTAAAGTCCCACACCAAAAAACAAAGCGGACCTCTCCTTGCTCTTCATCAGCTGGGATCTCCAACCCCACTATACCTTCAGTCCTCTCTGAAAGCTGCACTGAGAGGAATGAAGGTGTAGAATTAGGTGTGTCACAGCCAAGTACTTGGGGGCACTCTGCTAGCAGTATACAGACGTCCGATTGTACCAGGAAAATTTCCCTGCCCCAGCTGCTTGACCGTCGAAAGAAGTTCACTCCCAGCCATCCACATGCCAGCGGTTGAATGCTAGCTTGGCTAAATTGTTAGCACTTCAACTGCTGCCTTTTCAGTTGGTAGACTCTGCCCCCTTCCATGAGTTTGTTCAATGTGCGTTTCCTCAGTGGTAGGTTCAAAAAAGCCACTTTTTCTCACGGAAGACGATTCCGGCTCTCTACCGGCATGTGGAAGGCAATGTCTTGGCCTCGCTGGACAGGGCGGTCAGCGGTAAGGTGCATATTACCGCTGACTCATGTTCCAGCAGGCATGGACAGGGACGTTACCTATCTTTCACGGCCCATTGTGTCACTCTTTTGGCAGCTGGGAAGGATGCAGGACAAGGTGCAGTATTGTTGGAGGTTGTTCCGCCACCACGCCTCCAAAATGCTACTACTGGTTGCGTCCAAGGGGCTATGCAAGTACGCAGGCAAAAAGATGCCTTGCTTGCGCTGGTGTGTTTGGGGGACAGGAGCCACACTGGGGCAGAGGTTCTGTCAGCTCTGCAGGGGCAGGCCGAGAGGTGGTTGACGCCACGCCAGCTTAAGCCAGGAATGGTGGTTTGTGACAATGGCACCAACCTCCTCTCTGCCCTGCGACAGGGACAGCTGACCCATGTGCCCTGTATGGCTCATGTCCTTAACCTGGTGGTGCAGCGGTTCTTGGGCAGGTACCCAGGCTTACAGGATGTCCTGAGGCAGGCCAGGAAAGTCTGTGTGCATTTCTGCCAATCATATAATGCCAGTGCTCGGCTGGCTGAGCTGCAAAAGGAGTTGAACCTCCCCAAGAACCGCCTTATATGTGACATGCCTACCAGGTGGAACTCAATGTTGGCCATGCTGCAGCGACTGCACACGCAGCAGAGGGCCATCAATGAGTACCTATGCGACTACGGCACCAGGACAGGGTCAGGGGAGCTCGGATTTTTTTCACCACGCCAGTGGAGCATATTCAGGGATGCATGCACTGTCCTGTCACCATTTGAGGAGGCCACAAGGATGGTGGGCAGTGACAGTGCATGCATCAGTGACACTGTACCTCTTGTCCACCTGTTGGAGCATACGCTGCGTGGAATAATGGAGAGGGCACTTGAGGCAGAACAGAGGCAGGAAGAGGAGGACTTCCTTGCCTCTCAAGGCCCCCTTTATCCAGACAGTGTTCCTTCTCTCCCACCCATCACACAGGAAGAGGAGGAGGAGGATCGTGTCAGCATGGAGGTGGGGCCTGGCACTCAGCATCAGCAGCAGCCTTTTAGGGATGATTTACAGTCCCAAGAAATCGGTGGCCTTGTACGTGGCTGGGAGGAGGTGGCTGCGGATCATGTCGTCCTCAGTGACCCAGAAGACTCCGGACCGAATGCCTCAGCTAACCTACGTTGCATGGCCTCCCTGATCCTGCAAAGCCTGTGGAAGGATCCTCGTATTCTTCGGATCAAGGAGAGGGACCATTACTAGCTGGCCACTCTCCTTGATCCACGGTACAAGGGTAAGGTTGCGGACCTTATCTTGCCGTCGCAGAGGGAGCAGAGGATGAGACATCTCCGGGAGGCCTTGCAGAAAGGTCTGTGCAACGCGTTCCCAGAGACTGGGAGGTTACAAACTCCTGGTCCTGGACGACGAGTTGCTGAGGCTTCGGTCAGTAGCAGCGGTGGGGAAGGTGGACGTCTGACCGATGCGTTCCGAAAATATTTTAGTCCGCAGCCCCAAGGTATGATCGGTTCCAGCAACCATTGCCAGCGTCTGATATACATGGTGCAGGAATACCTAGGGGCAAGGTCAGACTTGGACATCTTTCCCACCGAAAATTCTCTGGCTTACTGGGTCTTGAGGATGGATCACTGGCCAGAGCTTGCACAGTATGCAATTGAGCTACTGGCCTGTCCTGCATCCAGCGTTCTTTCGGAACGCGCATTCAGTGCTGCTGGAGGCTGTGTCACCGATCAGAGGGTGCGCCTGTCCACCGACTCGGTTGATCGACTGACCTTCATAAAGATGAATCAGTCTTGGATCACCACCAGCTACCAGGCACCTGAAGCTGATAGAATAATTTATTTTGAGATGTCACATCCCTTCGAAACTGCCTATGCTGATGCTGAGTGACTGTCCTGTTATGTTGACTGACAATCCTCTTCCTCCTCAATGATCCTGATGATAGCTTGGAAGAACATTTTTGTTTCTGGGTGCCACCACCAGTGGCTAAGGCCCAATTTTTCAGCCCGTTTAACAGGGGCTTGTAATTACAATTTTTTATGCAATGCTTTGCAACAGGTTTCATTGCTGTGATCCAAGTACAGTATCTGTAAGGGGTTGCAGTGTTGTGGCACCAGTGCCTAAGTCACAATTTTTCAGCCCCTGTTTAACAGGGGCATGTAATCACAAATCTTGATCTAATAATTCACAGCAGGGCCCATTTCTGCGCCCAACAAGAGTAACTGTGAGGGCTTACAGTGTTGTGGCAACACCCTCCACCACCACCACCAAAGGCCCAATTTTTCTGCCCCTGTTCAACAGGTGCATGCAATTACAATTCTTGATCTAATAATTTACAGCAGGGCCCATTCCTGTGCCCACCAAGAGTAACTGTGAGGGCTTACAGTGTTGTGGCAACACCAACATCTAATGGGGCAAATTTCTGCAGAGTATATACGGCAGGCCCCTACTTTCAAACATCTAACTTAGAAACGACTCCTACTTGCAAACGGAAGGAGAAAACAGGAAGTGAGAGGAAATCTACCCCTAGGAAGGAAAATTCTATCCTGTTAGATTTAATTTGGGAAAAAGGTATCTCCTCTCTACTGATGCTTTATCACCAATCCTTGTTTCAATAAAAACCCCACTTTTCCAAAAACATTTGTCATTGGGACAGAAAGTGAGGTGAAATGTTCTGAACAGATGTGCAAAGACAACAAAACAAATATTACAGGGGGAAATTTACCTGTTCAAAATTACAAACAGATTCTACTTAAGAACAAACCTACAGTCCCTGTCTTGTTTGCACCGCCTGTATACTGCTGTTCAGAGTATATAGGGTTGTAGGTATAGGGTTTTATTTTGGGTGCGGGGGTTCCCCTTAATATCCATACAAGACCCAAAGGGGCTGGTAATGAGCTTGGGGGGGGGGGTGATTGGGTAGCCATGCCATTTTTCTCAAAGATTTTCATCCATATTGCCAGGACAAGACATGACATTAAAGCCGCAAGCAGTTTTAAATGGCTTTTTTTTTCCCTTTACAACTGTCATTTTGTGCAGGGACAGTTCTAAACACGGGAAACACATGCCACTTCACAGGCATACTCTAGACACCCCCCAGGTACCATATTTAAAGGAATATTTCACTTTATGCATCATTAAAATGACTGCTCCTGAAAAAACGTCCGTTTTTAAAACTTCTTTTTGCATTGATACATGTCCCCTGGGGCAGGACCCGGGTCCCCAAACCTGTTTTATGATAATAACATGCATATTGGCTGTTATAATTAGCACTTTAGATTTCAAATGTTCGCGTCCATTGTAACTAATAGGGTTCTAACGTCCGTGCAAACTTTCGGTCCGTTCGCAGGTTCTGGTGCGAACCGAACCCGGGGGTGTTCGGCTCATCCCTAGTAAGAGGATATGGAGGAGAGATGAGGAGGAGATCCAGGAATCAGGATAAAGTTCAGAACAAGCAACAGATGAGCACATCCAAGATATGAAGCCGGGGTCACTACACAGAAAATCAATCCAAGGAAACAACAGGCAGGACGAGGAATAGCAAGAAGGAGCTCAGAGACAAATGAGAATATTGCTCAGCCAATGGGAGATTATCTCAGTATGACTTACATAATGAAGGAGATGAGGGGGAGGGGAGGAAGCCACTTATGGTGACCATAGAGACATGGAAATTCAGCTGGTTCAGCAGGGATCAGTCACATTTCCATCCATGTGTGGTCACTGCCCGATAAAAGTCACTCCATCAGCGGCTGCAGCCAATAGCTTCATCACTGATCTGTGTATTCTGAGAGCGGAGGAGCGCCCCCCCATTGTCAGAATACAATAGTGCAGCAGGGAGGATTCCCCCATCCCCCTCCAATGTGTGGATGGGGGAATCGCTTCAGTTTTTCACTCATCCCGCTGGCTGAACGATAAAACTGAACCATGTATGGCCAGATATATTAATCATCAACTGATCCCCCTGAAAGGGTTAATCTACGTATTACCTCCTCTGCCGCCAGATCCTGCAGTGTCTTCTCTCTATGTCCTTCCAAATGGAATGTCAGTATCTGACATCACTTCCTGTCTGTATTCCATAGAGACTTCCTGTCTGGGTAGAGGTGAGATCACCACCTTGTGGAGCTCAGAGGAACTTCAGGTCAAGAAACCTCTCATAGTGTGAACCCGGTCTTGTGCTGTTTGTGTATGTTCTGTATAACCTTCCCCTTTCTCTCCTCCCTGACTGTGTATTAGAGCTGCACGATTCTGGGAAAAATGAGAATCGCGATTCTTTTGCTTAGAATGAAGATCATGATTCTCTCACGATTCTCAAAAGATAGATGCTTTCAGACCTCTGTGGGTCCCGTGGCGCTTTTTGGGACCAAGCTGGGGCATGTGGTTCCCTATCAAGCCATACTGGGTCCTGTGGTGCTCTCTCAGGCCATGCTGGGACTTGTAGTCCTCCTTCAGACCATGCTGCCCTCCCTCCCCCCTCCAGCAGGGTGCACTCACCTCCTATGATGGTCCTGATGAGGGAAGCATGTCCCGGGCAGTCCACCAGGGTGAACTGTAGGTGGCAGTACACAGTGTGTGTCAGGTGTTTGGGGACGGGCACGGTGAAGGAGGTGGTGCTCAGCGCCTTGGCCAGCGACGTCTTCCCGCTGTCGATGTGGCCGAGCACCCCGATGTTGAAGTTCAGGGTCTCGGCAGAAGCCATGAGAAGCAGTAATGCGTTTCAGCGTGGTTGCAGGGCACTTCCGCATTGTGCGCCGCTTATCCTCTCCTCCCAGGTACAGTTAGAGTTGCCACCTCATCCCTTTAAACCCGAACACCTTTGAATTACACGGGTTCTGAGGCTAATTAAATGCAGATAAGGCACCAAGTGAGTTTAATTACCACCTTAATCTGCCACAGAACCTGTGTAATTAATATGTGTTCGGGTTTAAAGGGATGAGGTGGCAACCATAGGTACAGTAGAGGTGAATATTGTTTCCGCTTAGTGTGTAGTGGAAACCAGCGTCACCTTCAGTCCACCCCATGTCCGCCCACATTTCACAGCGCTGATGACTGACATCAGTTCCGGTTGCTGACGTCAGTTCCAATAGCGGCCATTTGCGTTCCACGCTGGTTACGTGGAACCGGCGGGGATAGACTGGAATCGCGGGCCATCCAGCCTGGAGATCGCGCGGGGAGGTGAATCGAAATCGCGATCTCCTCACGATTAATCGCACAGCTCTACTGTGTATGAGGAGGCGGAGCTCTGAGTGTGTCTGAAGAGGCTGAGCTCTGAGTGTGTCTGAAGAGGCGGAGCTCCGAGTGTGTCTGAAGAGGTGGAGCTCCGAGTGTGTCTGAAGAGGTGGAGCTCTGAGTGTGTATGAAGAGGCGGAGCTCCTGCTGGAACAGCGGTCGGAGGAGGAGTCTAGGAGGGAGACTGACAGAAAGCGCAGCAGACTTGCAGGAGTGAGCGAGGAGGATCCAGTTCCAATCGGAGGTGAGGAGAGTGTGAAGGATGTTGGGGACTCTGGTAGATGAAAATCTGGGAGTCATATTGCTCTGGTGAGTGGGGAAGCACTAATAAGGGGGCGCCCTCACCATCACGTGTGGAAGAGGTGAAAGAAGGCCGTGGCTACACTACAGCTGCCACAGTTTGGAGCACCTTATCAACTTTTAATTATTTTATGGACATATTTTTTCTTGGAAAAATAAATTAATTGAAGTAGATGCAAAGTGGAAGCAGTGGACTTGCAGAGAACACTATATTGAGCACAAAATATTGTATGTTTACATGAATTTGCGCAGGTTTTTACTTTATTTATGTAGCAGGGACTTCTCCAGGCTGCCAACGCGTACTCAGTCACCCCTTCCCTAGACCCACCATGTCCTCCTGAGGAGTCCCCCGAACTGTTTGAGCACAGTGTTGGGTACATGCTCCAGGAGGATGCCCAGCGCTTTGAAGGCTCCGATGATGATACCCAGCTAGAGGAAGGCAGTAGCGTGAGCGCAGAGAGAGGGGATGCTCAAGGACAGCAATCTGGCAGTTGTGTTCCACCAGCTGCAGCATACTGCCAGGTTTTCTCCAGTGGTGAAGAGGGAGGGGATGATGAGGTCACTGACTCCACGTGGGTGCCTGAACGGAGAGAGGAGGAGGAGGAGGCGGCGGCACATCTCCAACGAGGCAGGATGCCCTCCGGGGGCCAGCTTGAGGGCAGCACACCAACTGAATCACACCGCAGAGCTCCGCCTGTGCAGGGCGCGGCCTCTGCACGTTATTACAAAAGTTCTTTGGTGTGGGCCTTTTTTGGGACGATTGCATCAGATCGCACCGCTGCTATTTGCAACATATGTCTCAAGCGTATCTCGCGTGGCCAAAACATCAGCTGCTTGGGCACCACAAGCATGACCAGACATAGGTTGACCTGCCATGCAGCTCGTTGGCAAGCGCACCTTAAATACCCACACCAAAGAACAAAGCGGACCTCTCCTTGCTCCTCATCAGCTGGGATCTCTAACCCCACTATACCTTCAGTCCTCTCTGAAAGCTGCACTGAGAGGAATGAAGGTGTAGAATTAGGTGTATCACAGCCAAGTACTTGCGGCACTCTGCTAGCAGTACACCGACGTCCGATTGTACCAGGCAAATTTCCCTGCCCCAGCTGCTGGACCGTCGAAAGAAGTTCACTCCCAGCCATCCACATGCCCAGAAGTTGAATGCTAGCTTGGATAAATTGCTAGCACTTCAACTGCTGCCTTTTCAGTTGGTAGACTCGACCCCCTTCCGTAAGTTTGCGCAATGTGCGGTTCCTCAGTGGCAGGTTCCCAAACGCCACTTTTTCTCACGGAAGGCGATTCCGGCTCTCTACCGGCATGTGGATGGCAATGTCTTGGCCTCGCTGGACAGGGCGGTAAGGTGCATATTATCGCTGACTCATGGTCCAGCAGGCATGGACAGGGACGTTACCTATCTTTCACGGCCCATTGGGTCACTCTTTTGGCAGCTGGGAAGGATGCAGGACAAGGTGCAGTAGTGTTGGAGGTTGTTCCGCCACCACACCTCCAAAATGCTACTACTGGCTGTGACACACCTCTCTCCTCCACCCCCTCTTCTTCTTCCTCCATGGCCTCTTCGAGTGCTCTGTCCTCGGAACCAGCGGTGCTCCGTAGGCGTCCAAGGGGCTACGCAAGTACGCAGGCAAAAAGATGCCATGCCGTGCTTGCGCTGGTGTGTTTGGGGGACAGGAGCCACACTGGGGCAGAGGTTCTGTCAGCTCTGCAGGGGCAGGCCGAGAGGTGGTTGACGCCACGTCAGCTTAAGCCAGGAATGGTGGTTTGTGACAATGGCACCAACCTCCTCTTTGCCCTGCGACAGGGACAGTTGACCCATGTGCCCTGTATGGCTCACGTCCTTAACCTCGTGGTGCAGCGGTTCTTGGGCAGGTAACCAGGCTTACAGGATGTCCTGAGGCAGGCCAGGAAAGTCTGTGTGCATTTCCGCCGATCATATAATGCCAGTGCTTGGCTGGCTGAGCTACAAAAGGAGTTGAACTTTCCCAAGAACCGCCTTATATGTGACATGCCCACCAGGTGGAACTCAACGTTGGCCATGCTGCAGCGACTGCACACGCAGCAGAGGGCCATCAATGAGTACCTGTGCGACTACGGCACCAGGACAGGGTCAGGAGAGCTCGGATTTTTTTCACCACGCCAGTGGAGCATGATCAGGGATGCATGCACTGTCCTGTCACCATTTGAGGAGGCCACGAGGATGGTGGGCAGTGACAGTGCATGCATCAGTGACACTGTACCTCTTGTTCACCTGTTGGAGCATACGCTGCATGGAATAATGGACAGGGCACTTGAGGCAGAACAACAGAGGCAGGAAGAGGACTTCCTTGCCTCTCAAGGCCCCCTTTATCCAGACAGTGTTCCTCTCCCACCGATCACACAGGAAGAGGAGGAGGAGGAGGATTGTGTCAGCATGGAGGTGGAGCCTGGCACTCAGCATCAGCAGTCTTTTAGGGATGATTTACAGTCCCAAGAAACCGGTGGACTTGTACGTGGCTGGGAGGAGGTGGCTGCGGATCATGTCGTCCTCAGTGACCCAGAAGACTCCGGACCGAATGCCTCAGCTAACCTACATTGCATGGCCTCCCTGATCCTGCAAAGCCTGCGGAAGGATCCTCGTATTCTTCGGATTAAGGAGAGGGACCATTACTGGCTGGTCACTCTCCTTGATCCACGGTACAAGGGTAAGGTTTCGGACCTTATCTTGCCGTCGCAGAGGGAGCAGAGGATGAGACATCTCTGGGAGGCCTTGCAGAAAGGTCTGTGCAACGCGTTCCCAGAGACTGGGAGGTTACAAACTCCTGGTCCTGGACGACGAGTTGCTGAGGCTTCGGTCAGTAGCAGCGGTGGGGAAGGTGGACGTCTGACCGATGCGTTCAGACAATTTTTTAGTCCGCAGCCCCAAGGTATGATCGGTTCCAGCAACCATCGCCAGCGTCTGATATACATGGTGCAGGAATACCTAGGGGCAAGGTCAGACTTGGACACCTTTCCCACCGAAAATCCTCTGGCTTACTGGGTCTTGAGGATGGATCACTGGCCAGAGCTTGCACAGTATGCAATTGAGCTACTGGCCTGTCCTGCATTAAGCGTTCTTTCGGAACGCGCATTCAGTGCTGCTGGAGGCTTTGCCACCGATCACAGGGTGCGCCTGTCCACTGACTCGGTTGATCGACTGACCTTCATAAAGATGAATCAGTCTTGGATCACCACCAGCTATCAGTCACCTGAAGCTGATATAACTGAATAAATTTATTTTTTAAATGTCACATCCCTTCAAGACTGCCTATGCTGATGCTGAGTGACTGTCCTGTTATGTTGACTGACTACACTCTTCCTCCTCAATGATCCTGATGATTGCTTGGAAGAACATTTTTGTTTCTGGGTGCCACCACCAGTGGCTAAGGCCCAATTTTTCAGCCCCTGTTTAACAGGGGCGTGTAATTACAATTTTTTATGCAATGCTTTGCAACAGGTCTCATTGCTGTGCTCCAAGTACAGTATCTGTGAGGGGTTGCAGTGTTGTGGCCCCAGTGCCTAAGGCACAATTTTTGCAGCCCCTGTTTAACAGGGGCATGTAATTGCAAATCTTGATCTAATAATTCACAGCAGGGCCCATTCCTGCCCCCAACAAGAGTAACTGGGAGGGCTTACAGTGTTGTGGCAACACCGTCCACCACCACCAAAGGCCCAATTTTTCTGTCCCTGTTCAACAGGGGCATGCAATTACAATTCTTGATCTAATAATTCACAGCAGGGCCCATTCCTGCGCCCACCAAGAGTAACTGCAAGGGTGTACAGTGTTGTGACAACAGCATCCACCACCACCACCAAAGGCCCAATTTTTCTGCCCCTGTTCAACAGGTGCATGCAATTACAATTCTTGATCTAATAATTCACAGCAGGGCCCATTCCTGCGCCCACCAAGAGTAACTGGGAGGGCTTACAGTGTTTTAGCAACACTGTCCACCACCACCAAAACCACCAAAGGCCCAATTTTTCTGCCCCTGTTCAACAGGTGCATGCAATTACAATTCACAGCAGGGCCCATTCCTGCGCCCACCAAGACTAACTGGGAGGGCTTACAGTGTTGTGGCAACACCATCACCACCACCACCAAAGGCCCAATTTTTCTGTCCCTGTTCAACAGGTGCATGCAATTACAATTCTTGATCTAATAATTCACAGCAGGGCCCATTACTGCGCCCACCAAGAGTAACTGTGAGGGCTTACAGTGTTGTAGCACCACCACCAAAGGCCCAATTTTTCCTAACACTGTTCAATAACGGCATGTAATTACAATTCCTGATATAATAGTTCACAGAAGGGCGTTCCAGCGCCCACCAAGAGTAGCTGTGAGGGCTTACAGTGTTGTGGCAACACCAACATTTAATGGGGCAAATTTCTGCAGAGTATATACGGCAGGCCCCTACTTTCAAACATCCAACTTAGAAACGACTCCTACTTGCAGGAAGTGAGAGGAAATCTACCCCTAGGAAGGAAAATTCTACCCTGTTAGATTTAAAGCTCTCTCTCTCTCTCTCTACTGATGCTTTATCACCAATCCTTGTTTCAATAAAAAAAAACACTTTTCCAAAAACATTTGTCATTGGGACGGAAAGTGAGGTGAAATGTTCTGAACAGGTGCACAGACAGCAAAACAAATGTTACAGGGGTAATAACCCTTACCCTGTATACTGCTGTTCAGAGTATATAGGGTTTTAGGTATAGGGTTTTATATTGGGTGCGGGGTTCCCCTTAATATCCATACAAGACCCAAAGAGGCCGGTAATGGGCTGGGGTGGGGGGGGGGGGGGGGGGTGATGGGGTAACCATGCCATTTTTCTCAAAGATTTTCATCCATATTGCCAGGACAAGACATGACATTAAAGCCGCAAGCAGTTTTAAATGGCTTCTTTTTTTCCTTTACAAATGTCATTTTGTGCAGGGACAGTTCTAAACACGGGAAACACATGCCACTTCACATGTATACTTAAGACACCCCCAGGTACCATATGTAAAGGAATATTTCACTTTTTTTTTTCACTTTATGCATCATTAAAATGACTGCTCCAGAAAAAACGTCAGTTTTTAAAACTTCTTTTTGCATTGATACATGTCCCCTGGGGCAGGACCCGGGTCCCCAAACCTTTTTTTTGACAATAACATGCATATTGGCCATTATAATTAGCACTTTACATTTTGAACGTTCGAGTCCATTGTAACTAATAGGGTTCTAACGTTCGTGCAAACTTTCGGTCCGTTCGCAGGGGGTGTTCGGCTCATCCCTACTCTGCACTATGGACTCCAACCAAGGTAAGCACTTACACCCTGGGAGGTTACAATTTCCTGGTGCTTGACGGGTTGCTGAGGCTTCGTTCAGTCAGAGGAAGAGCGGTGGAGAAGGTGGCCAGCTGACCGATGCCTTTAGATCATTTTTCAGTCCTCAGCGGCAAGGTCTGATCGGTTCAAGCAACCATCGCCAGCATCTGCATTACATGGTGCAGGAATATCTAGGGGCAAAAGCAGACTTGGAGACTTTTCCAACAGACAATGCACTGGGTTACTGGGTCTTAAGGATGGACCACTGGCCAGAACTTGCTCAATATGCGATTGAGCTACTGGCCTGTCCTGCATCCAGCGTTCTTTCTGAACGCACATTCAGTGCTGCTGGAGGGTTTGTAATGGATCATAGAGTGTGCCTGTCCACAGACTCCGTTTATAGGCTCACATTAATAAAAATTAATCAGTCTTGGATCAGCAGCTATCAAGCACCCGATACTGATGTAACTTTGGATGTGGGATCCCTTGAAGACTGCCTATGCTGAGTAGGGATGGACCCGGTGTTCGATTCAAACCCATGTTTGTATCGAACATCGGCCGTTCGTCCGCTCGTCGAGTCCAGAACTATGTGGGCCGTTCGCATCAAATTTGTGTGATGCGAACGGTCCACAATGCACTGCGCCAGTCGCAGTGCATTGCTGGCTGATGATGGCCAAGCATGCACTGTGACCCGCATGCTTGGCCAATCATAGAGCCAGCGGCGAGGAGAGCAATAATTGGCGACAGGCAGGATGCCTGTGGCCAATTATAGCTCAGGGGGTTTAGTACATGCCCCACACTATATAAGGCCGCCCCGCCAGCAGCCTCGTGTAGTGTGTTCTGGCATTAGGAACAGTGATAGTGTACTGTACATGTACACAGTGTATTTGAATCATTACTTTGTGGGGAAATTCTAGGGAAAGAGGAAAAATAGGCAGGGATAGTGTATTCTTCTCAGCCTTTGCTTGTGGGGAAAATGTAGGGAGAGAGGAAAAATAGGCAGGGATAGTGTTCTTCTCAGTGCTGTTCTCTAACAAATCCAGCCATCTGCAGGAGTTAGTGTGTGTGCGTGCTGTGTTAGTATAGCACAGCAGTAGCACACTAAACCCCCTTACCCTGTATCTGCCCTGTTCTCTACCAATCCAGCCATCTGCAGGAGTTAGTGTGTCTGTGTGCTGTGTGAGTATAGCACAGCACACTAAACCACCTTACCCTGTATCTGCCCTGTTCTCAACCAATCCAGCCATCTGCAGGAGTTAGTGTGCGTGTGCTGTGTGACTATAGCACAGCACACTAAACCACCTTACCCTGTATCTGCCCTTCTACCCTGTTGTCATCTAAGGCAGCCAGCCAGCCATCTGCAGGAGTTAGTGTGTGTGTGTGCTGTGTGACTATAGCACAGCACACTAAACCACCTTACCCTGTATTCTACCCTTCTGCCCTGTTGTCATCTAAGGTAGCCATCTGCAGGAGTTAGTGTGTGTGTGCTGTGTGAATATAGCACAGCACACTAAACCACCTTACCCTGTATCTGCCCTTCTGCCCTGTTGTCATCTAAGGCAGCCAGCCATCTGCAGGAGTTAGTGTGTGTGTGCTGTGTGACTATAGAACAGCACACTAAACCACCTTACCCTGTATCTGCCCTTCTACCCTGTTGTCATCTAAGGCAGCCAGCCAGCCATCTGCAGGAGTTAGTGTGTGTGTGCTGTGTGACTATAGCACAGCACACTAAACCACCTTACCCTGTATTCTACCCTTCTGCCCTGTTGTCATCTAAGGTAGCCATCTGCAGGAGTTAGTGTGTGTGTGTGCTGTGTGAATATAGCACAGCACACTAAACCACCTTACCCTGTATCTGCCCTTCTGCCCTGTTGTCATCTAAGGCAGCCAGCCAGCCATCTGCAGGAGTTAGTGAGTGTGTGTGCTGTGTAACTATAGCACAGCACACTAAACCACCTACCCTGTATCTGCCCTGTTTTCATCTAAGGCAGCCATCTGCAGGAGTTAGTGTGTGTGCTGTGTGACTCCAGCACAATATACACTACCCATTACAATGTCTGGAAGACCAACAAGGAGAGGCAGACAGTCCCGAGCCAAGAAAACAGGGCAAGCAGGTTCTGTGTCTAGAGACAACAGTACTGGTCGTGGACGTGGTGCATCGCCATCAGCACGTGGCCATGGGACACGCTTGTCCTTATTTTCGGCAGCTGGACATGTTGAGCCGCATCATGCCGAAGGCTTGGTAGAGTGGATGACCAAGCCCTCCTCATCCTCCTCATCCTCTCTCACCCAGGCTCAGGGTACTGGCAAAGCAGCTGCCAACGCGTACTCAATGTCATCATCAGGCACCCACCATGTCCTCCTGAGGAGTCCCCCAAACTGTTTGAGCACAGTGTTGGGTACATGCTCCAGGAGGATGTCCAGCGTTTTGAAGGCTTGGATGATGATACCCAGCTAGAGGAAGGCAGTAGCGTGAGCGCAAAGAGAGGGGATGCTCAAGGACAGCAATCTGGCCGTCATGTTCCACCAGCTGCAGCTAACTGCCAGGTTTGCTCCAGTGGTGAAGAGGGAGGGGATGATGAGTTCACTGACGCCACGTGGGTGCCTGAACGGAGAGAGGAGGCGGCGGCACATCTCCAATGAGGCAGGATGCCCGCCGGGGGCCAGCACACCAGCTGAATCACACCGCAGAGCTCCGCCTGTGCAGGGCGCTGCCTCTGCACGTTATTACAAAAGTTCTTTGGTGTGGGCCTTTTTTGAGATGAGTGCATCAGATCGCACCGCTGCTATTTGCAACATATGTCTCAAGCGTATCTTGCGTGGCCAAAACATCAGCCGCTTGGGCACCACAAGCATGACCAGACATATGTTGACCTTGCAGTTCGTTGGCAAGCGCACATTAAAGACCCACACCAAAGAACAAAGCGGACCTCTCCTTGCTCCTCATCAGCTGGGATCTCCAACCCCACTATACCTTCAGTCCTCTCTGGAAGCTGCACTGAGAGGAATGAAGGTGTAGAATTAGGTGTGTCACAGCCAAGTACTTGCGGGCACTATGCTAGCAGTACACCGACGTCCGATTGTACCAGGCAAATTTCCCTGCCCCAGCTGCTGGACCATCAAAAGAAGTTTACTCCCAGCCATCCACATGCCCAGCGGTTGAATGCTAGCTTGGCTAAATGCTAGCACTTCAACTGCTGCCTTTTCGGTTGGTAGACTCGGCTCCCTTCCGTGAGTTTGTTCAATGTGCGGTTCCTCAGTGGCAGGTACCCAAACGCCACTTTTTCTCACGGAAGGCGATTCCGGCTCTCTTCCGGCATGTGGAAGGCAATGTCCATGCCTCGCTGGACAGGGTGGTCAGCGGTAAGGTGCATATTACCGCTGACTCATGGTCCAGCAGGCATGGACAGGGACGTTACCTGTCTTTCACGGCCCATTGGTCACTCTTTTGGCAGCTGGGAAGGATGCAGGACAAGGTGCAATAGTGTTGGAGGTTGTTCCGCCACCACACCTCCAAAATGCTACTACTGGTTGTGACACACCTCTCTCCTCCACCCCCTCCTCTTCTTCTTCCTCTATGGCCTCTTCGAGTGCTCTGTCCTCGGAACCAGCGGGGCTCCGTAGGCGTCCAAGGGGCTACGCAAGTAGGCAGGCAAAAATATGCCATGCCGTGCTTGTGCTGGTGTGTTTGGGGGACAGGAGCCACACTGGGGCAGAGGTTCTGTCAGCTCTGCAGGGGCAGGCCGAGAGGTGGTTGATGCTAGACATGTGCGATTAGTTTCGTACAAATTCGTACAAATTTTTCGAAATTCGTACGAATTTAGTAATCCGTAGTACGAATTTTTTCGAATACGAATTCCGTACGGAATACGAAATTCCGTTTACGAATTTCGTCGCTGAATTTATTCAAATCCGACTACCAAATATTGAATTTCAACTAATATGAAAGAAATTATTATAGTGGATATAACGAATGATTTGAATGAATTCGAATGACAAAGTGTCATTTTTGCAGGAAAAATTCAGTTTAGCTCCAAATTATTCGAATCCAACTACCAATATCGAATATCAACTAATTCGAAAGAAATTATTTTAGCAGATATAACGAATGAATTCGAATGATTCGAATGACAAAGTGTAATTCTTGCAGAAAAAAAAGCTATTTAAAATCACTCGCGGCTATTGCTGGCAAATGAATTGTCGGCTCCGTAACACAGAGAACAGTCATTCATTGATATATAAAAAAAAAAAAAAAAAATGCGTAGGGGTCCCCCCAAATTAAATAACCAGGCCCTTCAGGTCTGGTATGGATATTAAGGGGGACCCCAGCCAAAAAAAAAAAAAATGGTGTGGGGTCCCCCCTAAATATCCATACCAGACCCTTCAGGTCTGGGATGGATTTTAAGGGGAACCCCGGCCAAAAAAAAAAAAAATGGCGTAGGGTCCCCCTCAAAATCCATACCAGACCCTTATCCGAGCACGCAACCTGGCAGGCCGCAGGAAAAGAGGGGGGGGCGAGAGCGGCCCCCCCTCCCGCCTGAACCGTACCAGGCCACATGCCCTCAACATTGGGAGGGTGCTTTGGGGGTCTTAGACCCCCAAAGCACCTTGTCCCCCTGTTGATGGGGACAAGGGCCTCATCCCACAACCCTGGCCGGTGGTTGTGGGGGTCTGCGGGCGGGGGGCTTATCGGAATCTGGAAGTCCCCTTTAACAAGGGGACCCCCAGATCCCGCCCCCCCCTGCGTGAAATGGTTAGTTGGGTACAAAAGTACCCCTACCATTTCACCAAAAATGGTGACAAAAATGGTAAAAATGACAGGAGACGGTCTTTGACAATTCCTTTATTAAAATCTTCCTTCTTCTTTCTTCTGGTCTTCCTTTCTTCATCTTTTCCTTCCGGCATCTTCTTATTCCTCCGATCCGCTTCTTCTTGCTCCGGTCTTCTCGTCCTTCTCGTCCGGCATCGGCGTCTCTTCTGGGCCGCTCCTCGCAATGGGAGGCTCCCGCTGTGTGAGGCTTCGCTCCGGCTGACAGGTATTTTATAACGGAGGGCACCTGGTGACCCCGCCCCCCTCTGACGCACGGGGACGTCATGGGGACTTCCCTATGGCTTTCCCCATGACGTCAGATGGGGCGCGGGGTCACCAGGTGCCCTCCGTTATAAAAGACCTGTTAGACGGAGCGAAGCCTCACAGAGCGGGAGCCTCCCATTGCGAGGAGCGACCCAGAAGAGACACTGTCGCCGATGCCGGACGAGAAGAACGGAGCAAGAAGAAGCGGATCGGAGGAAGAAGAAGATGGAAGAAGATGACGGAAGGAGAAGATGAAGAAAGGAAGACCAGAAGAAAGAAGATTTTAATAAAGGAATTGTCAAAGACCGTCTCCTGTGATTTTTACCATTTTTGTCACCTTTTTTGGTGAAATGATAGGGGTACTTTTGTACCCCCTTACCATTTCACACAGGGGGGCGGGATCTGGGGGTCCCCTTGTTAAAGGGGGCTTCCAGATTCCGATAAGCCCCCCGCCCGCAGACCCCCACAACCAATGGCCAGGGTTGTGGGGATGAGGCCCTTGTCCCCATCAACATGGGGACAAGGTGCTTTGGGGGTCTCAGACCCCCAAAGCATCCTCCCAATGTTGAGGGCATGTGGCCTGGTACGGTTCAGGCGGGAGGGGGGGCGCTTTCGTCCCCCCCTCTTTTCCTGCGGCCTGCCAGGTTGCGTGCTCGGATAAGGGTCTGGTATGGATTTTGAGGGGGACCCCACGCCATTTTTTTTTGGCTAGGGTTCCCCTTAAAATCCATCCCAGACCTGAAGGGTCTGGGATGGATATTTAGGGGGACCCCACGCCATTTTTTTTTTTGGCTGGGGTTCCTCTTAATATCCATAGCAGACCTGAAGGGCCTGGTTATTGAATTTGGGGGGACCCCCACGCTTTTTTTATCAATGACTTCAATGAATGACTGTTCTCTGTGTTACGGATCTGACAATTCATTTGCCGGCAATAGCCGCGAGTGATTTTAAATAGCTTTTTTTTCCTGCAAAAATGACATTGTGCAGGAACAGTTCTCTATATTAGATATACTGAATCTCGAATCATTCGAAGCATTTGTTATATCCGCTATTATAATTTCTTTCATATTTTAGTTGAAATTAGATATGTACTCAAATTGTTCTCTGTGTTACGGGAATCGGCAATTAGCCGCAAGTGATTTTAAATAGCTTTTTTTTCCTGCAAAAATGACACTTTGTACAGAGACAGTTCTAAGCACGGAAAACATGACCTATTCATAGGCATACTATATATATATATATATATATATATATATATATATATATATATATATATACACTATATACTCTATAGTATGCCTGTGAAGGGGGCATGTTTCCGTGCTTAGAACTGTCTCTGTACAAAGTGTAATTTTTGCAGGAAAAAAAAGCTATTTAAAATCACTCGCGGCTAATTGCCGGTTCCCGTAACACAGAGAACAATTCGAGTACAACAACTAACAAATATCTAATTTCAACTAATATGAAAGAAATTATAATAGCGGATATAACAAATGCTTCGAATGATTCGAGATTCAGTATATCTAATATAGAGAACTGTTCCTGCACAATGTAATTTTTGCAGGGAAAAAAAAGCTATTTAAAATCACTCGCGGCTATTGCCGGCAAATGAATTGTCAGATCCGTAACACAGAGAACAGTCATTCATTGAAGTCATTGATAAAAAAAAGCGTGGGGGTCCCCCAAAATTCAATAACCAGGCCCTTCAGGTCTGCTATGGATATTAAGAGGAACCCCAGCCAAAAAAAAAAAAAAAATGGCATGGGGTCCCCCTAAATATCCATACCAGACCCTTCAGGTCTGGGGTGGATTTTAAGGGGAACCCCAGCCAAAAGAAATGGCGTGGAGTCCCCCTCAAAATCCATACCAGACCCTTATCCGAGCACGCAACCTGGCAGGCCGCAGGAAAAGAGGGGGGGACGAGAGCGCCCCCCCTCCCTCCTGAATCGTACCAGGCCACATGCCCTCAACATTGGGAGGGTGCTTTGGGGGTCTGAGACCCCCAACGCACCTTGTCCCCATGTTGATGGGGACAAGGGCCTCATCCCCACAACCCTGGCCATTGGTTGTGGCAGGGGGCTTATCGGAATCTGGAAGCCCCCTTTAACAAGGAGACCCCCAGATCCCGCCCGCCCCCCCCCCTGTGTGAAATGGTTAGGGGGTACAAAAGTACCCCTACCATTTCACCAAAAAAGTGACAAAAATGGTCGTGCTCGTCCCCCTCTTTTCCTGCGGCCTGCCAGGTTGCATGCTCGGATAAAGGGTCTGGTATGGATTTTGAGGGGGACCCCCACGCCATTTTTTTTGGCCGGGGTTCCCCTTAAAATCCATCCCAGACCTGAAGGGTCTGGTATGGATATTTGGGGGGGACCCCACGCCATTTTTTTTGGCTGGGGTTTCCCTTAATATCCATACCAGACTTGAAGGGCCTGGTTATTGAATTTGGGGGGACCCCCATGCTTTTTTTTTTTTATCAATGAATGACTGTTCTCTGTGTTACGTAGCCGACTTTTTATTAGCCTCGAGTGATTTTAAATAGCTTTTTTCCTGCAAAAATTACACTTTGTGCAGGAACAGTTCTCTATATTAGATATACTGAATCTCGAATTCATTCGAAGCATTCGTTATATCCGCTATTATAATTTCTTTCATATTAGTTGAAATTCGATATTTGTAGTTGGATTTACTAACTATTTGTAACGATTCGTAACTTGAAATTCGATATTTGTAGTTGGATTCGAATTGTTCTCTGTGTTATGAGAACCGACAATTCATTAGCCGCGTTAACGATTCGTAACGATTCGTAACTTTACTAACGATTCATAACGATTCGAAAAAAAATTTACGATTCGTACGAAATTCGTATTTCGTACGAATTCGAACGGAATTTCGTACACTAATTACTAATTTTTTTATATACGAAACGGGACGAAATGAAACAAATTTTTTGACAGTTCCCATGTCTAGTTAATGCCACGCCAGCTTAAGCCAGGAATGGTGGTTTGTGACAATGGCACCAACCTCCTCTCCGCCCTGCGACAGGGACAGCTGACCCATGTGCCCTGTATGGCTCACGTCCTTAACCTGGTGGTGCAGCGGTTCTTGGGCAGGTACCCAGGCTTACAGGATGTCCTGAGGCAGGCCAGGAAAGTCTGTGTGCATTTCCGCCGATCATATAATGCCAGTGCTCGGCTGGCTGAGCTGCAAAAGGAGTTGAACCTGCCCAAGAACCGCCTTATATGTGACATGCCCACCAGGTGGAACTCAACGTTGGCCATGCTGCAGCGACTGCACACGCAGCAGAGGGCCATCAAGACTACGGCACCAGGACAGGGTCAGGGGAGCTCGGATTTTTTTCCCCACGCCAGTGGAGCATGATCAGGGACGCATGCACTGTCCTGTCACCATTTGAGGAGGCCACGAGGATGGTGAGCAGTGACAGTGCATGCATCAGTGACACTGTACCTCTTGTCCACCTGTTGGAGCATACGCTGCGTGGGATAATGGACAGGGCACTTGAGGCAGAACAGAGTCAGGAAGCGGAGGGCTTCCTTGCCTCTCAAAGCCCTCTTTATCCAGACAGTGTTCCTTCTCTCCCACCCATCACACAGGGAGAAGATGAGGAGGAGGAGGAGGATTGTGTCAGCATGGAGGTGGAGCCTGGCACTCAGCATCAGCAGCAGCAGTCTTTTAGGGATGATTTACAGTCCCAAGAAACCGGTGGACTTGTACGTGGCTGGGAGGAGGTGGCTGCGGATCATGTCGTCCTCAGTGACCCAAAAGACTCAGGACTGAATGCCTCAGCTAACCAACGTTGCATGGCCTCCCTGATCCTGCAAAGCCTGCGGAAGGATCCTCGTATTCTTCGGATCAAGGAGATGGACCATTACAGGCTGGCCACTCTCCACGGTACAAGGGTAAGTTTGCGGACCTTATCTTGCCGTCGCAGAGGGAGCACATCTCCGAGAGGCCTTGCAGAAAGGTCTGTGCAACGCGTACCCAGAGACTGGGAGGTTACAACTCCTGGTCCTGGACGACGAGTTGCTGAGGCTTCGGTCAGTAGCAGTAGGAGCTGTGGGGAAGGTGGACGTCTGACCCATGCGTTAAGACAATTTTTTAGTCCGCAGCCCCAAGGTATGATCGGTTCCAGCAACCATCGCCAGCGTCTGATATACATGGTGCAGGAATACCTAGGGGCAAAGTCAGACTTGGACACCTTTCCCACCGAAAATCCTCTGGCTTACTGGGTCTTGAGGATGGATCACTGGCCAGAGCTTGCACAGTATGCAATTGAGCTACTGGCCTGTCCTGCATCCAGCGTTCTTTCCAAACGCACATTCAGTGCTGCTGGAGGCTTTGTCACCGATCACAGGGTGTGTCTGTCCACTGACTCGGTTGATCGACTGACCTTCATAAAGATGAATCAGTCTTGGATCACCACCAGCTACCAGGCACCTGAAGCTGATATAACTGAATACTTTATTTTGAAATGTCACATCCCTTCAAGACTGCCTATGCTGATGCTGAGTGACTGTCCTGTTATGTTGACTGACTATCCTCTTCCTCCTCAATGATCCTGATGATTGCTTGGAAGAACAATTTTGTTTCTGGGTGCCACCACCAGTGGCTAAGGCCCAATTTTTCAGCCCCTGTTTAACAGGGGCGTGTAATTACAATTTTTTATGCAATGCTTTGCAACAGGTCTCATTGCTGTGCTCCAAGTACAGTATCTGTGAGGGGTTGCAGTGTTGTGGTACCAGCACCAGTGCCTAAGGCACAATTTTTCAGCCCCTGTTTAACAGGGGCATGTAATTGCAAATCTTGATCTAATAATTCACAGCAGGGCCCATTCCTGCGCCCACCAAGAGTAACTGTGAGGGCTTACAGTGTTGTGGCAAAAGCGTCCACCACCACCACCAAAGGCCCAATTTTTCTGCCCTGTTCAACAGGTGCATGCAATTACAATTCTTGATCTAATAATTCACAGCAGGGCCCATTCCTGCGCCCACCAAGAGTAACTGTGAGGGCTTACAGTGTTGTAGCACCAGCACCACCACCAAAGGCACAATTTTTCCTAACACTGGTCAATAATGGCATGTAATTACAATTCCTGATATAATAGTTCACAGCAGGGCGTTCCAGCGCCCACCAAGAGTAGCTGTGAGGGCTTACAGTGTTGTGGCAACACCAACATCTAATGGGGCAAATTTCTGCAGAGTATATACGGCTGGCCCCTACTTTCAAACATCCAACTTAGAAACGACTCCTACTTGCAAACGGAAGACGAAAACAGGAAGTGAGAGGAAATCTACCCCTAGGAAGGAAAATTCTATCCTGTTAGATTTAAATTTGGGAAAAAGGTATCTCCTCTCTACTGATGCTTTATCACCAATCCTTGTTTCAATAAAAAACCCACTTTTCCAAAAACATTTGTCATTGGGACGGAAAGTGAGGTGAAATGTTCTGAACAGGTGCACAGACAGCAAAACAAATATTACAGGGGCAAATTTACCTGTTCAAAATTACAAACCGATTCTACTTAAGAACAAACCTACAGTCCCTGTCTTGTTTGCACCACCTGTATACTGCTGTTCAGAGTATATAGGGTTGTAGGTATAGGGTTTTATTTTGGGTGCGGGGTTCCCCTTAATATCCATACAAGACCCAAAAGGGGCTGGTAATGGGCTGGGGTGGGGGTGATTGGGTAGCCATGCCATTTTTCTCAAAGATTTTCATCCATATTGTCAGGACAAGACATGACATTAAAGCCGCAAGCAGTTTTAAATGGCTTCTTTTTTTCCTTTACAAATGTCATTTTTTGCAAGGACAGTTCTAAACACGGGAAACACATGCCACTTCACAGGCATACTTTAGAGACCCCCCAGGTACCATATTTAAAGGAATATTTCAATTTTTTTTTTCACTTCATGCATCATTAAAATGACTGCTCTCGAAAAAACGTCCGTTTTTAAAACTTCTTTTTGCATTGATACATGTCCCCTGGGGCAGGACCCGGGTCCCCAAACCTGTTTTATGACAATAACATGCATATTGGCCGTTATAATTAGCACTTTAGATTTTGAACATTTGCGTCCATTGTAACTAATAGGGTTCTAACGGTCGCGCAAACTTTCGGTCCGTTCGCAGGTTCTGGTGCGAACCGAACCCGGGGGTGTTCGGCTAATCCCTAATGCTGAGTGTCTATCCTATTCCTCCTCAATCTTGATGATGCTAGCTTCCAACAATATTTTTGGTTTAGGTCACCACCACCACTGCCAAAGGCCCAATTTTTCTGTACCTGTTTAACAGGGGCATGTAATTACAATTTTTGATCTAATATTTCACAGCAGGGCCCGTTCCTGCACCCAACAAGAGTATCTGTGATGGGTTACAGTGTTGTGGCACCACCACCACAATTTTTCTGCCCCTGTTTAACAGGGGCATGCAATTACAATTCTTGATATAATATTTCATGGCAGGGCCCATTCCTGCGCCCACCAAGAATAACTGTGAGGGCTTACAGTGTTGTGGCACCACTAAAGGCCCAATATTTCTGCCCCTGTTTAACAGGGCTTTTTTTCCTTTAGAAATATCATTTTTCTCTGGTATCGTTCTAAACACGGGAAAACTGCGCCACTTTACAGGCATACTATCTATATACTCGGTGCAACCTCATCTTATATTTTACCAAAAATTGGGTAATTAAAGTGATTTGTAAAGGATCGTTTTTTTTAAATAACAAACATATCATACTTGCCTCCACTGTGCAGCTTGTTTTGCACAGAGTGGCCCCAATCCTCCTTTTCTGGGGCCCCCGTGGGCTCTCGTGGCTCCTCCCCAGTAACCCCCTAGAGAAAGCGATCTCCTAAGGGGGTTACCTTGCGGGCACGCTCCTGAGTCCAGCATTTGTGTCGCTCTGACACACCGCATCTCCAATCTCGGTAAAGAGCCTATGACGTAGACTTTTTACCATGTGATCAGCTGTGTCCAATCAAAGATAATCACATCATAACATGGAAGTGACGGTTATCGGCTTTCCTTTATTCTCTTTTTTTCTCTGTTGTCTATTTTATTTTGTTTCTTTTTATGCTTAGTTTTCCCTTTTCTTTTTTCCTTTCTTGTCCCTCTCTTTTTTCTCTTTTTTTTTCATTTTCTTTTCTCTACCGTTTCTATTTTCCATATAGTGGATATTAGCATTGCTGTGACATATGTTGTTGTGAATATGTGTCTCTTTCTTATACCCTAGATTGCTACAATTAAAAAATATTGCATGTCAAACTATTCCTGAAGAAGGAGTACAGAAAGACTCCGTAACGCGTAGGCTCTATCGAATGCATAGTTGTTATTGTTATATATATATATATATATATATATATACACACATTTTTTTGAATGCATATGTTTCTGTGAGTGCTTTGAAACATTACGCACTCAAGAACAAACTGTACAATCATTTTATATGATGTTTTGAACATAATTCTATATATTTTTTTGGAGAATTGTTAAATAAAAATATTTTATACTTTTCTATAAAATTAATTGTCACATTTCATGCCCATAAAGTCCCGCCCTGTAAGGGGAAATGTTGTACATTATTCAAGATTGGGATGTTGGCTGTCAATTAGCAGAATTCGTCACAAACCTCCATATTCTTTGATATCACGCAGTTAATGAGTCCAATTTTGGGGCAATTGTTAGGCATTTTGCCAAGGTGCCCCTGAAGAAACCTCAAGGCACATTGGTTGATAAAGGGTGCTCTATGTGATGAAAACCCCTCCAAAAAAAAAAATGAGGCCCCACCCCCACATATACACATGTACAAACAAACTCACACATTGTGGCGCCTACGTTTGAAAATATTGATTGCGATACACATATCACATATTACATATCACCAGAATGAGAGCAATAATTCTATCACCAGACCTCCTCCGTTACACTAAACTGATGACCTATAGGGGGCTTTTAAACTGTTGCCTATATAAAATATAGGGTACTGAAGTCTGTTACCATTTCACAGGTACAAACAAATTTAAGGTTTGATATGTTGGGTATCCATTTACTTGGTGCAACCTCATCTTATATTTTACCAGAAAATTGGGTATTTAAAGTGATTGTAAAGGATCGTTTTTTTTTTTTTTTTTTTTTTTAAATAACAAACATGTCATACTTACCTCCACTGTGCAGCTCGTTTTGCAGAGAGTGGCCCCCGAACATCCTCCGATTGACAGCAGCAGGAGCCAATGACTGCGCTGCTATCAATCTAGCCAATCAGGACATGAAACGCTGGCTAGAGCAGGTGTGTTCGTCCCTGGCGTGAGAAAAAGAGGGTTCAGGTAAGTAAAACGGGGGCACTGGGGGGCTGCTGCACTGCAAGAGGTTTTTCACCTCAATGCATAGAATGCACCACAAAGGTTTACAACCCCTTTAATTGTGTTTTTGTGCCTCCTAAAATGAACATTAGAGTGTTTTTTTAATGAAGTTTTGCGTTTTCTAGACTTTTGCGATAATATCGTGTTACATCAAAAATTGGAACTACCACTATTTTATTCTCTTTATCATGTGATCAGCTGTGTCCAATCAAAGCTAATCACAGACAGCGTAACCAGGAAGTGCCGGTTATCGGCTTTCCTTTATTCATGCTGACAAGGCGCTGAAGGGAATTTCTGGCTTCTACGACCACCCAGACAGGTTTTAGGTAATGCCGGAAACTTCCGTTGACCCCTATCAGGCCCGGAGATATCAATAATGTGACACAGGAGACGCTTGGTTGTGCACACTTCGATATCTATATTGCGGATTCAGAGTACCATATTTATGCAGAATTCCAAGGAAACAAGGAGTTATGATGCTTAACACGTATACATAAGAAATAGCTTCAGTCAATATTCTACGTCATAGCTAAAAAACATAAGCCAAAATTCACATCTATTTTACTACAAAATATATATGTATTCTTGAACAGATGTTGTTATCTTATCTAGAACAAATGCAAGTCCAAGCTAGGGCAAAGTCCACAGACTAAGAATACCTTGTGAGAACGTTATCTATAGATAACAGTTTAAAACATACGTGGGTTTCACCTTAAACTCATAATTTGAGAATTACTCTTAAAACATCTATAACAAGATGGAGTCTATCATGCTATCATTCCTTACAACCCCCTCTTTGAGACACTTATGTCTCACTACATTTCACAGTTATGTAATCTTTCTTCTATCATAATACACACTGAGATAAATTCTATTCGCAGCAGCAGGATCAGGGGTTCGGGATGCCCTAACAATTATGCACATTATAAGCTTATAACAGGCATATAGGAACAAAACAAAAAGGATAATCATAATTATAGTTATAGCGGCACTTTTTAACCATGTAAGTATTCCTATTCTTCTGTTGTAGAGTTTTAGAGGCTCCACAAATACCCTTTATGAGTCCCAAATCTTCAGGGTGATAAATACAGTTAGTTATCAGCAAAGTTGGCAGGAACACAATCAGAGCAGCCCAGCATAAGAGGCACAAGGCCTTCCCAGAAGTCTGTGGTGAAATAAGCGAGGCCATCTTGTTCGGAGTCTTGACCACGTCCTTCACGCCTCGGTGCTTTATCTTTGTCTTTGTCTTGCTTCTTAGGGTCCTGGTTGACCTTCTTTACACGACTTGCATGAATCCAGGCCTGTTGTCCTTCTACCAGAATAGCTGTGCGGGTAACTGCGATCACTGTGGTTGGAGGTCCGAAGGGATACTCCTGTTTCTTGGTGCGTTTCAATTGCTGGACCACCACGGTGTCACCCACCTGGAAAGGGTGCGTAGGTTCCTGTGAAGAAGAAGGAGAGGTGCGAGCAACGTTTCTTTCAACTTGATCCAAAGTTTCAATAAGTTTTTTTACATATTCTTCCTGAATAAGATCTAGGTCCCCTCTTTCTAACATAAGTGGCTGTCTGGCCCATGGGGTGGGGAATGGTCTACCCATTAAGATTTCAAAAGGAGAGTATCCTGTCTTTTTAGAGGGTGTCATTCTTACCTCGGCTAGTACAGCTGGTAGGACCTTCTTCCAATTTGCATACGTACCTCCAGTGGCCTTCCTGATCTTATCTTTAATGGTTCTGTTCATCCTTTCCACTATACCTGAACTCTGGGGGTGGTAAGGAATATGAAACTTCCATTCGATTTTCAGTGTTTTTACCAAGTCTTGACAAACTTTGGCCACAAATGCAGGACCATTGTCCACCATTATCTTGGGGAGGCTGGGTTTGCACTCCACCCTGATAATGGGTACTCAGTGTTTTCTCTTGTATTACATCAAAACACCCTGCTGCTTCTTTCTGTATTAAAATTTCCTGAAATTGGTCAATCGTCTGTGTGGTCCATTCCGATATCATCTGTTTGACCACCAAGGCGAACTGGGGTTTTAGATTATTCATATAAGTTTGAATAAACAAAGCTCCCACATCAGTAGTTATAGCTAATCCAGCTTCTGTTGTCCAATTTTCATGAAATCTTTTCCAGAACTCAACTACAGTCTCTCCTGACTTCTGTTTGCATGCTATGGCAGTAGGGAGGGAACTTTTATTTTTAAATACTCTCATCATTTCAGTCTCTAATTCTGTCCACATGGTGTTCCTACCTGGTACTGTGTTTAACCCATATGTTCCTGCGTTTCTAGTGTCAATAGTGTTTATACTTGGAACATTTGCCCAGCTCCAGGAACTAGTGTGTCCTATAATGCCATCAATGATAAGACGCATGTCTTCCTGTGTATAATTTCTACCCTTACAGGCCTTTTTTAAGTAAGTTAAAGTGCCTCCTGCAGAGGCGGTGGGTTTGGGGCAATTTTTTACTATCCTGTCAATGTCCTCAATGTCTATTACCTTTTTCAACATCTCATTTCCAATGGTCATGAAAGGCGCTTGAAGATTAGTGTTACCATATACAGTTCCTCTTTTTGTTTTAGGGGGACTGACTATTTTATCCCTATCATCGTCTTCCTGTTCTTCCTCCTGCTGTTGGCCAGGTGGTGAAACTATCCCTCCTGTCGCTCCCTGATCTTCTTCAGCTACCTCGACTTGGGCTCTCTCTTCTTGCCTCTGTGGGTGCTGTCTATCTTGTTGTGGGGCAGCAATAATCTGCTGTTGTGGAGTGGGAGGGACCTGCCGTTGTCTGGTTGCATAATGTCCAGCCAGAAGATCAATATCTTCCTGTGCTAAACTCGGGTAGACATGTACATTATGCGGGTGGAAAATGGTTGGTTATTGGCAGGGGTGGGGCTGCTGGGTCAGGGATAACTCTCTTTTTATCAGCTTCTTCTCTATGTTTCTGGTCATAATCTTCCTTACTTAAACATTTGGTGGGCTTTTTCTGTTTCTTATTGTCCCTCTGAAACCAATATGGGGAATATTTCAACCAGTTCTCCCCTCCCTTTGCCATATAATCCATATCCCATTGAGGGTCCCCGGGGTACCAAGGGAAAGTTCTCTTATCTCCTAAACACAATCCTTTTATCATGTCCATGTGAAAATCATCGTTACTACCATTCCGGGAAAAGGGGTCTACACTGTGTATGGTTTCGGTCCATCCCGCTACATTTGAAACCCATGGGACTATAAATTCATAATTAGTACCACAAATTCTGGCTACATAATCTTTACACGTTTCTCCTGGGTTGGGGAGAGGGGGAGGATCTTCTTTACCTTGTTTCTGACCCATATTGACAGTGGGAGCCGACTGTTTTACCACGCAGTCTTCTGATCCACACAACAGATTAACTTATCACTTCTAAGCAAAAGAAAGAAAAGCAAAAGATTTTGGGGTCACCGGAGTCTATTTCCTCATTAACCTCCTCTTATTTCTTCCCAAAAGAAATGTATCTATATATGTGTATGCAGTACTACTTATCTTTGTGGATTTCCCAAAAACCCTCCAATATTAACCTCTGGCGTGGTTCTTATCCCTTACTAATTTACGGGTCCAAAAAAGCTTTGATCAGAGCTGAGGCAAGGAATATTTCGTCAAAGACAAACTATCACTTACCGTCAGATAATTCTGCTTTTCATTCCGGACAGCCCCCAGATGAAGGGAATTTCTGGCTTCTACGACCACCCAGACAGGTTTTAGGTAATGCCGGAAACTTCCGTTGACCCCTATCAGGCCCGGAGATATCAATAATGTGACACAGGAGACGCTTGGTTGTGCACACTTCGATATCTATATTGCGGATTCAGAGTACCATATTTATGCAGAATTTCAAGGAAACAAGGAGGAGTTATGATGCTTAACACGTATACATAAGAAATAGCTTCAGTCAATATTCTACGTCATAGCTAAAAAACATAAGCCAAAATTCACATCTATTTTACTACAAAATATATATGTATTCTTGAACAGATGTTGTTATCTTATCTAGAACAAATGCAAGTCCAAGCTAGGGCAAAGTCCACAGACTAAGAATACCTTGTGAGAACGTTATCTATAGATAACAGTTTAAAACATACGTGGGTTTCACCTTAAACTCATAATTTGAGAATTACTCTTAAAACATCTATAACAAGATGGAGTCTATCATGCTATCATTCCTTACAGGCGCAAGTAGATTATCAGAGCAGGCTCATCAGCGATGATTGCCAGTGATAACCACCAGTGATGCCAACCAGTGCCCACCAGTGATGTCAATCAGTGCCCACCAGCGATGTCAATCAGTGCCCATCAGGGATGCTTGCCAGTACCACCTCATCAGTGCCACCCATCAGTGCTGCATTTTAGTGACTCCTCATCAGTGAAGGAGAAAACGTACTTATTTACGACATTTTATAACAGGAACAAAGAAAACTTTTTTTTTTTTTTTAAATGTTCTTATTTTTTATTTGTAGCACAAAAAATAAAAACTCCAGTTATGATAAAATACCACCAAAAGAAAGCTCTATGTGTGGGGAAAAAAGATAAACATGGGTACAGTGTTACATGAGTGAGTAATTGTCATTCAAAGTGTGAGAGCGCCGAAAGCTGAAAATTGGTCTGGGCAGGAGGGGGGGGTGAAACTGTCCGGTATTGGGGTTAAACATGTGGGCAAAAAAAAACCTGCAAAACTGTCTCTGGCAGTGAAAGGGTTAAAGGATTAGTTCACCTTCGGGAAGATGTTACATGTTCCTGTTCCTGCAGCGGCTCAGCGATCCGAGTCCTCTGTGTGACAGCAGTGAGGGGAGAAGTTCCCAGTACCGGCTGTCACTTTATGAAAAGAGCGCGGCCGTGCCATTCATTCACAGAGTTCTGTCCTTTGCCGACGTCGGCTTGTAGTTTTCAATGAAATCCCAAACCACTGCTGAGCTCTCTGGTAGATGAGGGACAAGGAGATCGTCATAAGGGACAAGGAGATCGTCATAAGGGACAAGGAGATCATCATAAGGGACAAGGAGATGGTCATAAGGGACAAGGAGTGTTAAAGAAATCAGATACATTTCATACCGCGCTCTTAGTACTCAAATATACATACAAAAAAATCATATGTGAAATTCCAAAAAAACATATACATATGCTAAAACACTAAAATAAATGTTCATATAATTTCCATAGAAATTTAAAATCAAATGAAGTGTCCGTGAACCACCACCATGAATCTTCTATCAATGTGAGTGATGGGAATCCCTGCGATCCGGGTGAGAAAACGTCTTCCACCACCACCAGGAAAACAATCTACTCACCAGAGGGAGTTGACACTCGTTACAGGTAGTCAAACCAGGCGCAGATACCAATGGAAGTCCACATCCTGATATGATCCAATGATCGATCAGTGAAGATCGGCACCCATCACAGGTGGTCAGATGAAGCGCAGATACCAATGGAAGTATACCTTCTAAAGGGAGACTGGTCCACGGCCCGATAAACTCCAACGATTGGTCATGTGTTTAAAAGCTAAGAAGAAGAAGGGGCTCCTCATTGGGTAGTATAAAAGTCACTTTATTCCATAAGAGGCATCGGCATAAAACATAGTAAAAACACTTTTCCCAAATCAAAAAGCATGCAGGTACGCCGTTTGTGTTCCAATGAGTGGAAATGGTGTATATGTCTTCATCATGTAAGAACTGTTTCTTACATGATGAAGATCAGCCATGGAGTATATCTGAGGTGTATATCAGGGTGTGCTTCTTCCCCACATGAGAGCTGTGATGTCCAGCAACATTCATATACAAGACATTTCCCACACTAAAGGCACTAATACACCTCAAGGGTTGTGTGGGATCCCTGATGTACAGGAAGACAGGACAATTGCCTCACTCAGGACAGGGAAGTTGCTTCTCCCCCGTGTGAGATTTCTGATGTGTGTAAAGATGGGACGTCCGTGAAAAACATTTCCCACACTCAGGACAGGAATACGGCTTCTCCTTGGTGTGAGTTCTCTGATGTTTGTAAAGATCGGACTTTTGTGAAAAAAATTTCCCGCACTCAGAACAGGAATGCGGCTTCTCCCCTGTGTGAGATCTCTGATGTTTGTAAAGACTGGACTTCAGTGAAAAAGATTTCCCGCACTCAGGACAGGAATACGGCTTCTCCCCCGTGTGAGATCTCTGATGTGTGCGAAGATGGGACTTCTGTGAAAAACATTTCCCACACTCAGGACAGGAATACGGCTTCTCCCCCGTGTGAGATCTCTGATGATTGTAAAAACTGGACCTCTGTGAAAAACATTTTCCGCACTCAGGACAGGAATGCGGCTTTATCCCCGTGTGCAATCTCTGATGTGAGTAAAGACAGGACTTGTCTGAAAAACATTTCCCGCACTCAGGACAGGAATACGGCTTCTCCCCTGTGTGAGATCTCTGATGTGTGCAAAGATGGGACTTGCATGAAAAACATTTTCCGCACTCAGGACAGGAATACGGCTTCTCCCCTGTGTGAGATCTCTGATGTGTGCGAAGATGGGACTCCCGTGAAAAACATTTTCCGCACTCAGGACAGGAATACGGCTTCTCCCCTGTGTGAGATCTCTGATGTCTGTAAAGATCGGACTTCTGTGAAAAACATTTCCCGCACTCAGAACAGGAATGTGGCATCTCCCCTTTGTGAAATCTCTGATGTGTGTAAAGATGGGACGTCTGTGCAAAACATTTCCCACACTCAGGACAGGAATACGGCTTCTCCCCCGTGTGAGATCTCTGATGTTTGTAAAGACTGGACTTCTGTGAAAAACATTTCCCACACTCAGGACAGGAATGCGGCTTCTCCCCCGTGTGAGATCTCTGATGGTTGCAAAGATGGGACTTCAGTGAAAAAGATTTCCCGCACTCAGGACAGGAATGCGGCTTCTCCCCCGTGTGAGATCTCTGATGGTCATGAAGATTGGACTTCTGTGAAAAACATTTCCCGCACTCAGGACAGGAATGCAGCTTCTCCCCCGTGTGAGATCTCTGGTGGTTGTAAAGACTGGACTTGTGTGAAAAACATTTCCTGCACTCAGGACAGGAATACGGCTTCTCCCCTGTGTGAGATCTCTGATGTGATGAAAGACTGGACTTCTGTGAAAAACATTTCCCACACTCAGGACAGGAATACGGCTTCTCTCCTGTGTGAGATCTTTTATGCACATTAAGACGGGATTTATAATGGAAACACTTCCCACACTCAGTACAGGAAAATCTCTTCTCTGTTGGAAGGACGGCCCCGTCCCTCACAGTCTGAGGTTCCTCAGGATAAGAGGAATACGATGGTCCATCTACACTGTGTGGTGCCAGATGGACATTTGAGGTAGTCGGGTTTTCTCCTGGACTATACTGTGTGATGTCCTCATCTTCTACTTTACAGTCTGGAGACAAAGTGAGACAATCCTCTGAGGTTTTCCTCATCTCCCGTCCATCTACTAAAATAGAAATAAAAAAAAAATATATATTAGACACGAAAGAATAAAGAAAATGAACTGCGCTAAGTGACCCCAAAAAAACGAGAATTAATCAAAATGAATGAATTAATAAATAAATATATGAAGCAATAAAGATTTCATAAATGAATAAAAAATACATAAAAAAATCAATACCAGCCTAATGTGAATCATAAAAAGAGAAGTAATAATAAATTGCTAGTGACAGTAATTAATAAAATTCCGTGTATATAAAAATTAGGTGAATATATATATATATATATATATATATTTATGGTTTAGAGCCCTGCGGCCGATACGTGTAAAGATGACATACAGGTTTAACACAAACTTACCAACATGAAATGGACCTGAAAGTTTGCCTTGGTCTATCGTATGGTACACCAAAATAAGGGGGCATACCCTAGATAAGGAGTGATGAAATGAGAGTAGCAATGAAATGATGTGGAATGGAGTATTCTGTTGAGGAGTAAGAATACTTGAGAAATGCCCTAAGAAGGGGAAGGGAGGGGAAGGGAGGGGGGTGGGTATCTCGCACAGGAAACTGACAAAGACCGGCGGCCTGTGGGCTGGTTAAATACCCCCCCCGGGCTCCTCCCATAATTTTAGGCCACCATACTGGCCTTCTTATTTATGGTTTAGAGCCCTATGGCCGATAGGGATATATAGATGACATACGGGTTTAACACAAAACTTACCACATGAAATGGACCTGAAAGTGTGCCTTGGTCTATCATATGGTACACCAAAATAAGGGGGCCAAACATTCAGGTAGGAAATAGCTTTATTGGTGAGACAAGTCACTGGGTAAGCTTGGCAAATGCCTGGGCCATTTCCACTTGTGGGTTAGGTATGAAGCGGGCGAAGCAGGTTGGCTTCCATCTGCCTAGCTTTTTAATGATGTGGTCCGGGATGCCTTGCCGGGATGCTGTTGAAGCCGCCCCGATCCGGAATGAATGCCCGGAGTACTGACTGGGGTTTAGGTGGAGGTTGCTGAGGAGGATCCGGGCGTGTTTCATGAACTGGGACGTGTTAAGTGGTTTCACAGGAAAGGGCAGAAGAGGACTAGAGTCTGGCTGATCGGACAGGAGTGTTAACAGCCGATTTAGTGTGGCGACTGGACACCAATTGTTGTGGGTCCTGAAGAAGTGCACGTCTGTTCCTGCGCCTAGCTGCTGAGTTTTTGACACAGCCAGGTGCAGAATAGACATGTGCACAACAAAAAAATTTGTTTATTTTCGTTTCGTTTTTTTCTTTTCCAAAAAAAATTTGTTTATTTTCGTTTCGTTTTTTTCGTTTCCGTTGATTCGTAACGATTCGTACATTCGGAAGTCGTTGGTGTTCGTATTCGTAAAGGTTTGGAACATTCGTAAGTCATCGGTGTTCGTATTCGTAACGATTCGTACATTCGTAAGTCATCGGTGTTCGTATTCGTAACGATTCGTACATTCGTAAGAGTTGATTTTTCGTTAGTTTAATTTTCGGACGCTTTCGTATTTATTCGTAACATACGTAGATGCGTAATTGGAGCATAATTCATAATTTTTATGTAATGTGTATGCTATTATTACATTTTAATAATTTACGAATCGAAAAAAAAAAGTTACGAATCGGAAAAAAAAGTTACGAATGTACGAATTTTTTTGTTCAATCCATTCGAAGAACGTTAAGCAACGCCATTGTAAGAGACACGGAAAATTACGAATCGAAAAAAAAAAAAGTTACGAATCGAAAAAAAAAAGTTACGAATCGGAAAAAAAAAAGTTACGAATGTACGAATTTTTTTGTTCAATCCATTCAAAGCACGTTAAGCAGCACCATTGTAAGGGACACGGAAAATTACCAATTCAAAAAAAAAAAAAAGTTACGAATGTACAAATTTTTTCGTTCGTTTTCTTTTTTGTCGGATTTTCTTTATTAGTACATTCGTTGTTTCTAATTAATTTTTTTCGGATTTTCGTTGTTTTTCGGATTCGTGCGATCCGAACGATTCGTTATTCAGATTCGTACGATTCGTTCATTCGTATGAAAACGAACGAACGAAAATAACGAAAAAAAACGAAACAAATTGCAAATGTCTAGTGCAGAATGAAATGATCCTGGTGGCGAACTAAGTTACTTTTAAGTAACACTGGGCCTGAAGGGTGGTTGTATGTAAACTCACTGGGTCATAGGAACCTGTAGAAGGCCAAGTGTATGGCGGCTTGTAGGACCAGACTGGGGAGGAGACCGAACTGAGACATGTCCAGGATGGTGGACATGTCCCTGAAGATCTCTCCGGTTATCGGTAGTCGCCTGGGGCTGACTACCGGCTGCCGTTTCTGAATTCCCCGGAGGACGGCCCGTACTGCATGGAACAAGAATACGGAAGGTCTCGCGGGGTCCTGAAGGGACAGGTAGTGCTGTACACCAGCCAGGTACAGCCGTATGGTGTTGTGGGATAATGTCAAGTGGGTGTGACAGTAGGAGATAAAGGCCAGTATCTGTTTGACGCTGGACGGTTCTCTGGGGTGTTGAGACAGGAACTTGTTGAATGCCCTCCAGGCTGTCTGATAGGCCTTGCGTGTATTGCGGGAGAGTGGTGCGTTGATGAGGTTGGTTGCTGTCCGTAGGTGCTGGGTTAATCCAGGGTCAGCTGTGACCAGTCCGGGATAGCAGCCGACAGGGGACTGGGTAGAGCTCAAAGAGGGCAGACGTTGTGGTAAAGACAGGTGTCGCTAGTGCCTGTGGAGGCCAGGGTGCCGCGAACCATAAATGGCCAAAAATGGCGGCAAACCCTGTGGAGGCCGCCGCGTCTGTCACCACCTGTGGTGACAGGTGCCATACCGAATGCCAAAGTGAACTCTGGCACAAAGAGCTTCCTGTTAAGCCTGGGGTCTTTGGCTTTCAGGAAAACCGAGACGTCCCCCCAGGTGTACGCCTTGTTCTCTGCCAGGTCCTGCACCAAGATCAAGAGTGTTGGCAAACAATTTATCTTCAGAGGCTCAAATGCCCCTGTAGTTCGGTTCAGCACCACTTGTTACAAGATCAAGAGTGAGGCCAGGTTGACATCCTTGCCCTCTAGGATGTCCTTCCTAACGTTGGGTGGTACCAGGTGAGAGGGGTGTATGACCGGACTCCACACTGCGATACCTGTAGAAGGTGTTGCGATGGCTTGAACTTCGGCAGGGTCAGGGGTTGCAACGGCCGGGCTGGTCTCCAAAAGTGTCACCCTGTTCTGGGATGACACAAGGGTGTGCAGCTGAGCGATGGCAGCCGAGATCGAATCCAACGACGCCTGTTGGGTGCTGGATCCTACCATGGCAGGCGGAGGAAAGAGGAGCCTAAATAGCTTGGCGTTCCTGGCCGTGGTAGGAAAGGGCACCCCTTTGCGCCTTAGCTACGCTGTCAGTCTGGGGATAGTCCACCCCCTAAGGGACTGAACACTGCCACTCTCGGAGACTGGAGAGGGTGACAGAGGGGCCGTAAGGTCTTCACTGCCGGCTGAAGACATGTTGTGGCTTTCTGAAGCCTGCTGCCTTGTCCTCTGGGTTGAGTGTCTTGCAGGCTGGGCGTATAGAGGGTGACATGATTTTAAGTCTTGTAGGTGCTCTCTACTATATACGTACCTAAGCTGGGAGTTCATGTCCCCCCTTTTCTTCTTTTTTTTTCTTTACCACCTGCTGAAGCACCGTTCAAGTTGGTGCAGGTGGACCTACTGAATCTGACTGACCTGAATAAAATGCGAGAAAAACACTCGGTTTGAGAGTTGTTTGCTATTGTCCTGTGGATTGGTTCAGAATTTGATGGTAACAACAGGCGTCAGTGACTTAGGAGTTTGAAATGAATGAAATGGAATGAAATGACAGACGACAATACAAATGAAATTAAATGACATGTTGCCTTTGATGAAATGAAACTCCCATGACAGAGGCCTGGCCCAGTCGTATCGCATTGCGAGTGACTGCGAACCGGACTCTGGAGCATGTACTAAAATGAGACAACGGTGAAATGAGGCCCAATGCCTGGGGCACACCGGGACGAATTGGTAACATCGTAGATGCCACGGAATTCGAGTCAGAGCGCAATACGTGAGGTGAAATGATTGAACTCCCATGGCAGAGCCTGAATCGCCATGCCACTGTTTGCGACTGAGCACGATGGACTCTGGAGCATGTACTGAAATGAGGCCGGTCCTGGGCAAGCCGAGACGAATTAGTGCGGGGAGATGACTACATTCGTGTCGGAACGTGGTAAGGTGACACAGAAATGATATACCATGACAAAGACGAGAATCAAAATGACCGAACCTTCGACGTGAATCTGTCTCTGGCGCATGTATTGAAATAAGGCCGAGCAGCTGGGCGCACCGGATCGAATCGGTCGGTGCATCTTTTCGGATGCGACTGGGTTCGAATCGGAACGTAATAAGTGACAGAACGATGCCATGACAAAGACTAGAATCAACAACTGAGGCTACTTCCGACAAGTCACACTGTCTCTGGAGCATGTACTGAAATGAGGCCGAGCAGCTGGGCGAGTCGGAGCGTATCGCTGCATGTTGGATGCGGCTGGATTTGAATCGGAACGTAATATGTGACAGATACCATGACAAAGACTAGAATCAAGGCCTGCATCTGTAACCAATGGTGAGTCTGTCTCTGGAGCATGTATTGAAATGAGGCCGCAGTCTGGGGGCACACCGCAGCGAATTGGTGCATCGGAGATGCGACGAGATTCGGATCGGAGCGCAGCTCGTGACAGAAATGAAATGAAATAAAATGATTGAAATGAAATGATTCGAAACGATTTTGAAATGCTTGATATGACAGAAATGATTCGAAGTGTTCCGGATGGATCCGAAGTGACTCGCCAATGTTTTTTAAACAATTCAAAAAAGATTGTGCGATTCGAACAGGTGAAATGTTGTAAAATGGGTGCCTGGTGCGGCATCGGTCGGAGTGTCATGAGCGAGCGACTACGAGTCGTCTGTGACACCTGGTGACGTGCGTTGTTTGGCAAGGTACACGTGCGGGTGAAATGTTTGAATGATTCCTGACATTTGTGAGTGATTCGTGAGTTGGGTGCGGGTATCACAGTTTAGTGACATAAACAGCGATGCATAGAAATGAAATCGGGAGCCGAAGCCCTACCTGCGACAGCCGAACCAGACGTGTTGTACTGAACCTGCGACTCGGTAACACGAGTGCGACACGACACGAACGACAACGACTCACGGACACGAAACACAAAACTTGCAACACGACTGACGGAGACGGGACTAACGAACATGGAAACTCACGGACAGGAACTCACAAACGCTTGTCTCGAATAGTCGGCCCTTAGATGTCTGACGTAACAGATATCTCGCACAGGAAACCGACAAAGACCGGCAGCCTGTGGGCTGGTTAAATACCCTCCGGGCTCCACCCATAATTTCAGGCCACCATACTGGCCTTCTTATATGTATGTATGTATGTATGTATGTATGTATGTATATATATATATATATATATACATATATATATATATATATATATATATATAGTCCCAATTGTGTCAACCAAAACACAAAACAAAAGTCACTGTCCAGTGAAGTAAAGATAATAAAAACACAAAGATGATGATGTTCCAGTGAGGTGAGATAAATTGATTCGATCAACACCCAAAAGTGATCCACCACCACATAAAGTGCTCGCTTACCAGAGGCAAGATAAATAAAGCTTGTAAAGAGGGAACATCCACCGAAATGCACAGCACAGCCTCTATATGACGGACTCAGGGACAGACAGGATACTCATACAGCGATCAGGCAATGGAACCATTCAGAGGTATTGCTGCTTCCCAGTCTACCATCCACAGAGAACTGGTTCCAGGGTGGAGCCAGTTCTCCAGTTCTCTGTGCATGGTTGGGACTAATTATATATATATATATATATATATATATATATATATATATATATATATATATATATATATATATATATATATTTTTTTTTTTTTTTTTTTTTTTTTTTCACCTAATTTTTATATACACCAAATTTTATTAATTACTGTCAATTGCAATTTATTATTACTTCTCTTTTTATGATTCACATTAGGCTGGTATTGATTTTTTTATGTATTTTTTATTCATTTATGAAATCTTTATTGCTTCATATATTTATTAATTAATTTTGATTAATTCTAGTTTTTCTGGGGTCACTTAGTGCAGTTCATTTTCTTTATTCTTTTATGGTATTTTTTGTGTATCTCTCACAATTTTTTGAACTGCAGCTTTTTTTCTATTTTTTGGTTTAATTTATCACTAGGTAGCGCGGTATTCTTTTTTGTTTACTATTACTAGACATGAGCAGATTGGTTCCCCTAAACCAGGACTCCGCCCACATCAGGCAGCTTTGTCTCTGAGGATCTTACAATTCCCCCTCAAGGTAACTAGTAAATGGGTCCTCTGATCTCCTACCAGATCACTTCTTTATTCATGGACCTTAGTCAGAGAGTGAGGAAACAACGAGGACTGTCTTTTATAGGAGTGACAGTGATGAGGGGATTATAGGACGAGTGTCCCCTCCCCCTCTATCACTCATTGCCATCTTCCCAACACAAGAAGTCCTGCACTTCCTTATTTAGTCCATGATTTAGTCATGATTAACAGCGGGGCTGAGCCCCACCAGAGGTCAGAGAGTGAGGATGGGGGGAGAACAACCAAGATGAAGGCTGGACTGATCCTGAAGACCACCATCATTGGGTTATTGACTCCTCCCTCATTATCACTTTCTGTTTAAGTTTCCAAAGTTTGAGGATGTTATCACATTATTATCAACATGTAAAAGTCTGTGCTCCAATCACATCATCAGATATAAAATCTCCAGCTGGTAGAAAATGGGTGCAAAAGAAGTCAGGACTATGTAATGTACAACTTATTATATAGGTTACAAAAGTTAGGATTTTATAGCATCAAAAGTATGTAATGTACAACATGGAGTATATAGTGCAGGGGTCAGGAGTATGTAATGTACAACACAGAGTATATAGTGCAGGGGTCAGGAGTATGTAATGTACAATATAAATGATACAGTGTAAGGGTCAGGACTCATAATATTGGTATTCAGTAATCAGTGGAAACTTAAATGTTTACATGAGACAAGTTGCAGAGGTCCCACACCGCTGCCTCCCATCTCCTGAGACTGCACTCAGTGACTTGGGTCTGAGACTATACAGACATATCCCTCCACCCGGCACAGCCAGCAGACAACAGAACAAGTAATCCTGGGAGAATTGTTCTGTCAGAGATCTTACTAGACCCGGGTATGGGACAGAAGACCCAAAGCACATGCCCCAGGTGCCCAGGTCTAGTAGCAACTATAATGAAATCAAAGAAAGAGAGCGCTGCTCACAGGTGGTAAAATCAGTTACACGCCAAGGTTTCTTCTGGGAGGTGGGGCGCTCGCCCTGTCACTGCAGCAGAAAACATGGAACAGGAAACTTCGGATCGGCAGCACACCCACACAAAAAATAAAGTAGAATGTCTTTATTGAAACATGAATAATAATAAAAGCAATGGGTGGGTACAGGCAGGGGAAATGCAGGTAGGTTGACACGTTTCACACTATAGAAGTGCTTTGTCAAAACCACAAGTTTTCAAAAAAAAGCCACATTCTCTCTTATAACACATAAGTCACATGACATTCACAGGTGAAAATAATCAGATTAAGTGATTGCAAAACACAAACCAATAAAATCTCCTGTTGAAAACAGATATTTTAAAAACACAAAAAACAGAAAAGATTCTATTTAATAAAACAACCTCAAAAAAAAAAAAAAAAAGGAAAAAAATGATATTTCCCTTTAATCTAAAGAGGTCACACACACAACAATTGTTATTTCACTTCATGTCAATCATCTGTTCACATGGCTCTTCCTTTCTTTTATCAATTGATTAAAGAACGTCCGCAAGATGTAGTGTGTAACCTCTTTAGATTACAGGGAAATATCATTTTTTCCCTTTTTTATTTTTTGAGGTTGCTATATTGAATAGAATCTTTTCTGTGTTTTTAAAATATCTTTTTTCAAAAGGAGATTTTATTGGTTTGTGTTTTGCAATCGCCGAGTTTAATCTGATTTTCACCTGTGAATGTCATGTGACTTATGTGTTATAAGAGAGACTGTGGCTTTTTTTGGAAAACTTGTGGTTTTGACAAAGCACTTCTATAGTGTGAAACGCGTCAACCTACCTGCATTTCCCCTGCCTGTCAGTGAGCAGTATGGGTGGAGGAATGTATTTAGTGTTAATGACCCACCCGTGCTGATCTCTGTAGGAGTGTCCTCCTCTATAAATGTCCCCGTTATTCCATCCTCCTCCATAGACTGCTGATCATCCCTCACATACCTCTCTTCTTCTTCTGCTTTAACCTCAAATTCTATATCGATTGGATCTCCACTCTAAATCAAGAAAATGAGAGAGAATATCATCTGTAAGATATTATTGTGATATCACATAAAAAATCATTTACTAAGATGAATGCGCTGCGCCGGTTCATACCTTAATTGGTGCGCCAGAGAAATCATTAATTGAGCGTGTGAACCGGCACACGCATAAGCGCAACAGCAATAATAATATGCCATTGATAATAGCGCACGCTGTATCATTAAGAGTCCATTCACACAGGGGCAACACGACTTCCAGCGCGACTTTGGGAGGCAACTTGGACACGACTTGAGTATGAATCACAGCGCGACTTGGGGCGACTTCAACGCGACTTTAAGTCGCCCCCAGGCCAGGCGACTTTAATTTTAAATTAAAAAAAACGGCATGGGTTCCCCTCCAAGAGCATACCAGGCCCTTCAGGTCAGCGTCAAAAAAAAAAATGGCGTGGGGGTCCCCCTCAAAATCCATACTAGACCCTTGTCCGAGCATGCAACTTGGCAGGCCACAGGAAAAGAGGGGGGACGAGAGAGCGCCCCCCCTCCTGAACCGTACCAGGCCACATGCCCCCAACATTGGGAGGGTGCTTTGGGAGTAGCCCCCCAAAGCACCTTGTCCCCATGTTGATGAGGACAAGGGCCTCATCCCCACAACCCTTGCCCGGTGGTTGTGGGGGGTCTGTGGGCGGGAGGCTTATCGGAATCTGGAAGCCCCCTTTAACAAGGGGACCCCCAGATCCCGCCCCCCGTGTGAAATGGTAAGGGGGTACCAAAGTACCTTTACCATTTCACAAAAAAAAGTGTCAAAAATGTTAAAAATTACAAGAGCCAGTTTTTGACAATTCCTATATTTAAAGTCTTCTTCTTTCCATCTTCTTTGGGTCTTCTTCCTTCTATATTCCTTCATCCCTCGGTTTCTTCCTCTGCTTCTTCTTCCTCTGCTTCTTGCTCCGGTGTTCCACAGCGTGTTCTTCCCTGCTTCGTTCTCGGGCCGCTCCGCATCAATGGGAGGCTCCCGCTGTGTGACGCTTCTCTTCTTCTGACAGTTCTTATATAACGGAGGGCGGGGCCACTCGGTGACCCCGCCCCCCTCTGACGCACAGGTCTGTTATAGAAGTGTCAGAAGAAGAGAAGCGTCACACAGCGAGTTCCTCCCATGGATGCGGAGCGGCTGAGAACGAAGCGGGGAAGAAGACGCAGTGGAGGAAGATGCCAGACGAGAACACCGGAGCAAGAAGCAGAGGATCGGAGAAAGAAGAAGATGGAGAAAGAAACCGAAGGATGAAGGAAGGAAGAAAGAAGAAGGAATTAGACCCGAAGAAGATGGAAAAAAGAAGAAAAGGAACTGGCTCTTGCAATTTTTTAAATTTTTGACACATTTTTTGTGAAATGGTAGGGGTACAAAACCCCCTTACCATTTCACACAGGGGGGGGGGGGATCTGGGGGTCCCCTTGTCAAAGGGTGCTTCCAGATTCTGATAAGCCCCCCGCCCACAGACCCCCCACAAGCACCGGGCAAGGGTTGTGGGGATGAGGCCCTTGTCCTCATCAACATGGGGACAAGTTGCTTTGGGGGGCTACCCCCAAAGCACCCTCCTAATGTTGGGGGTATTTGGCCAGGTACGGTTCAGGAGGGGGGGCGCTCTCTCGTCCCCCCTCTTTTCCTGCGGCCTGCCAGGTTGCATGCTCGGATAAGGGTCTGGTATGGATTTTGAGGGGGACCCCACGCCATTTTTTTTTTGGCACTGGGTTCCCCTTAAAATCCATACCAGACCTGAAGGGCCTGGCATGGATTTTGAGGGGGGCCCCCATGCCATTTTTTTTTTAAAAATTTGCATTTTTTTCTTAATGCTAACATGACCTGTGCGCAAATATCCTTAAAAAAAACATAAAAGTGAACCAGCGTAAAAAAAAGTCAAGTTAAGAGGTGCGCCCGTTAAACTTATGCAAATGCATTTACGTTTTAAGATTTTGCCGGCGCAGTGAACCAAAGCATTTGAACGTGCGCAAATGCCGCTTGCGCATGCGCAGTGCATAAATTGACCTCACGCAGTTCTAAGTGTACTTGCAGGCGCAGCAGGCTTATTCACATAAAGTTACTTTTGCATTCTATTTTGGGCATATTTGTTACTTGGACAGTTATAACTATACTTCCTCACATCACCCCCATAATATTGTCACTTAAACTTTAAATTCTGAGTTAAAGATGCCGTGCGCCATGTCTATAGTGGCGCACCGATCGCCGCCTCCCGTGCGCCAAGAATATAATAGTAAATGGGGAATTGCGCTGAGTTACAGGCGCAAATGTTTTGTAAATACGAAAACGGCTGTTGCGCATCGGTGCGCACCATAACTCATGGCGCAAACCGTTCGTAAATCAGCCCCATTGTCTCTATAAGTGTGTTTTATAACCTCCGTCCCACCAACCTTGTAACAGTGAGGGATGGTGTGATCTTCCTGTGTGGAATTCAGAGGACGGGAACATCTCTCTGGGGGGTTCCTGGTATTAGGTGGCTCCATCATATCCTTGTGTCCTTCTGATAACTCCTCCATCACTCCATACTCCTCATCCTCCTCTTTATACTCTTCTTTAACATCAATATTATCATCCCTGAGGTTTCCACTCTGAATATATAATAAAACATTCATTGTAACAAACATGCTGTGTATAAATCAGAACTACCAATAATTGTCAATCATCTACCTGATGATGGTGGGGGATGGTGTGATCTTCCTGTGTAGAATCCCGGAAATACAGAGGACGGGGACATCTCTCTGGTGGGTTTCTGTAGCTGGATGACTCCACCATGGTGTCCTGGTACAGAACTTTGTGTTCTTTTAGAAACTCCTCCATCACCCCATCCGCATCATCCTCCTCTTTTATCTCTTCTTTAACTTCAATTTTAGACTCTCTCAGGTTTCCACTCTGAATATATAATAAAAATGACTTAAATGGTAACAATGCAGATAATGTACAGATCCTAATGATACTATCAGTGATTGTTCCTCATCTACCTGATGATGGTGGGGGATGGTGTGACCTTCCTGTGTGGAATCCTGTGAATACAGAGGACGGGGACATCTCTCTGGTGGGTTCCCATTACTGGATCCATCTGTAGGAAACACACACACTGACTGAATACATTGTTTCTATGTGTTTATCAGATGATGGGGGATCTAGGTGGAGCCTCCGTACTGCTCTCTCCTTTACAATAAAGTCTCCTCTTACCCGGTGATGTGAGGGGCGGCTGATTGTCCATCATGACGTCCTTGTAGAGATCCTTGTGTCCTTCTAAATACTCCCACTCCTCCATGGAGAAATACACAGTGACATCCTGACACCTTATAGGAACCTGACACACACAATGATACAGTCACCATCCAGACACATCCCTTGTCTGTTACTGGATAATGTCCCAGAATTCCCAGCACCGCTCACCTCTCCTCCATCATCTCTCTGGGGACTTCTAGAATCTTCTTTGTATTTCTCTATTCTATCAGGGAGGGAGGTGGAGGCAATGTGATGGTCATATGATCTCCAGACTTCACAGGAGGAAAACTCTAGATCTGAACATAAATAGTAAAATCAAATGATATTCCCAGAATCCTCCTCACCTCACCATTCAAGTTTCCATTTTACTAAGGCAACATTTTGGGCTGAGGTATAATTTACTCACACAGGACCCCCACACTATGCAGGTTAAAAGCTTGTTGTAGGCATTCTGATGTCTTTACCTACAATGCAGGACCAACAGTCCCACTTTGCTAGTGAGGATGCCAAGGGTCCGCCCACATCCTAAGAGCATCAGTACAAAAAAAGCCAGATGGAGGGGCAATGGGAGGAGGAGCTGTGAGGTCAGTGTGATGTCATAGTATTCTCTGACTCTGGATGGATGGACATTGGGAGGAGGATCTGTGAGGTCAGTTTGATGTCATAGGACATATAGACTCTAGATGGAAGGACATTTGGATGGGTACATTTGAGGGGTCCTCTATGAGGCTCCCATGCAAACCAAATAATTGTTCCTAGGTGCGTCCTACCTCTCCTAAAGTGAACTTTGACATACATGAACTTTACCATACAGAAATCTGTGATCAGGTGACGTGCGGAGGAACGGAGTGTAAATAGCAGACAATTTTCTCCAGAGCTCCTAATGGTGGGGATGGATTTTGCTGAGTGCTGGTGCCAAGTTTCCTCCCCTCAGGATCACTGCAGGTGTGGAGAAAAGCTGTGTAAGAGGATATGGAGGAGCGATGAGGAGGAGATCCAGGAATCAGGATAAAGGTCAGGACAAGCAACAGACGAGCGCATCCAAGAGATGAAGCCGGGGTCACTACACAGAAAATCAATCCAAGGAAACAACAGGCAGGACGAGGAATAGCAAGAAGGAGCTCAGAGACAAATGAGAATATTGCTCAGCCAATGGGAGATTATCTCAGCATGACTTACATAATGAAGGAGGAGATGAGGGGGAGGGGAGGAAGTCACTTAAGGCAGGGCTTGAAAAATTTGGTTGAATCTAGGAGCCAGCTAAAAAAAAATTAGGAGATTTTTTAAGGGAAGTGTGGGTTATCAGCACCAGGTGCATGGCAAGTAATTTGTGAGGTGCAGGACATGGGGTGCAAGGTGCAGAAGGGTGCAGGACATGTTGTATTGTGTGCAGAACGCAATACATTCAATATAGAAATATAAGCTCAATATAGTAACATAAGATCAAATAGAAGTATATGTCCTCTAGACACCCCCATGGGGACTACACTGTGTCTAAGAGGAGAACGTTGCCACAATAATAGAACTTATCCAGGAACCTGTGTCCATACTATAGAACCCAGAGGCAAAAGTGTATATCAATCTGTTAGATATGAGTGTTACAAAAAGTTAGTAATAGTCGACCATTGTTCCCATGATGCCCACTTGGTTTTTTCCTTGGGTAATTTACCCTCACTGGATGCCATCATTAATTCATAACTATAATGTAGGTTTACTGTATCTAAGAGGTGAGTGATAGAGGGAGTTGTATCTGACTTCCATAATCTGGTTATAGTTAACCTAGCTGCCAATAGGATATGTGTCGTCACATGACGAAATGAAAAGGGTATGTCTTCAATGGATAAATTCAGGATAGCTAGACCCGGAGACATTGGTATATCTATCTGGGATATATCTTTTAAGAGAAGAAAAACGGTTTTCCAGTATTCCTGTATGAGGGTACATTCCCAAAATATGTGGAATATGCTTCCTATGTTGGAATTACATCTCCAGCACTTATTAGATAATGTGGGATAGAATGTTGCCAAGCGAGAAGGCGTCAAATACCATCTAAGGGACAATTTTTGTGTGAGTTCCCACAACGCAGAGCTTTTCGTGGATTTGTATACACTTCGTGAAGCTTGTTCCCATTGTGATTCTGTATAAGTCGTTGCTAGATCATTTTCCCAGTGTGTATGTGGTGTGGATTTAGTAAATACACGCTTTTGGTTCAGGGTGTTGTATACAAGTGAAATACCCTTCTGTTTAGGAAATTCAAAGTGCAGGTATTTCCATATTACTGAAGAAACTGTATACAAGGGAGGTTTGATTTTGTTAAGGCATTTCAGAAGTTTGGAATATGCAATAAAGTCTGATTCAGGCAAGTGAAATTCATTTTGGAGGGTTGAAAAGGATTTTGGGTTTGAGTCATGAAATAGTTGATTTATGAATGAGATTTTTCGGTTAGACCAATGGGATGTAGATAATTCAGGTGAGATGTAGTTTAAGACTTCTATAGGTATCGGTATCTGTGTAGTAGTGGGTTCTTGATGGATAGTTTAGGTTAGAATTTTCCATGCTCTGACCGTGGCTATCATGGTAGGGGGAATCGCTTTTGGTATTTTAGCGTCTAATGGAGTGCTCAACAACCAATTTTTTAAACTAGGACGAAATAGTAAGGAAAGTTCTATATTGCACCAGTTTTTATTCGGATCTTGCTGAAACCACTCAGTTGCTTGAGCTATGATCGCTGCAGTGTGATAATCTGTAAAATCTATTGAACCTGATCCTCTCGCTAATTTGTGTATCCTAAGTATAGAATGAGCGCATCTAGGTTTTGTACCGTGCCAAATACATCGGTTGAGTATCGTTTGAAGTGACTTAAAGTAATATTTAGGAATAGGAATAGGAATGGTCCTAAACAGGTATAAAATTTGAGGTAAATGCATCATCTTGAACGCCGCTAATCTGCCAGACCATGACAGTTCTATTTTAGCTAATTTCTGAGATTCAGTACGTAATTTATCTAAGAGAGGCTTGAAGTTTGATGAAAAGAGGAGTTTAGTGGTTCTAGTGAGTTGAATACCTAGGTAAGAAATGCTGTGTTCAGACCATGTGAAGGGGTATTGGGCTTGTAATAGTAATTTAGTAGTGGAATTCAATTTGAGATCTAGTATTTGTGATTTGGTGACATTTAGTTTGTAAAATGATATTCGTCCAAACCACATCTAAAACGTCTCGGGCTGCTGCTAAGGAGGAGGTAGGATTTGATAATATTAAAATCACATCATCAGCAAAAAGACTAATCTTATGAGTAGTGTTGCCAACAGTTATGCCTGAGATGTTCGAGTTCGTGCATATGTGCTCAGCTAAAGGTTCTATAGTTAGATCAAAAATTAAGGGCGACAATGGGCAACCCTGACGGGTACCGTTCGAAATTTGGAATGGATGAGATATCATATTAGCCGAAAAAACTTGAGCAGCTGGGCAAGTATATAGTGCCATGATAGCATTATAAATATTGTCTTTAAACCCAAATTTCATGAGAACTTTCTGTAGATAGGTCCAGTGCACCCGATCAAACGCCTTCTCTGCATCTAAAGAAAGAAGCAGAGAAGGTGTTCCACTGGAATTTACGCAATGGATTAAGTCAATCATGCGACGCGTCGCGTCGGATGCTTGCCTCCCTTTAATAAATCCTGTTTGGTCCTTGTGAATCAGGTCTGGCATAATCTTCATTAAGCGTCTAGCAATAGTTTTGGCGTATATTTTTAAATCAAGGTTAAGTAAGGAGATTGGCCGGAAGTTTTGTGGGGCAGTCGGATCTTTTTCAGGTTTTGGGAGAGTGATAATTAATGCGTTTAGCGATTCTACAGGGAATTTGGAAGAATATGCAGCTTGGTTAAGAAATTTCAGCAAGTGTGGAATCAAATAGGTAGAGAATTGTTTGAAGTATTCCCCTGTAAGGCCATCCGGGCCTGGTGTTTTGTTACAAGGCAGTGATGAGATGGTAGCTAGAAGTTCTGGTGCTGAAAAAGGAGCATTTAAATAAGACAATTGTGTTTCTGTCAGAGTCGGTAAATTTATCTTATGGAGAAAGTCATCAATTTCCTCTGGGGATGGTTGGTGGGTTGTAGGGTCATTCTTGAGATTATATAGGTCACTATAGTAATCGCTAAAAGCATTCGCAATGTCTTGTGGATTAGATAGCTTCACTTTCGAGTGTGGGTGGAATAAGAAGGGAATTTTAGATTTAACTCTAGCCCCTTTGATACGTTGTGCTAATCTTTTTCCTGCCTTATTGGATGTGGAATAAGAGATGGCTTTGAATTTGCGTTGCATATGTTCGTATGTATGGAGAAGAAGCAGCCTGAGTTCCTGTCTAAGCGACATTAATTGTGCTAGTGTAGTGGGACATGCAGATGACTTATGGTCTGCCTCCAAATGAGCAATTTGGGAAGTAAGGCAGTCTATTTGTTGTGTTCTTTTTTTTTTGTGAATGGAGCCCAGTTTTATAAGAACACCTCTCATTACCGCTTTATGCGCGTTCCACACCACGGCAGGATCCCCCACTGAATCAGCGTTTAATTCAAAATATTCTTTCAAATGAGTAGCAATTTCTTTGGAGTATGTAGCATGTTGTAATATGAAATTATTGGCTCTCCAGAGAAAAGAGTTCCGTTGAGGAGAGGTATCATCAATAATTATCGAAATTGGGTTGTGGTCTGACCATGTCATGGTGTGGATAACAGAGGTAGTCACCTTTTGTAATAACAATTTATCAACAACAAACATGTCAATTCTGGAATACGACTTGTGTTGCGGGGAGAAATAAGTATAATCCCTCTCTGATCCATGGTGGCATCTCCAGACATCGTAAAGATCAGACGATGTCAGGATTTGCCCCAGGGGAGAGGGTCTTCTCTTATCCGCTGAAGTAGTGTCCATATAAATATCTGCAACCATATTAAAGTCTCCGCATACAAGGAGATATCCTTGTTGTAACTCTTTAATTTTGGTCAAAGTCTTTTTGACAAAATTTGCCTGTCTAGAATTGGGAGCATACAAGTTGAGTAAGGTATATTTAGTTCCATTAATCATACAGATTAAAATAAGAAAACGACCATTGGGGTCACCTATTTCTTTTATGAGGTGGAAGTCAATGTTTTTCTTGATCGCTACAAGCACTCCTCTCTTCTTGGAAGAGAAATTAGAATAGAAAATAAGGGGAAATTTGTTACTGCGACATAAAGTGGCTGAAAGTGGGGTCAAGTGTGTCTCTTGGACACATAAGATATCACTATCAAGCTTTTCAGCAGTATGCCACAAAGATTGTCTCTTTGCTGGGTGGTTGAGACCCTTGGCGTTCAAGGATACTATCGTGAATGGCATATTTCCTGTTGTTGCTAAGTGATGGATCGTGGGAGACTATAACACTTACAGTTTGCAGATATTTCTTGGTGTATACAGTAAATTCAGTTCCTTTCGGCCTATCAGGATACCTGGGTTCCGTAACTAGATGTATTTCTATAAAACCTGGAATGAAATTACAATTATATATAACAGCTATTTAAAAATATAGCGAAAGATATGAAAACAGGATGCGGCAGGTTTGTGTCAAGCACAGAAAAAAAGCAAAGAGTCAGCTTTTACTGCTGCAGTGTGGAACAGTTAATACCAAAGGCAAGTGAGATCAAACAAAATTCCTGGAGGGGACGCTATAAACGTAGTTAGCGGACCGCTCAGGAGCCAGATACTTCCATAGGTTGATGATTCCGGAATCTTTGATTGTAGTGATATGTTGAAGGACGTTTTGGAAGAAGCGAAGTTTCATCTTTGTGGTATTTCGGGATTATTCCCCATTCTTTCAAAAGTTTCAAACCCTTGTGTAGGTCATTTATTATATGAGTGGATCCGTTTTTGGAGACAATTAGTGTGGCCGGGTAGCACCATTTGTATAGAATCTTATGGTTTTGCATTCCTTTAGTTATGGGGTTCAAATCTCTACGTAGTTGAAGCGTATATCTTGATAAATCAGGAAATATTTGAACACCCTCAAACGGACGTGGTAAAGGGCCTTTCAATCTGGCTTCTGACATCATTTTTTCTTTAATATGGAAAAAATGGATCCTCATAAGTATATCTCTAGGCACTGATGCAGCCAGGTGTGAAGGTTTTGCAATTCTGTGTATTCTGTCAATTATAATGTCACGTGGCGTAACTTCAGGTAGAATAGTGCGTATAAGTTCTTTGGCGTATTTGGGTAATTCTGGAGTTGTTATATTTTCGGGGACCCCCCTTAACTTGACATTGTTTCGTCTAGAGCGGTCTTCCAAATTTGCTAATTTGCCCCTTATCCACTCTTGTTCATCTTTTACCTCATCAATAGAATCAATGATGTCATTCACTGTGGAGAAGCATTTCATCATACCTTTCTCAATAGTGGATACTCTGTTATCTATTATACTGACATCTGTAGTGAGTTTAGTAAATAGAGTGGATAAATCAGTCACAAGAGAGGAATGCAGTGATATTAACATCTCTTTCAGTGTAGTGTCAATAACAGGCTGACCGCAGGTTGGGAAGGATGCCATTGAGGAATGTAAGGCTTGGTTAGATTGTAGTGGAATAAAAGCCTGGGGCTCAATTTCTGAGTGAGGTGGCCGCTGTGCTAGAGCATCCATTCTCATTTTTGCCTTAGCTGGGCTGTTCATTAAGGGGTCCCCCTCTGTGTCATTGTCATGGGAGCTAGACATCTCCCTGTTTGGTGAGTAGGGATGGGCCCGGTGCTCGATGTGAACCCACGTTCACATCGAGCACCGGGTGTTCGCTCGCTCGGCGAGCCCAGAACTATTTTGGCCGCTCGCATCACGTTCGTGTGATGCGAGCGGCCCCGCAATGCATTGCGGCCGGCTCGGCCGGCGCAGTGCATTGCTGGCTGATGATTGGCCAAGCATGCACTGTGACCCCGCATACTTGGCCAATCACAGCCCCGGAAACTCGAAGAGCCATAATTGGCTACAGGCAGGACGCCTGTAGCCAATTACAGCTCAGGGGCTTTAGTACACGCCCCCCCCTATAAAAGGCCGCCACGCCGTCTGCGCCGGTCACATGCTGTTCCGGCGCAGATAGAGCAGGATAGATCTGTGACACTCTGCTGGATTTAGTTAGTTAGAGAGATTTACTTTTAGAGAGATTGAGTTAGATAGATTCATTTACAAAGATTGATTTAGAAAGAGGGGCTTGTAGTGTGTTCGTGGCAGGCAGGCAGAGCTCCTATATTTTGTTCCCAGAAGCACCTATAGGACTTGTAGTGTGTTCCTGGCAGGCAGGCAGAGCTCCTATATTTTGTTCCCAGAAGCACCTATAGGACTTGAAGTGTGTTAGTCCCATCACACAGAGATCATATATTTTGTTCCCAGAAGCACCTATAGGACTTGAAGTGTGTTAGTCCCATCACACAGAGATCATATATTTTGTTCCCAGAAGCACCTATAGGACTTGAAGTGTGTTAGTCCAATCACACAGAGATCTTATATTTTGTTCCCAGAAGCACCTATAGGACTTGAAGTGTGTTAGTCCCATCACACAGAGATCATATATTTTCTTCCCAGAAGCACCTATAGGACTTGAAGTGTGTTAGTCCCATCACACAGAGATCATATATTTTTCTTCCCAGAAGCACCTATAGGACTTGAAGTGTGTTAGTCCAATCACACAGAGATCATATATTTTGTTCCCAGAAGCACCTATAGGACTTGAAGTGTGTTAGTCCCATCACACAGACCTATATTTTCTTCCCAGAGGCACCTATAGGACTTGAAGTGTGTTAGTCCCATCACACAGAGATCATATATTTTGTTCCCAGAAGCACCTATAGGACTTGAAGTGTGTTAGTCCCATCACACAGAGATCATATATTTTTGATCCCAGAAGCACCTATAGGACTTGAAGTGTGTTAGTCCAATCACACAGAGATCATATATTTTGTTCCCAGAAGCACCTATAGGACTTGAAGTGTGTTAGTCCCATCACACAGACCTATATTTTCTTCCCAGAGGCACCTATAGGACTTGAAGTGTGTTAGTCCCATCACACAGAGATCATATATTTTGTTCCCAGAAGCACCTATAGGACTTGAAGTGTGTTAGTCCCATCACACAGAGATCCTATATTTTGTTCCCAGAAGCAGCTATAGGACTTGAAGTGTGTTAGTCCCATCACACAGACCTATATTTTCTTCCCAGAAGCACCTATAGGACTTCTAGTGTGTTAGTGGCATCACACAGAGCTCCTATATTTTCTTCTCAGCAGCACCCATAGGACTTCTAGTGTGTTAGTGGCATCACACAGAGCTCCTATATTTTCTTCTCAGCAGCACCCACAGGACTTCTAGTGTGTTAGTGGCATCACACAGAGCTCCTCTATTTTCTTTGCAGAAGCACCCATAGGACTTCTAGTGTGTTAGTGGCATCACACAGAGCTCCTATATTTTCTTCTCAGCAGCACCCACAGGACTTCTAGTGTGTTAGTGGCATCACACAGAGCTCCTCTATTTTCTTTGCAGAAGCACCCATAGGACTTCTAGTGTGTTAGTGGCATCACACAGAGCTCCTCTTTTTTCTTTGCAGAAGCACCCATAGGACTTCTAGTGTGTTAGTGGCATCACACAGAGCTCCTATATTTTCTTCTCAGCAGCACCCACAGGACTTCTAGTGTGTTAGTGGCATCACACAGAGCTCCTATATATTCTTCTCAGCAGCACCCACAGGACTACCGACTACAATGGCTGGAAGACCGCCAAGGGGAGGCAGAGCGTGCAGAGCCAAGAACACAGGGCACGTGGTCGTGCATCGTCATCAGCACGTGGCCATGGGACACGCGCGTCTTTGTTTTCGGCAGCTGGACATGTGGAGCCGCATCATGCTGAAGGCTTGGTAGAATGGATGACCAAGCCCTCCTCATCCTCCTCATCCTCTCTCACCCAGGCTCAGGGTACTGGCAGAGCATCATCAGCCACCCCTTCCCTAGACCCACCATGTCCTCCTGAGGAGTCCCCCGAACTCTTTGAGCACAGTGTTGGGTACATGCTCCAGGAGGATGCCCAACGATTCGAAGGCTCGGATGATGATACCCAGCTTGAGGAATCTGGCAGTACTGTTCCACCAGCTGCAGCTTACTGCCAGGTTTGCTCTAGTAGTGAAGAGGGAGGGGATGATGAGGTCACTGACTCCACGTGGGTGCCTGAAGGGAGAGAGGATGAGGAGGAGGACGAGGAGGAGGAGGATGCGGCGTCACATGTCCAACGAGGCAGGGTGCCCCCTGGAGGCCAGGTAGAGGCCAGCACAGCAACTGTACAACACCGCAGAGCTCCGCCTGTGCAGGGCGCTGCCTCTGCACGTTATCAGAAAAGTTCTTTGGTGTGGGCCTTTTTTGAGACGAGTGCAGCAGATCGCACCACTGCTATTTGCAATATTTGTCTCAAGCGTATCTCGCGTGGCCAAAACATCAGCCGCTTGGGCACCACAAGCATGACCAGACATATGGCGACCTGCCATGCAGCTCGTTGGCAGGCACACATAAAAGACCCACACCAAAGAACTAAGCGGACCTCTCCTTACTCCTCCTCAGCTGGGATCTCCATCCCCACTACACCTTCAGTCCTCTCTGAAAGCTGCTCTGAGAGGACTGAAGGTGTAGAATTAGGTGTGTCACAACCAAGTACTTGCAGTACACCGACGTCCGATTGCAGCAGGCAAATTTCCCTGCCCCAGCTGCTGGACCGTAGAAAGAAGTACACTCCCAGCCATCCACATGCCCAGCGGTTGAATGCTAGCCTGGCTAAATTGCTAGCACTTCAACTGCTGCCTTTTCAGTTGGTAGACTCGGCCCCCTTCCGTGAGTTTGTTCAATGTGCGGTTCCTCAGTGGCAGGTTCCCAAACGCCACTTTTTCTCACGGAAGGCGATTCCGTCTCTCTACCGGCATGTGGAGGGCAATGTCCATGCCTCGCTGGACAGGGCGGTCAGCGGTAAGGTGCATATTACCGCTGACTCATGGTCCAGCAGGCATGGACAGGGACGGTACCTTTCTTTCACGGCCCATTGGGTCACTCTATTGGCAGCTGGGAGGGATGCAGGACAAGGTGCAGTAGTGTTGGAGGTTGTTCCGCCACCACGCCTCCAAAACGCTACTACTGCTACTGGTTGTGACACACCTCTCTCCTCCACCCCCTCCTCTTCTTCTTCCTCCAGTGCTCTGTCCTTGGAACCAGCGGTGCTCCGTAGGCGTACAAGGGGCTACGCAAGTACGCAGGCAAAAAGATGCCATGCCGTGCTTGCGCTGGTGTGTTTGGGGGACAGGAGCCACACTGGGCCAGAGGTTCTGGCAGCTCTGCAGGGGCAGGCCGAGAGGTGGTTGACGCCACGTCAGCTTAAGCCAGGAATGGTCGTTTCTGACAATGGCACCAACCTCCTCTCCGCCCTGCGACAGGGGCAGCTCACCCATGTGCCCTGCATGGCTCACGTCCTCAACCTGGTGGTGCAGCGGTTCTTGGGCAGGTTCCCAGGCTTACAGGATGTCCTGAGGCAGGCCAGGAAAGTCTGTGTGCATTTCCGCCGATCTTATAATGCCAGTGCTCGGCTGACTGAGCTGCAAAAGGAGCTGAACCTGCCCAAGAACCGCCTAATATGTGACATGCCCACCAGGTGGAACTCAATGTTGGCCATGCTGCAGCGACTGCACACGCAGCAGAGGGCCATCAATGAGTACCTTTGCGACTATGGCACCAGGACAGGGTCAGGGGAGCTTGGTTTTTTTTCCCCACGTCAGTGGAGCATGATCAGGGATGCATGCACTGTCCTCTCACCATTTGAGGAGGCCACGAGGATGGTGAGCAGTGACAGTGCATGCATCAGTGACACTGTCCCTCTTGTCCACCTGTTGGAGCATACGCTGCGTGGGATAATGGACAGGGCACTTGAGGCAGAACAGAGGCAGGAAGAGGAGGACTTCCTTGCCTCTCAAGGCCCCCTTTATCCGGACAGTGTTCCTCCTGTCCCACCCATCACACAGGAAGAGGATGAGGAGGAGGAGGAGGAGGAGGATTGTGTGAGCATGGAGGTGGAGCCTGGCACTCAGCATCAGCAGCAGCAGTCTTTTAGGCTGCATTCACACCTTTCAGGCAGAAAATCGCGCGAATTGCGGCGTTTTTTCGCGGCGTTTTTTACCGCGATTTGCGGCGTTTTTTTACCGCGATTCGCAGCGTTTTTTACCGCGTTTTGCCGTGAATTTTGTGCAGAGCAAAAGGTCACCAATGTAAAAAGAATAAAAACGTCCAAATCTGCCCGATTCGCGCGACAAAAAAGGGTCCGGAACTTGTTTGAGCTTCAGGCGTAGGGCTTCAGGCGTTTTGGAGTGGAGATGTGAACCATCTCCATAGAGAATAATGTATTTTTTCCCCTCTAGCTTTTGTAGCTTCAGGCTTCAAGCTACAAAACGCCCAGGTGTGAATGCAGCCTAAGGGATGATGTACAGTCCCAACAAACCAGTGGACTTGTACGTGGCTGGGAGGAGGTGGCTGGCGATCATGTCATCCTCAGTGACCCAGAAGACTCCGGACCGAATGCCTCAGCTAACCTACGCTGCATGGCCTCCCTGATCCTGCAAAGCCTGCGGAAGGATCCTCGTGTTCTTCGGATCAAGGAGAGGGACCATTACTGGCTGGCCACTCTCCTTGATCCGCGGTACAAGGGTAAGGTTGCGGACCTTATCTTGCCGTCGCAGAGGGAGCAGAGGATGAGACATCTCAGGGAGGCCTTGCAGAAAGGTCTGTGCAACGCGTTCCCAGAAACTGGGAGGCTACAAACTCCTGGTCCTGGGCGACGAGTTGCTGAGGCTTCGGTCAGTAGCAGAAGGAGCGGTGGGGAAGGTGGACGTCTGACCGATGCGTTCAGACAATTTTTTAGTCCGCAGCCCCAAGGTATGATCGGTTCCAGCAACCATCGCCAGCATCTGATATACATGGTGCAGGAATACCTTGGGGCAAAGTCAGACTTGGACACCTTTCCCACCGAAAATCCTCTGGCTTACTGGGTCCTGAGGATGGATCACTGGCCAGAGCTTGCACAGTATGCAATTGAGCTACTGGCCTGTCCTGCCTCCAGCGTTCTTTCCGAACGCACATTCAGTGCTGCTGGAGGATTTGTCACCGATCATAGGGTGCGCCTGTCCACCGCCTCGGTTGATCGACTGACCTTCATTAAAATGAATCAGTCTTGGATCACCACCAGCTACCAGGCACCTGAGGCGGATATAACCGAATAATTTTTAATATCACATCCCTTCAAGACTGCCTATGCTGATGCTGAGTGACTGTCCTCTTATGTTCACTGACTATCCTCTTCCTCCTCCTCAATGATCCATGCCACCACACCAGTGCCTAAGGCACAATTTTTCAGCCCCTGTTTAACAGGGGCGTGTACATACAATTTTTATAAAAAAATGCTTCGCAACACGTGTGACTGCTGTGCTCCAAGTACAGTATCTGTGAGGGGTTGCAGTGTTGTGGCACCAGCACCAGTGCCTAAGGCACAATTTTTCAGCCCCTGTTTAACAGGGGCGTGTACTTACAATTTTTTAAAAAAATGCTTCGCAACACGTGTGACTGCTGTGCTCCAAGTACAGTATCTGTGAGGGGTTGCAGTGTTGTGGCACCAGCACCAGTGCCTAAGGCACAATTTTTCAGCCCCTGTTTAACAGGGGCGGGTAATTACAATTTTTTAAAAAAATGCTTTGCAACACGTGTGACTGCTGTGCTCCAAGTACAGTATCTGTGAGGGGTTGCAGTGTTGTGGCACCAGCACCAGTGCCTAAGGCACAATTTTTCAGCCCCTGTTTAACAGGGGCGGGTAATTACAATTTTTTTAAAAAATGCTTCGCAACACGTGTGACTGCTGTGCTCCAAGTACAGTATCTGTGAGGGGTTGCAGTGTTGTGGCACCAGCACCAGTGCCTAAGGCACAATTTTTCAGCCCCTGTTTAACAGGGGCGGGTAATTACAATTTTTTTAAAAAATTCTTCGCAACACGTGTGACTGCTGTGCTCCAAGTACAGTATCTGTGAGGGGTTGCAGTGTTGTGGCACCAGCACCAGTGCCTAAGGCACAATTTTTCAGCCCCTGTTTAACAGGGGCGTGTACTTACAATTTTTTAAAAAAATGCTTTGCAACACGTGTGACTGCTGTGCTCCAAGTACAGTATCTGTGAGGGGTTGCAGTGTTGTGGCACCAGCACCAGTGCCTAAGGCACAATTTTTCAGCCCCTGTTTAACAGGGGCGGGTAATTACAAATCTTGATCTAATAGTTCACAGCAGGGCCCATTCCTGCGCCCACCAAGAGTAACTATGAGGGCCTACAGTCTTGTGGCAACACCGTCCACCACCACCGCCAAAGGCCCAATTTTTCTGCCCTGTTCATCAGGTGCTTGCAATTACAAATCTTGATCTAATAACTCACAGCAGGGCCCATTCTTGCGCCCACCAAGAGTAACTGTGAGAGCTTACAGTCTTGTGGCAACACCGTCCACCACCACCGCCAAAGGCCCAATTTTTCTGCCCTGTTCATCAGGTGCTTGCAATTACAAATCTTGATCTAATAACTCACAGCAGGGCCCATTCTTGCGCCCACCAAGAGTAACTGTGAGAGCTTACAGTCTTGTGGCAACACCGTCCACCACCACCGCCAAAGGCCCAATTTTTCTGCCCTGTTCATCAGGTGCTTGCAATTACAAATCTTGATCTAATAACTCACAGTAGGGCCCATTCCTGCGCCCACCAAGAGTAACTGTGAGAGCTTACAGTCTTGTGGCAACACCGTCCACCACCACCACCACCCCCCCCAATTTTTCTGCCCTGTTCAACAGGTGCATGCAATTACAAATCTTGATCTATTAACTCACAGCAGGGCCCATTCCTGTGCCCACCAGTCTTGTGGCTACACCAACATCTAATAGGGCAAATTTCTGCAGAGTATATACGCCAGGCCCCTACTTTCAAACATCCAACTTACAAACGACTCCTACTTGCAAATGGAAAGAAAAACAGGAAGTGAGAGGAAATCTACCCCTAGGAAGGGAAATTCTATCCTGTTAGATTTAATTTGGGAAAAAGGTATCTCCTCTCTACTGATACTTTATCACCAATCCTTGTTTCAATTAAAACCCCACTTTTTCCAAAAACATTTGTCATTGGGACGGAAAGTGAGGTGACATGTTCTGAACAGATGTGCAAAGACAGCAAATGTTACAGGGGTGATAACCCCTCCCTATGTTCTCCAAAAAGCTTAAAAATAGATTTTTTTGGGATGGAGCTACACTTCATAATGTACCTGTTCAGATTCTACTTAAGAACAAACCTAAAGCCGCAAGTGGTTTTAAATGGCTTCTTTTTTTCCTTTAAAAATGTCATTTTGTGCAAGGACAGTTCTAAACACGGGAAACACATGCCACTTCACAGGCATACTTTAGACACCCCCCAGGTACCATATTTAAAGGAAAATTTCACTTTTTTTTTTTCACTTTATGCATCATTAAAATGACTGCTCCCGAAAAAACGTTAGTTTTTAAAAGTTCTTTTTGCATTGATATATGTCCCCTGGGGCAGGACCCGGGTCCCCAAACCTGTTTTATGACATTAACATGCATATTGGCCGTTGTAATTAGCACTTTTGATTTCGAACGTTCGCGTCCATTATAACGTATAGGGTTCGAAAATTCGCGCGAACTTTCGGTTGGTTCGAAGGTTCTGGTGCGAACCGAACCCGGGGGTGTTCGGCTCATCCCTATTGGTGAGTCACCAGAAATGTTATTAGGGATTTCTGTATGTTTAGTCTGAGGCGCTGCTATGCCTTCAGCTCCATTTTGATTCTGACTGACCAGCGCTTCAGGAGGGTACAGGAGTGTGGTGAGCTTTTGGGGCTTGTGGTCCCCAGTTCTCTTACGGGACAGTGGCGTCACTAGGGTTGGTGTCACCTGGTGCGGTAAAACATGGTGTCACCCCCCCTCTTGCCTAGGCTGCCCTCACCCTGCAGGCAGCGCACGGTCACGGGGCGCACCCAAAACCAGCCCCTGTAAATTATAGTATAGGGTGGTATAGTGACAGGTTAGGATAGTATAGAGTTGTATAGTGGCAGGTTGGGGGTGGTATGGGGTAGGTTGGGGGTGGTACAGGGCAGGTTGGGGTGGCACAGGGCAGGTTGGGGTGAAGCAGGTTAGGGTATGAGTGGTATAGGGGCAGGTTGGGGTGGTATGGGGTAGGTTGGATTGGTATATTGGCAGGTTGGGGGTGGTACAGGGCAGGTTGGGGGTGGCACAGGGCAGGTGGGGGTAATGCAGGTTAGGGTATGAGTTGTGTAGTGGCAGGTTGGGGTGGTATAGGGCAGGTTGGGGGTGGTACAGGCAGGTTGGGGGTGGTACAGGGCAGGTTGGGGGTGGCACGGGGCAGGTTGGGGTAATGCAGGTTAGGGTATGAGTGGTGTAGTGGCAGGTTGGGGTGGTATGGGGTAGGTTGGATTGGTATATTGGCAGGTTGGGGTGGTACGGGCAGTTTGGGGTAGTACAGGGCAGTTTGGGGTGGCACAGGGCAGGTTGGGGTGAAGCAGGTTAGGGTATGAGTGGTATAGGGGCAGGTTGGGGTGGTATGGGGTAGGTTGGATTGGTATATTGGCAGGTTGGGGGTGGTACAGGGCAGGTTGGGGGTGGCACAGGGCAGGTGGGGGGTAATGCAGGTTAGGGTATGAGTTGTGTAGTGGCAGGTTGGGGTGGTATAGGGCAGGTTGGGGGTGGTACAGGGCAGGTTGGGGGTGGTACAGGGCAGGTTGGGGGTGGCACGGGGCAGGTTGGGGTAATGCAGGTTAGGGTATGAGTGGTGTAGTGGCAGGTTGGGGTGGTATGGGGTAGGTTGGATTGGTATATTGGCAGGTTGGGGTGGTACGGGCAGTTTGGGGTAGTACAGGGCAGTTTGGGGTGGCACAGGGCAGTTTGGGGTGGCACAGGGCAGTTTGGGGGGGCACAGGGCAGGTTGTGGGTGGTACAGGGCAGTTTGGGGGTGGCACAGGGCAGTTTGGGGTGGCACAGGGCAGTTTGGGGGGCATAGGGCAGTTTGGGGGGCATAGGGCAGTTTGGGGTGACACAGGGCAGGTTGGGGGTGGAATAGGGCAGTTTGGGGGGCATAGGGCAGGTTGGGGGTGGCACATGGCAGGTTGGGGTGGTATAGGGCAGTTTGGGGTGGCACAGGGCAGATTGGGGGTGGCACAGGGCAGATTGGGGGTGGCACAGGGCAGGTTTAGGGTGGTACAAGGCAGGTAGGGATGTGTGACAGTGTGCTGTGCAGACAGTAACTTCTAGCATACCTCATGCTTGCAGGTGAAGACCCAGGCGGGTGGGCGGAGTTGCTGTGTCCTCTGGTCTATCTCCTTCAGCTGTGGGATCGGTGTGAATGGGTCTGTGGGAGGAGTGGAGGAGGCGGCCACACCCCCAGCTCCACCCACCTAATCCGGCTGCCACGGGAGATATGGGAGATCCTGAGTGACAGCTGGGGAGTGTTATAGGCAGCCTCCCCCCTGTCCCCCGCACGGCTGAATGTAGTGCTCGCTCCGCTGCAAGCTATAGTGGCGGCCTTGGTGTCACCCCTCTGGTGGGTGTCACCCGGTGCGGGTCGCACCCCCCGCATCCCCATAACAACGCCTCTGTTACGGGACATTGTTGTGGGTCACTACAGGACTAATGTGGGGAAGTTTTTGTACAAAAATACCGGCTCCAGCGGTCCCTAATCGTTCCGGTTCGTCTCCCTCACAGCAGAGCTCAGCACTAAGCGTCCATCTCTCTTGCCGGCTGATATATCAGGACGCCATTTTTAATCACCATGGTGACCTGGGATTTGTTGAGCCCTGACTTATGGTGACCATAGAGACATGGAAATTCAGTTGGTTCAGCAGGGATCGGTCACATTTCCATCCATGTGTGGTCACTGCCGGATAAAAGTCACTTGATCAGCGGCTGCAGTCAATAGCTTCATCACTGATCTGTGTATTCTGAGAGCGGAGGAGCGCCCCCCATTGTCAGAATACAATAGTGCAGCAGGAAGGATTCCCCCATCCCCCTCCAACGTGTGGATGGGGGAATCGCTTCAGTTTTTTCCTCTCATCCCGCTGGATGAACGATAAAACTGAACCATGTATGGCCAGCTTTGGAAGGAAGATATATTCATCATCAACTGATCCCCCTGAAAGAGTTAATCTACATATTACCTCCTCTGCCGCCAGATTCAGCAATATCTCCTCTACTTTATATGGAATGTCCTGTACCTGACATCACTTCCTGTCTTCCATAGAGACTTCCTGTCTGGGTAGAGGTGAGATCACCACCTTGTGGAGCTCAGAGGAACTGCAGCCCTGAGAACCATCTCGTAGTGTGAACACGGCCTTGTGCTGTGTATGTACTGTATATCCTTATAGATGGGATCATCTCCACTCCCTCCAAGGGATATAGAAATATATTACTGCTCGGGGGGGGGGGGGGGATATTTTGTCCCCTTTGATTTTGCAGTAAAATTGATGTCAGATTTAGTCATGTAGAACATCTGTTATATGGAAACAAAGATCCCCAGCCGAGAGTAAAGGGTGGAAATGGCTCCTGATCCCCAGATTTGGGTAATTATGTCACCAATATAAATAGAATAAAACCTGCGCTATGTGTAACAACTAAAATACCTACAGAAATAACTTATACCGGACTGCTGCTGTAACAAAGGTAAGTATTCCCTTTATCACCTAGAAGAGCATTATGTGTCACAGCGCTGTCCTATTGTGTGTGCACATAAATCATCACAAATACACTAAAATATGTGGAGACATTCATATATAAAGTGCTAGGGGCTCAAATAATATTCTCTGCAGATCTACTGCTTCCACTTTACACCTACTTCACTGATCTTATGGTGTTTATCAATAAATGAAGTAAACTGATCCATGTGCAAATTCATATACAACATAAAGTGCTTTGTGCTCAAGATGATGTTCCATGCAGATCCACTGCTTCCACTTTGTACCTACTTCTTTAATCTTATGATATTTGTGCGATATTAAATGTAGCAACACTCCCGAAGGAGATGCTTTTATTGGTTCAGTCCGTTACTCTGCCTCTCAACCCCAAAGAACTGTCCCAGCCCCTCGGGCACACCTAGCAAGATGGTTAATGGAATAACCCGATAATAATACACAACACAAATCTGTTCTTCAAGTTTACTTGGAGCAGAATAAAGTTTAGATTAACATTTGTCACCAAGGCCTGTGTAAGTAGCCAGGACTTGGTTGAAACAGTTTAAAAAAGAAAAAAGAAACAGCCAGTAACACTATGCAACAAATAAAGGGTAAATAACAATGTATATAGAATGCTATGGATAAAGGGGAATCCCAGGCTGGCCTATAATGCTTCCAATACACACAATGAAGTAGTTTAAACACCCGTGGTGTGTCCCCTTTAAGAACAACAACAGTAATGTTCTATGAGCAAAGCTTGTTCTCTTCACAGGCATGTAGGAGCTCTGAGAACAAGGGTCCCTCAATATAACAGGGTGATGAGGAGGAATGTAAAATAGCTGGTGCTGTGATGTAGCACTCCTCCTATGTGATCCAGATAATAGGTGTCTGTGCACTGTGTTCAGGTGTGGTATCTTATGGAATGCAATAAGGTTCCTGGGCAAAGCCCTCTCACCAATCCTATATGCAATCAGCGGTCCTTCACAGAGCGATCGACCGACTCTCCTGGCTGCAGGTGTGTCGCAATGGCATTCAGTCTCTGTACTGTTGAAACGGCCTCTTCCGTGACATTCCGTGCGGCTGCAGAGCATTCTTCTGGAAGCATACAGGTTCTGTTCCTCTGGGCTGGAGCTGCAGGCTGTGTGGCCCTTGGTAGGCCGCAATCCTCCTTCACACACAGCAACTGAGGGGTTGCTCTCCTGATGGGATCCAGGAACAAGGCCTTTCGGCCTAGTCGCTCTGTGTCTTTTATAGTCTCCCCCACAATCCTCCTGACTCTGAGCAGTGCAGCCCGGGATTTGCAGTCCTGTCCCCTTACACAGTCAATCAGGCTGCCTTGTGTTTAGACTTTATATTCCACACTTCTCTGCTGCTGTTTCCTGGTGATTGGCTCTCAGCCTCTTCCAATAGGGAGACTACAAAGCAAGCAGTTATGTGTCTCTGTGTGTGTGTGTGTGTGTGAGAAGAGAGGAAAGGGGGTGAAAAAGCCCACGCAACTGCTAGAAGGCAGCTCTCTCCCTCATGGATTCAATCAGCCTGGAGAGGTCCCTGCTACATAAATAAAGTAAAAACCTGTGCAAATTCATGTAATCATACAATATTTTGTGCTCAATATAGTGTTCTCTGCAAGTCCACTGCTTCCACTTTGCATCTACTTCAATTAATTTATTTTTCCAAGACAAAATATGTCCATAAAATAATTAAAAGTTGATAAGGTGTAAAGTTCTCGGTGCTCCAAACTGTGGCAGCTGTAGTGTAGCCACGCCTTCTTCCACCTCTTCCACACGTGATGGTGAGGGCGCCCCCTTAGTAGTGCTTCCCCACTCACCAGAGCAATATGACTCCCAGCTTTTCATCTACCAGAGTCACCAACATCCTTCACACTCTCCTCACCTCCGATGGCAAAGGAACTGGATCCTCCTCGCTCACTCCTGCAAGTCTGCTGCGCTTTCTGTCAGTCTCCCTCCTAGACTCCTCCTCCGACCGCTGTTCCAGCAGGAGCTCGGCCTCTACATACACACTCAGAGCTCCGCCTTTTCATACACACTCAGAGCTCCGCCTCTTCAGACACACTCGGAGCTCCGCCTCTTCAGACACACTCAGGGCTCCGCCTCTTCAGACACACTCAGAGCTCCGCCTTTTCATACACACTCAGAGCTCCGCCTCTTCAGACACACTCGGAGCTCCGCCTCTTCAGACACACTCAGAGCTCCGCCTCTTCAGACACACTCAGAGCTCCGCCTCCTCATACACAGTAGAGCTGTGCGATTAATCGTGAGGAGATCGCGATTTCGATTCACCCCCCCGCGCGATCTCCAGGCTGGATGACCCGCGATTCCAGTCTATCCCCGCCGGTTCCACGTAACCAGCGTGGAACGCAAATGGCGGCCATTGGAACTGACGTCAGCAACCGGAACTGACGTCAGTCATCAGCGCTGTGAAATGTGGGTGGACATGGGGTGGACTGAAGGTGACGCTGGTTTCCACTACACACTAAGCGGAAACAATATTCAGCTCTACTGTACCTGGGAGGAGAGGATAAGCGGCGCACAACGCGGAAGTGCCCTGCAACCACGCTGAAACGCATTACTGCTTCTCATGGCTTCTGCCGAGACCCTGAACTTCAACGTCAGGGTGCTCGGCCACATCGACAGCGGGAAGACGTCGCTGGCCAAGGCGCTGAGCACCACCTCCTTCACCGTGCCCGTCCCCAAACACCTGACACACACCGCATACTGCCACCTACAGTTCACCCTGGTGGACTGCCCGTGACATGCCTCCCTCATCAGGACCATCATAGGAGGTAAGTGCACCCTGCTGAAAGGGAACAATCCCCCACGTTGGGGTTTTTTAGGCAGCGTACAATGAAAGAAGTCAGAGTTGGCATGTAAAAAAGTTTTGAAGTTTATTTAAAAAATGTTTTTAATTAATAACATTAGGTTAGAACATGGGCTCCAGTGGGAATAGGTAATACATATATGTTTGTATATAAAAGAACATGAATATACATTAAGCAGACTGACATTTACATAACAACAGTAAGTACAGAGTCTGTCGTATAAATGAGAGATTATCCCTGACGCGTTTCAACCCAATACGAGGGTCTTCCTCAGAGGGAAAAAAAGTCTGCTAAACAAAGAAGGAATATATATCAGTGTTAGTGGTAACAATATAGGTTACAGGGTGAAAAGGCTCCAAGATGGGGAGCAAAGGATATCAGAACACCGTGAGGTTTATATTTACCACAATAATGTATATCCTGGGGATAAAAGATGTATAGTAGTCCCACGTGGAGAGTTTTTGGTAAGGAAGACACCATCCACTAATACTGGGGTGTGCCAGATGGATTCCGCTGGAGGTCACCCGGGTCCAAGGGCGCCACGAAGCCTTGCGAGAGGTCACACGTTTAGGGGTTCCTCTCCTTTTTCTCCCACTGCCTAGGCAGGGGTGTCCGGAGGGGAGGAAAACAACCTGGAGGGGAACACGGGACGCTTAGGCACCACCTATAGCAAAGTACAAAGGGTAGGGATTGTATTAGAGGTTAGTTTAAATGGTGGTATAGTATGTAGCAGCCTGAAGGGGGCATTTATTAATTGGGCATCTATCTGTGGTTATTGGTGCCATGCCAGGTGGCCAAAGTATGTAGTGAATGAAATGTGTGAGTGAAGGAAAAAGCAAATCAAAACAAACCACAAGCGGGATACGCTTCTATCACAAAAGTGCAAAGAAAAAGGACATGAGCACGTGAAGGATGTGTGTGTGAGGGAGTGTGGGGGAAGGTCTCAGGTGGGGGGGTGGGGGAAGGAAAGGGGGGGAAAAAGGCAGGGGTCGGGACTGGAGTGGGGGTAAGATGGGAAGGGAACGGGAGATAGCGGGAAAGGGGGGGGGGGAAAGGGGGGGGGGGGGGGGGGGAGTTGGGTGGCGGGAAGTGGGGAAAAAAGGGGGGGTGAAAAAAGGGGAGGAAAGAAAGAGAGGGGAAAAGAAGGTAAGAATGGGAAAAAGGGAAGGAGGGGAGGGAAGGGGGGGGGGAAAGAGGGGGGAGGGGAGGGGGGAAAGAGGAAAAGCGGAGGGGTAGCGTGGGGCTGTGAGGAGTGAGGGCAGTGTGGGATATGGCTAATTAAAGTGAGAAAAAGGGGGGTGAGGTGGTATGTGTGTATGTGTTGAGCAGTGGGGAAGTTATGGTCCTACCTGTGGGTATGGAACGCAGAGATGCCACAAGCTGCTGATGCTGAGATTGTGCCGCAAAAGCTGATAGTATGCTAGGAGAAACCTCACAGTCCTGATCACTGGCGTAGTGCTTATTTGGAGAGGGGACCTTGGATCGATGAAGGTCACCCGGTCTAAAAGCACAAATGGTAATATTCATTGAAATAAACAAGGAATTATTCACTAGGGAGACAGCATTGTCCCATTGGAACAATGCAGTAATATGCGGAGCTGAGGGTAATGGGTATAACCTTCGGACTATTGTCCAAACTTACCGCATGAGAGTCTTAGTAGGATGTGGTCCTATTCGGATGGTGGCAGTGGTGTCTACTGACTGCCGCTCCTTTATATGAGTGAGTAATCGGTGGTGGTTCCCGGAAGTGGGTCACCAGAAGTGGTCAGCGGAAAGTTGACCCTATTGGTCGATGGTTGCCCGCCCGTGTCCGGTCCCCATCCAGGTAGAAAAGCCGCCAGATAGGCGGACCACGTGTGGCGTCCCCGGCGTTCCTGGCGGCCATGGAATGGCCTGTTACTACGTCATCCCTGACGTAAAACACGTGACGTGCGCTCGTCATGCACACCAGCGGCGTCCCGCGCGTGCGCATTGAGGAGCGTCGTACAGGGATTTCCAGGGATGCCGCCGACGAGGGTTATCGCCAACGACCGATCGCACGGGACCAGCCCAGGTGCGTCGATCGTGGAGGAAGGGGAGGCACGCAAGGTGGAGGGGGCGGGACTCCTTACCCTCGTCGGGAAGGCATAATGGCGCCGCCTGTCGGCCCGGATGGTGCAGCGTGATACGCAGACCCCAGAGGTGGATGGATGTCCTCCTTAGATGAACTTAGTCAGCCTGGGGTAAAAAAGAGATGACAACAAATGTTGAGCTGGGGATGAAAGTAAATTAAATAAATAGGTGATGAACACATAAATCAATAAAAAGAAAAATAATAATGTGATAAATAAAAATAAAAGTGAAAGTGAAAAAGTGAAAAACTGGTGAAAAAAATAAAAAATAAAAAAAAAACCCATATCAACATGGCCGCAGGAAAGTCAGTAGAAAACAGCTCAATTCAAACATGGGTGACAAAGAACTCTGACTAATTCTGGTATGGAAATATGAAGTCCAGATGTTTTTAGAGGTCATATCAATAAAGTACATACTACAGTTTGTACAAAATTATACATGGGAGACATTAGTTATATGTACATCACATGTATACAAGAACTCTGGTTGAAGACTGTCATTTAGCTGTATGTCATTTGGTATAGTTTAATTACATAACATCATGGAATGGAAGGCATAATATCGACAGAGTACTGTATTGTATTGGATATCAAAGGGAAAGGGGAACATAAGCAGCATTTCTGCCAACAGAATAACCCAGAAGTTGTTGGGCTATCACAGAGAGTGGGGAATGGGGAGAGGAACGACGAAGCAGGAGCTGCAAGGACGATGTCCAAAAAAGATCAATGCTTGAGTGGGCCATCATGGGTCATCAAATGTGGTCAGCAAGAGGTATTTTTATTGGGTCTTGCCGGAAACAAAGCCCTTTAAGAAAGGGGCAAAAGAGATGGACTCATTAAGGCCCGGCGCCGTTGTGGCATTGAGTCTATATATCCATCTTTGTTCGTACTGAAGTAGTACTTTGTTCCAGTCGCCGCCCCGGTCGGGTATATGAATCCGATCGAGAGCGGCGAAAGCGACTGTGGGCATTATGTAGTTATGTGCAGTTACCACATGACGTCCTAAGGGTAGGTAGTGGTTGCCTATCTGCATACAATAGATGTGTTTGGACAGGCGTCTATGGAGCTCCTGCTTCGTCTTTCCTATGTAGAACGCACCACATTCACATAGCATGATGTACACAATCCCTTTTGTTTGGCAGTTCACAAAGTGAGACGGATGAAAAGTTTCCCCGTTAGGGAGGGGGAATGTTTTTTCACGCTTAATGTATTTACAAACTGAGCAGTGGCTACAGGGGAAGGTGCCCAAAGTGGAACAATGTTTAAGCCTTTTGGCCTCGTTCTTAAATTCACTTTGCACGAGTTGATCGCGTAGTGAGGTGGCCCGTCTGAAGGTTATGGCAGGGGTAGTGGGGAGGAATTGGCTAACTTTCGGGTCGTCCTTTAGGATGGACCAATGTCGTAAAATGATTTTTTTGATAATATCGTGCTGTTTAGAAAATCTCATGATAATCCTGGTAGAGTCCGATCCAGGGTCATTCTTGGCCTTCTTTTGTGCAAGTAGGTTAGGCCGGGATTGCGCAAGGGTACGATTATAAGCCCTGCGCAAGCAGGACCGGCTGTATCCGCGTGCCAGTAGTCTAGCCTGAAGTAGGCCAGCTTCTGTGTTGAAAAGTGTATCATTTGAACAATTCCTGCGTAGGCGCAAGTATTGGCCATAGGGAATGGACCGTTTTAAAGTAAGTGGGTGAAAGCTCTCCGCATGGAGGATTGTATTTCCCGCTGTATTTTTCCGAAATAGGGTAGTATAAGTGGAATTGTCAGGGGAACGGCCAATCAGTAAATCTAGGAAGGTCAGTTGGTTACGGTCATAGGTCATGGTAAATTTAAGATTATGCTCGTTGTGGTTGAGATGAGCAAAAAATTCTAGTAGTAGGTCCTCTGGTCCATCCCAGATGACAAGGACGTCGTCGATGTACCGTAGCCATATGGTGATATGGCTAGTGTACATGACGAGGTCCCTGTCATTCAGGAGGGATTGTTCCCACTCCCCCAGGTACAAGTTGGCGTAGGCCGGGGCACAGCATGTGCCCATGGCCACGCCTTGCACCTGGAGGAAGTGGGAATTATTGAACAGAAAGAAATTGTGATGTAAAATATAGTCCAACCCATCAATAATGAAGTCGTTTAGTAAGTCGTCATATTTTGGGTTATGTCTTAGGGTCCTCCGTATAGCTGCGATTCCTTTGCTGTGGGGGATCGAACTATAGAGTGCCTCTACATCGATGGCCACCAGAATGGATTTGGTGGATAGGGCTGTAGTGTTTATTGTCTGCAATAAATGTATGGTATCCTTGAGGAAGGACGGCATACATGTGACAAAAGGTTGGAGGTATGAATCTATGACCTTACTAAGGTTCTCTGAAATATTGCCTCGACCGGAGACGATGGGGCGCCCAGGAGGTTGGGCCATACATTTGTGTATTTTTGGCAAACTATAAAAGGTTGCCACTTTGGGGTGTTTGGTCCTAATATATTCATATACATCCTGAGTGATGGCTCCTCTACTGAATGCAGAATCGACTAGATCGTAAAATTTACTGTAATATGTTTGTATTTGTTTTACAGGGATTGGTATGTACCAGTCCTTGTTCTCCAGGATCCTTTGACACATTCCTACGTAGTCCAGATGTTGTCCATAACAACTACGTTGCCACCCTTATCTGCGGACTTTATAGTGATGTTGGTATTTAGCCGTAACGCCTCAATAGCTTTTGATTCCTCCGTGGTTAAATTGTTGGGGTGTATTTTCTTACGTGGAAGTTTAGAAATGTCACGAATAGTCTGTTTGACAAAAGTATCAATGCTAGAACTTAAACTTAGGGGGGGGAACTTAGAGGAAGGTTTTTTGAATTTCACGTTGTGATTGGGTGTAGATAAATTGGCACTGTCCAATAGACTGTCTAAATCGATTTGGTCTATTAGATCGAGGGTATTGTTCTCCTGAAAAAGTAATGTAAGATCGCGTAATGCTTTGAACTCCCTCATGCTGAAGGTAGACCAGTCGGTAGTGCCGTCAGGGATCTCAGTCTTTGCGTGCAGGCTCTTGAGTAGGAGCCTGCGCGCAAAGAGTTGGAGATCCGTGACGACTTCGAAGAGGTTAAAGTTTGTTTGTGGGCAGAAAGTCAGCCCTCAAGCGAGGACACGATATTCGGCTCTGGATAAGGGGTGCGACGAAAGGTTAATCACACTGAGTGGTTCGGAGGAATCCGTTTGACAAAGGCGTCTAGGTTCCCTGTTCCCCTGTTCGGTTGGGGTGAGGGGAGTCCCCGTGAGGGGTTTAAAGGGATTGGACGTATAGCATAGGGTTGTCCTGTCATATGTTGGTTAGTAGTCAAGATCGTGGAATTCCCAGATCCTGAAACTTCCATAGACAGGATGCTATTAGGATTGTCGGCGTTGGTGGAAACGTCTTGGCTATTGGGTCTGGATTCGACATCGATATCAGTGGTACGTTTTTTGTTTTCCTGTTCGGGTGAGCCCCTATTGTTACGACTACGTTTGTATTTACCTCTTCCTTTGTGTGTTGTATTATCGTGCTGGTTGTATTGATTGACGATAGGGGTACCTTTGGTTTTGGGTGTTTTCCTATAATTATTAGTAGGTTGTGTAATCCCTGTACTTTTTTTAGGGGAGTTCCATCTATAAGCTTGTCCTTCCTGGAAGGCTATCTTGTCCCTCCAGTATTTAAGTTCTTTTTTGTGTAGAATGTTTTTGTTGTGGGCCGACAGATCACTACGTAATTGATCCTGTAGGCCCAAATACACTGGGTGCTGCACAAACGGGCCGAGGGCTAGTTCTAAGTTGTTAATCTCTGTGTCTAGTAGTAGCATTTGTCTGGTATATTCCTTTCCTAAGATACCCATCATTTGTTGTGAACATTTTTTTAGGTTGTCCTCCCATTCTAGTTTGCATTCATTACTGATTTGGTCCAGATTTGGGAAAATCTGGACCCTGAGTCCTAGGGGATTTATGTTTTCTTGGCTGTACCTATCAAGGGATTTTATGTGCCAATAGAGTGCTGATTTTTGTTCGAGGATTTTGGTGAGTTTGGAGGTGAGTGTGGAGATTGTGGTTTCCACACGGTCACCCTGCTCAAACTCTGATTCGTATCCCAACATCAGGGTAGCCCATTCATCTCCCTGGAAGTTACTCATCATATATCTGAAAACAGTGTAAAAGCAAAAAAATACAATACAAGAAAAAGGGTCTGGACCAAATATCAAAAACAGATAGCTAAACAGTCTATATACCAGAGCTCATGTTTTAACTCTTTGTGTCATAGAGGGGAAGGGGTGTTTAGCCACCCAGTAGATATAGCAAACGGGGAGACACAGACCCAAAGGTCAAAAAGAGTGCTGCTCACCCCTAAAGGATAGCAAAAAGGAACAATCCCCCACGTTGGGGTTTTTAGGCAGCGTACAATGAAAGAAGTCAGAGTTGGCATGTAAAAAAGTTTTGAAGTTTATTTAACATTTTTTTTTAATTAATAACATTAGGTTAGAACATGAGCTCCAGTGGGAATAGGTAATACATATATGTTTGTATATAAAAGAACATGAATATACATTAAGCAGACTGACATTTACATAACAACAGTAAGTACAGAGTCTGTCGTATAAATGAGAGATTATCCCTGACGCGTTTCAACCCAATACGAGGGTCTTCCTCAGAGGGAAAAAAAGTCTGCTAAACAAAGAAGGAATATATATCAGTGTTAGTGGTAACAATATAGGTTACAGGGTGAAAAGGCTCCAAGATGGGGAGCAAAGGATATCAGAACACCGTGAGGTTTATATTTACCACAATAATGTATATCCTGGGGATAAAAGATGTATAGTAGTCCCACGTGGAGAGTTTTTGGTAAGGAAGACACCATCCACTAATACTGGGGTGTGCCAGATGGATTCCGCCGGAGGTCACCCGGGTCCCAGGGCGCCACGAAGCCTTACGAGAGGTCACACGTTTAGGGGTTCCTCTCCTTTTTCTCCCACTGCCTAGGCAGGGGTGTCCGGAGGGGAGGAAAACAACCTGGAGGGGAACACGGGACGCTTAGGCACCACCTATAGCAAAGTCCAAAGGGTAGGGATTGTATTAGAGGTTAGTTTAAATGGTGGCATAGTATGTAGCAGCCTGAAGGGGGCATTTATTAATTGGGCATCTATCTGTGGTTATTGGTGCCATGCCAGGTGGCCAAAGTATGTAGTGAATGAAATGTGTGAGTGAAGGAAAAAGCAAATCAAAACAAACCACAAGCGGGATACGCTTCTATCACAAAAGTGCAAAGAAAAAGGACATGAGCATGTGAAGGATGTGTGTGTGAGGGAGTGAGGGGGAAGGTCTCAGGTGCTGGAGGGGGAGGGAGGGCAGCATGGTCTGAAGGAGGACTACAAGTCCCAGCATGGCCTGAGAGAGCACCACAGGACCCAGCATGGCTTGATAGGGAACCACATGCCTCAGCTTGGTCCCAAAAAGCGCCACGGGAATCACAGAGGTCTGAAAGCATCTATCTTTTGAGAATCGTGAGAGAATCATGATCTTCATTCTAAGCAAAAGAATTGCGATTCTCATTTTTCCCAGAATCGTGCAGCTCTAATACACAGTCAGGGAGGAGAGAAAGGGGAAGGTTATACAGAACATACACAAACAGCACAAACAGTTCACACTATGAGAGGTTTCTTGACCTGAAGTTCCTCTGAGCTCCACAAGGTGGTGATCTCACCTCTACCCAGACAGGAAGTCTCTATGGAATACAGACAGGAAGTGATGTCAGATACTGACATTCCATTTGGAAGGACGTAGAGAGAAGACACTGCAGGATCTGGCGGCAGAGGAGGTAATACGTAGATTAACCCTTTCAGGGGGATCAGTTGATGATTAATATATCTGGTCATACATGGTTCAGTTTTATCGTTCAGCCAGCGGGATGAGTGAAAAACTGAAGCGATTTCCCCATCCACACATTGGAGGGGGATGGGGGAATCCTCCCCCGCTGCACTATTGTATTCTGACAATAGGGGGGGCGCTCCTCCGCTCTCAGAATACACAGATCAGTGATGAAGCTATTGGCTGCAGCCGCTGATCGAGTGACTTTTATCGGGCAGTGACCACACATGGATGGAAATGTGACCGATCCCTGCTGAACCAGCTGAATTTCCATGTCTCTATGGTCACCATAAGTGACTTCCTCCCCTCCCCCTCATCTCCTTCATTATGCAAGTCATGCCGAGATAATCTCCCATTGGCTGAGCAATATTCTCATTTGTCTCTGAGCTCCTTCTTGCTATTCCTCGTCCTGCCTGTTGTTTCCTTGGATTGATTTTCTGTGTAGTGACCCCGGCTTCATCTCTTGGATGCGCTCGTCTGTTGCTTGTCCTGACCTTTATCCTGATTCCTGGATCTCCTCCTCATCTCTCCTCCATATCCTCTTACTAGGGATGAGCCGAACACCCCCGGGTTCGGTTCGCACCAGAACCTGCGAACGGACCGAAAGTTTGCACGGACGTTAGAACCCTATTAGTTACAATGGACGCGAACGTTTTAAATCTAAAGTGCTAATTATAACGGCCAATATGCATGTTATTATCATAAAACAGGTTTGGGGACCCGGGTCCTGCCCCAGGGGACATGTATTAATGCAAAAAGAAGTTTTAAAAACGGACGTTTTTTCTGGGGCAGTCATTTTAATGATGCATAAAGTGAAAAAAACAAAAGTGAAATATTCCTTTAAATATGGTACCTGGGGGGTGTCTAGAGTATGCCTGTGAAGTGGCATGTGTTTCCCGTGTTTAGAACTGTCCCTGCACAAAATGACAGTTGTAAAGGAAAAAAAAAAAAAAAAGCCATTTAAAACTGCTTGCGGCTTTAATGTCATGTCTTGTCCTGGCAATATGGATGAAAATCTTTGAGAAAAATGGCATGGCTACCCAATCTATTAAGGGGAACCCCGCACCCGAAATAAAACCCTATACCTACAACCCTATATACTCTGAACAGCAGTATACAGGCGGTGCAAACAAGACAGGGACTGTAGGTTTGTTCTTAAGTAGAATCTGTTTGTAATTTTGAACAGGTAAATTTCCCCTGTAACATTTGTTTTGCTGTCTGTGCACCTGTTCAGAACATTTCACCTCACTTTCTGTCCCAATGACAAATGTTTTTGGAAAAGTGGGGTTTTTATTGAAACAAGGATTGGTGATAAAGCATCAGTAGAGAGGAGATACCTTTTTCCCAAATTAAATCTAACAGGATAGAATTTCCCTTCCTAGGGGTAGATTTCCTCTCACTACCTGTTTTCTCCTTCCGTTTGCAAGTAGGAGTCGTTTCTAAGTTGGATGTTTGAAAGTAGGGGCCTGCCGTATATACTCTGCATAAATTTGCCCCATTAGATGTTGGTGTTGCCACAACACTGTAAGCCCTCACAGTTACTCTTGGTGGGCACAGGAATGGGCCCTGCTGTGAATTATTAGATCAAGAATTGTAATTGCATGCACCTGTTGAACAGGGGAAGAAAAATTGGGCCTTTGGTGGTAGTGGTGGACGGTGTTGCCACAACACTGTAAGCCCTCACAGTTACTCTTGTTGGGCGCAGAAATGGGCCCTGCTGTGAATTATTAGATCAAGATTTGTGATTACATGCCCCTGTTAAACAGGGGCTGAAAAATTGTGCCTTAGGCACTGGTGCTGGTGCCACAACACTGCAACCCCTCACAGATACTGTACTTGGAGCACAGCAATGAGACCTGTTGCAAAGTATTGCATAAAAAATTGTAATTACATGCCCCTGTTAAACAGGGGCTGAAAAATTGGCCCTTAGCCACTGGTGGTGGCACCCAGAAACAAAAATGTTCTTCCAAGCTATCATCAGGATCATTGAGGAGGAAGAGGATTGTCAGTCAACATAACAGGACAGTCACTCAGCATAGGCAGTTTCGAAGGGATGTGACATCTCAAAATAAATTATTCTGTTATATCAGCTTCAGGTGCCTGGTAGCTGGTGGTGATCCAAGACTGATTCATCTTTATGAAGGTCAGTCGATCAACCGAGTCGGTGGACAGGCGCACCCTCTGATCGGTGACACAGCCTCCAGCAGCACTGAATGCGCGTTCCGAAAAAACGCTGGATGCAGGACAGGCCAGTAGCTCAATTGCATACTGTGCAAGCTCTGGCCAGTGATCCATCCTCAAGACCCAGTAAGCCAGAGAATTTTCGGTGGGAAAGATGTCCAAGTCTGACCTTGCCCCTAGGTATTCCTGCACCATGTATATCAGACGCTGGCAATGGTTGCTGGAACCGATCATACCTTGGGGCTGCGGATTAAAATATTGTCTGAACGCATCGGTCAGACGTCCACCTTTCCCACCGCTGCTACTGACCGAAGCCTCAGCAACTCGTCGTCCAGGACCAGGAGTTTGTAACCTCCCAGTCTCTGGGAACGCGTTGCACAGACCTTTCTGCAAGGCCTCCCGGAGATGTCTCATCCTCTGCGACAGCAAGATAAGGTCCGCAACCTTACCCTTGTACCGTGGATCAAGGAGAGTGGCCAGCCAGTAATGGTCCCTCTCCTTGATCCGAAGAATACGAGGATCCTTCCGCAGGCTTTGCAGGATCAGGGAGGCCATGCAACGTAGGTTAGCTGAGGCATTCGGTCCGGAGTCTTCTGGGTCACTGAGGACGACATGATCCGCAGCCACCTCCTCCCAGCCACGTACAAGTCCACCGATTTCTTGGGACTGTAAATCATCCCTAAAAGGCTGCTGCTGATGCTGAGTGCCAGGCTCCACCTCCATGCTGACACGATCCTCCTCCTCCTCCTCCTCCTCATCCTCATCCTCTTCCTGTGTGATGGGTGGGAGAGAAGGAACACTGTCTGGATAAAGGGGGCCTTGAGAGGCAAGGAAGTCCTCCTCTTCCTGCCTCTGTTCTGCCTCAAGTGCCCTCTCCATTATTCCACGCAGCGTATGCTCCAACAGGTGGACAAGAGGTACAGTGTCACTGATGCATGCACTGTCACTGCCCACCATCCTCGTGGCCTCCTCAAATGGTGACAGGACAGTGCATGCATCCCTGAATATGCTCCACTGGCGTGGTGAAAAAAATCCAAGCTCCCCTGACCCTGTCCTGGTGCCGTAGTCACACAGGTACTCATTGATGGCCCTCTGCTGCGTGTGCAGTCGCTGCAGCATGGCCAACGTTGAGTTCCACCTGGTGGGCATGTCACATATAAGGCGGTTCTTGGGGAGGTTCAACTCCTTTTGCAGCTCAGCCAGCCGAGCACTGGCATTATATGATCGGCAGAAATGCACACAGACTTTCCTGGCTTGCCTCAGGACATCCTGTAAGCCTGGGTACCTGCCCAAGAACCGCTGCACCACCAGGTTAAGGACATGAGCCATACAGGGCACATAGGTCAGCTGTCCCTGTTGCAGGGCGAAGAGGAGGTTGGTGCCATTGTCACAAACCCCCATTCCTGGCTTAAGCTGGCGTGGCGTCAACCACCTCTCGGCCTGCCCCTGCAGAGCTGACAGAACCTCTGCCCCAGTGTGGCTCCTGTCCCCCAAACACACCAGCGCAAGCAAGGCATCTTTTTGCCTGTGTACTTGCATAGCCCCTTGGACGCCTACGGAGCACTGCTGGTTCCGAGGACAGAGCACGCAAAGAGGCCATGGAGGAAGAAGAAGAGGAGGGGGTGGAGGAGAGAGGTGTGTATCAACCAGTAGTAGCATTTTGGAGGCGTGGTGGCGGAACAACCTCCAACACTACTGCACCCATTTCTGCATCCTTCCCAGCTGCCAAAAGAGTGACCCAATGGGCCGTGAAAGATAGGTAACGTCCCTGTCCATGCCTGCTGGACCATGAGTCAGCGGTAATATGCACCTTACCGCTGACCGCCCTGTCCAGCGAGGCCAAGACATTGCCTTCCACATGCCGGGAGAGAGCCGGAATCGCCTTCCGTGAGAAAAAGTGGCGTTTGGGAACCTGCCGCTGAGGAACCGCACATTGAACAAACTCACGGAAGGGAGCCAAGTCTACCAACTGAAAAGGCAGCAGTTGAAGTGCTAGCAATTTAGCCAAGCTAGCATTCAACCGCTGGGCATGTGGATAGCTGGGAGTGAACTTCTTTCGACGGTCCAGCAGCTGGGGCAGGGAAATTTTCCTGGTACAAACGGACGTCTGTGTACTGCTAGCAGAGTGCCCGCAAGTACTTGGCTGTGACACACCTAATTCTACACCTTCATTCCTCTCAGTGCAGCTTTCAGAGAGGACTGAAGGTATAGTGGGGTTGGAGATCCCAGCTGATGAAGAGCAAGGAGAGGTCCGCTTTGTTGTTTGGTGTGGGTCTTTAAGGTGCGCTTGCCAACGTGCTGCATGGCAGGTCAACATATGTCTGGTCATGCTTGTGGTGCCCAAGTGGCTGATGTTTTGGCCACGCGAGATACGCTTGAGACATATGTTGCAAATAGCGGTGTGATCTGATGCACTCGTCTCAAAAAAGGCCCACACCAAAGAACTTTTGTGATAACGTGCAGAGGCAGCGCCCTGCACAGGCGGAGCTCTTCGGTGTGATTCAGTTGGTGTGCTGGCCTCAAGCTGGCCCCCGGAGGGCATCCTGCCTCGTTGGAGATGTGCCGCCTCTTCCTCCTCCTCCTCCTCTCTCCCTTCAGGCACCCACGTGGAGTCAGTGACCTCATCATCCCCTCCCTCTTCACCACTGGAGCAAACCTGGCAGTAAGCTGCAGCTGGTGGAACATGACTGCCAGATTGCTGTCCTTGAGCATCCCCTCTCTCTGCGCTCACGCTACTGCCTTCCTCTAGCTGGGTATCATCATTGGAGCCTTCAAAACGCTGGGCATCCTCCTGGAGCATGTACCTAACACTGTGCTCAAACAGTTCGGGGGACTCCTCAGGAGGACATGGTGGGTCTAGGGAAGGGGTGCCTGATGACATTGAGTATGCGTTGGCAGCTGCTTTGCCAGTACCCTGAGCCTGGGTGAGAGAGGATGAGGAGGGCTTGGTCATCCACTCTACCAAGTCTTCGGCATGATGCGGCTCAACATGTCCAGCTGCCGAAAATAAGGACAAGCGTGTGCCATGGCCACGTGCTGATGACGATGCACCGCATCCACCACTGTTGTCTCTAGACACAGAGCCTGCTTGCCTTGTTTTCTTGGCTCGGGACTGTCTGTCTCTCCTTGTTGGTCTTCCAGACATTGTAATGGCCTGCAGGGAGATGGGGAAACCACCAATTGGGTAGTGTATATTGTGCTGGAGTCACACAGCACACACACTAACTCCTGCAGATTGCTGTCTTAGATGACAACAGGGCAGATACAGGGTGAGGTGGTTTAGTGTGCTGTGCTAGACTCACATAGCACACACACACTAACTCCTGCAGATGGCTGTATTAGATTACAACAAGGCAGAAGGGCAGATACAGGGTGAGGTGGTTTAGTGTGATGTGCTATACTCACACAGCACACACACACTAACTCCTGCAGATGGCTGGATTGGTAGAGAACAGCACTTTCCCCACACGCAAATGCCTGAGAAGAACACACTATCCCTGCCTATTTTTCTTCTGTCCCTACACTTTCCCCACAAGCAAAGGCTGAGAAGAATACACTATCCCTGCCTATTTTTCCTCTTTCCCTACACTTTCCCCACACAGAAATGATTCACATATAGTGTGTACAGTACACTGTCACTGTTCCTCAACGCCGGAACACACTACACGAGGCCGCCGGCATGGCTGCCTTATATAGAGTGGGGCGTGTACTAAACCCCCTGAGCTATAATTGGCCATAGGCATCCTGCCTGTGGCCAATTATTGTTCTGCTCGCCGCTGGCTCTATGATTGGCCAAGCATGCGGGGTCACAGTGCATGCTTGGCCAATCATCAGCCAGCATTGTGGACCGTTCGCATCACACAAATTTGATGCAAACGGCCCTCAGAGTTCTGAACTCGGGTTCGAATCGAACACCGGGCCCATCCCTACCTCTTACACAGCTTTTCTCAACACCTGAGGTGACCCTGGGGGGTGGAAACTTGGCACCAGCACTCAGCAAAATCCATCCCCACCATTAGGAGCTCTGGAGAAAATTGTCTGCTATTTACACTCCGTTCCTCCGCACGTCACCTGATCACATGAGAGCTTACTACACAGATTCCTGACAGATTTCTGTATGGTAAAGGCAAAGTTCACTCTTCAGTTTAGGAGAGGTAGGACACACCCAGGAACAATGATTCAAATCTCCCCATCCAAATATCCCCACATCCAGAGTCTATATGTCCTATGACATCACACTGACCTCACAGCTCCTCCTCCCAATGCCCCTCCATCTGACTTTTTTTGTACTGATGCTCTTAGGATGTGGGCGGACCCTTGCTTGGCATCCTCACTACCAAAGTGGGGACTGTTGGTCCTGCATTGTATGTAATGACATCAGAATACCTGCTTCAAGCTTTTAACTTGCATAGTGTGGGGGTCCTGTGTGGGTAAATTGTATCTCAGTCTGAAGTGGGGCTTTAATAAAATGGACGTCTGAATGGTGAGGTGAGGAGGATTCTGGGAATATCATTTGATTTTACGATTTGTGTTCAGATCTAGAGTTTTCCTCCTGTGAAGTCTGGAGATCATATGACCATCACATTGCCTCCATCTCCCTCCCTGATAGAATAGAGAAATACAAAGAAGATTCTAGAAGTCACCAGAGAGATGATGGAGGAGAGGTGAGCGGTGCCGGGAATTCTGGGACATTATCCAGTAACAGACAAGGGATGTGTCTGGATGGTGACTGTATCATTGTGTGTGTCAGGTTCCTATAAGGTGTCAGGATGTCACTGTCTATTTCTCCATGGAGGAGTGGGAGTATTTAGAAGGACACAAGGATCTCTACAAGGACGTCATGATGGACAATCAGCCGCCCCTCACATCACCGGGTAAGAGGAGACTTTATTGTAAAGGAGAGAGCAGTACGGAGGCTCCACCTAGATCCCCCATCATCTGATAAACACATAGAAACAATGTATTCAGTCAGTGTGTGTGTTTCCTACAGATGGATCCAGTAATGGGAACCCACCAGAGAGATGTCCCCATCCTCTGTATTCCCGGGATTCCACGCAGGAAGATCACACCATCCCCCACCATCATCAGGTAGATGATTGACAATTATTGGTAGTTCTGATTTATACACAGCATGTTTGTTACAATGAATGTTTTATTATATATTCAGAGTGGAAACCTCGGGGATGATAATATTGATGTTAAAGAAGAGTATAAAGAGGAGGATGAGGAGTATGGAGTGAAGGAGGAGTTTTCAGAAGGACACAAGGATATGATGGAGCCACCTAATACCAGGAACCCACCAGAGAGATGTCCCCGTCCTCTGTATTCCCGGGATTCTACACAGGAAGATCACACCATCCCCCACTGTTATAAGGTTGGTGGGACGGAGGTTATAAAACACACTTATGGAGACAATGTGTGGATTTTTATGTGATGTCACAATAATAAAGCTTATATCTTACAGATGATATTCTCTCTCATTTTCTTGATTTAGAGTGGAGATCCAATCGATATAGAATTTGAGGTTAAAGCAGAAGAAGAAGAGAGGTATGTGAGGGATGATCAGCAGTCTATGGAGGAGGATGGAATAACGGGGACATTTATAGAGGAGGACACTCCTACAGAGATCAGCACAGGTGGGTCATTATCACTACATACATTCCTCCACCCATACTGCTCACTGATTGGTCCAGAGTAGGGCGGGGACTGGGTGATATCAGCCTGTAATCCCCTGGTCACTTTCCTGAGCTGTGTTCCCCATCCTGTATTCCTGTATTTCTCTCGGATAATCTTCCTTCTCTGTGCTGCAGACACAATTTATGTATCTAGACTGGATTTATGGAGATTCTGGGGTTCAGCTAACAGCAAAATCTTGATTTCATTATATGGAACAGAAAACTTTGGATCGGCACCACACCCACACAAAAAATAAAGTAGAAAGTCTTTATTGAAAAATGAATAATAATAAAAGCAATGGGTGGGTAACGGCAGGGGAAATGCAGGTAGGTTGATGCGTTTCACACTATAGAAGTGCTTTGTCAAAACCACAAGTTTTCAAAAAAAAGCCACAGTCTCTCTTATAACACATAAGTCACATGACATTCACAGGTGAAAATCATCAGATTAAACTCAGCGATTGCAAAACACAAAGCAATAAAATCTCCTTTTGAAAAAAGATATTTTAAAAACACAGAAAAGATTCTATTCAATATAGCAACCTCAAAAAATAAAAAAGGGAAAAAGTGATATTTCCCTTTAATCTAAAGAGGTTACACACTACATCTTGCGGACGTTCTTTAATCAATTGATAAAAGAAAGGAAGAGCCATGTGAACAGATGATTGACATGAAGTGAAACAACAATTGTTGTGTGTGTGACCTCTTTAGATTAAAGGGAAATATCATTTTTTCCCTTTTTTTTATTTTTTGAGGTTGTTTTATTGAATAGAATATTTTCTGTTTTTTGTGTTTTTAAAATATCTGTTTTCAACAGGAGATTTTATTGGTTTGTGTTTTACAATCTCTAAGTTTAATCTGATGATTTTCACCTGTGAATGTCATGTGACTTATGTGTTATAAGAGAGACTGAGGCTTTTTGCAAACTTGTGGTTTTGATAAAGCACTTCTATAGTGTGAAACGCGTCAACCTACCGGCATTTCCCCTGCCTGTACCCACCCATTGCTTTTATTATTATTCATGTTTCAATAAAGACTTTCTACTTTATTTTTTGTGTGGGTGTGCTGCCGATCCGAAGTTTCCTGTTCCATGTTTTCTGCTGCAGTGACAGGCGAGCGCCCCACCTCCCAGAAGAAACCTTGGCGTGTAACTGATTTTATCACCTGTGAGCAGCGCTCTCTTTCTTTGATTTCATTATAGTTGCTACTAGACCTGGGCACCTGGGGCATGTGCTTTGGGTCTTCTGCCCCATACCCGGGTCTAGTAAGATGTCTGACAGAACAATTCTCCCAGGATTACTTGTTCTGTTGTCTGTTGGCTGTGCCGGGTGGAGGGATATGTCTGTATAGTCTCAGACCCAAGTCACTGGACAATAGCAAACAACTCTCAAACCGAGTGTTTTTCTCACATTTTTCTTCAGGTCAGTCAGATTCAGTAGGTCCACCTGCACCAACTTGAACGGTGCTTCAGCAGGTAAAAGAAAAAAAAGAAAAGGGGGGACATGAACTCCCAGCTTAGGTACGTATATAGTAGAGAGCACCTACAAGACTTAAAATCATGTCACCCTCTATAGGCCCCAGCCTGCAAGACACTCAACCCAGAGGACAAGGCAGCAGGCTTCAGAAAGCCACAACATGTCTTCAGCCGGCACTGAAGACCTTACGGCCCCTCTGTCACCCTCTCCAGTCTCCGAGAGTGGCAGTGTTCAGTCCCTTAGGGGGTGGACTATCCCCAGACTGACAGCGGAGCTAAGGCGCAAAGGGGTGCCCTTTCCTACCACGGCCAGGAACGCCAAGCTATTTAGGCTCCTCTTTCCTCCGCCTGCCATGGTAGGATCCAGCACCCAACAGGCGTCGTTGGATTCAATCTCGGCTGCCATTGCTCAGCTGCACACCCTTGTGTCATCCCTGTCCTCTTCACTTATCGAGGTACAGAACAGGGTGACACTTTTGGAGACCAGCCCGGCCGTTGCAACCTCTGACCCTGCCGAAGTTCAAGCCGTCGCAACACCTTCTACAGGTATCGCAGTGTGGAGTCCGGTCATACACCCCTCTCACCTGGTACCACTCAACGTTAGGAAGGACATCCTAGAGGGCAAGGATGTCAACCTGGCCTCACTTTTGATCTTGGTGCACGACCTGGCAGAGAACAAGGCGTACACCTGGGGGGACGTCTCGGTTGTCCTGAAAGCCAAAGACCCCAGGCTTAACAGGAAGCTCTTTGTGCCAGAGTTCACTTTGGCATTCGGCATGCTCAGGGATGTGGTATGTTCAGCCTCCCCCGGCAGACGGGAGGAGCTGGACCTATACCTCCCATATAGTTGTAGACCTAGGCTACAAATACGGTGCCTTTGGGTTCTACGACTATCACCGCTCCTTCTCAGCCAAAGCCGCAGCGAGGTTTCTCCAGTTCCACATACCCACAGACTGGAGCATCATGGACACAGAGCTGTTCTGCTGGCACTTTGCGGGCCTACGGTCACCACTATGTGCCATATGGCAGTTAGCAACCCACACTGCCGCCTGGTGTGCCAATGAAGCCTCTGTCCACCAGAGAGACAACACGGCTTCTACCAGCACAGGTTAGGATCAGCAAGCCCCTGCACAAGGGCCGAAAACGGACAAACTGGGACGACTTGTTCGGACGGCCGGGGGAGCAGCAATCTGCAACAACTACAACTATGGCTCTTGTAACTTTAGTCAGTGCCGTCTGCTCCACGTGTGTACCCTATGTCAGAGGGCTCACCCCAGGCTCCTATGTGAGGTCAAGCAGAAAAAGGCATGACTAAGCCGGGTCAATGTTGCATGGCTCCGCTTCTACTTGACCGCACATCCCACTCCATCCCTGGCCGTCTACCTCATCCGAGACTTCACAGACGGGTTCCACACCGGGCTCATCTCCCTGCCCCACACCACCCACGAGTGTAGGAACCTGCGATCAGCAGCCACAGACGAACAGGCCAACGACCAACTCCTGCAGACAGAGTTAGACCGGTACTTCATGATAGGCACTTTCATACTGCATAGTACTGCATAGAGGAAGGACGTGCGTCTGGAGCTCCGGCCGTCAGGAGCCCCTCAGCCCCCAGCTAGCCAGGTCTCTTCCAGCTCGGATCCCGGACCCCCCTAGCAGCGGTAACGGATATCGGGTGGGGGACAAGACCATCCGGACCCCACAGCGGGCCACAACCAACTTAATTGGCCCCCAAGCCCCCAACTCTGCACCGCGCCGGCCGCAGCTGAATGGCGGGCATCAGCCACCAGGAAAGTCCGCGGCTCCGGCCTAGTCCCGGCCGAAGCCGGCCAACAGCCTCCCCGACCGCCTCTCCCCTCCCCTCGGGGCATATAGCGGCAGCGGAGAGCTCCCCCCCTCCTACCAGTCCACGGCCACTCACCCACAACAGCAGACAGGGGCAGGAGCCACCAGTTCCAGGACAGGCCGTGGCTTGGGCCTAGTCTGGCGGCCATCTTGGTACACCCAGGCTACAGCACTTCATCAGCTTGGACCAGTCTGGCGGCCATCTTGGTACACCCGGACTTGCCAAACTGATTTTAAAGCACAGTTTTTACTACAAGTTATTGAACAACCGTTCGATGACTTGTTTTTAATTACATTTTAATCAAGTTTTAAGTTTTTAATCAAATTTTAACAACTTTTAACAAATTTTAATCACAGCATACACCCAGACCAGCTAAGTTTTTAAAACACAAGTTTTTAACAGCATTCGCCAGTAACATTAGCATCACTATAAGCCGCCTTTTCTTCCCCAGGAGATCAATATCAGCAGGATCCACCCTATCTTCATCGTGGGATCAACCCCGGTAAGGTAATTATTCTGGTAAGTAACGCAGGGGACCACCATTAGCAGTTCATCCAGGGACCAACATCCGACCGCCCCTCGGGGGGTCAGGAAGGAATTTTTTCCTCTGCTGTAGCAATTGGCCGCTCAGTAGGGGTTTTTCGCCTTCCTCTGGATCAACGGGAGGGCGGGTATAGGTCAACAGGTTTTTTTCCTACAGATCCGTCACCTGAACTGTTATCACCTCAGCAACGCATCAGTTTTTTTCAAACTCATCATTCCGTCAACAACAAATTCTCGGGATCACCTCGACATGTGCAATTTTAAATACTCAGCAGAGTCTCTCCGCAGACTAAGAAGTTTGACCGCAACACTACCGACCTACATTCAAAAAATATTACAAAAAGAACGACTACTAAGGATCGAGCCGCTAGCAACCATCAAACATAAGAAGACTACATTGCAACCACAACAGTTAACATGCGCATTGATTAACACCAGATCGGCAGTCAAGCACAGGCACGAAATCCATGACTTCATCACGCAAAACAACATAGATTGCCTCTTCATCACGGAAAGCTGGCTAACACCCGACTGCAACACCATCCTAACAGAATTAGTGCCAGAAAACTACAGGATCCTAACCGAGCATAGGAAAGGAAAAAAAGGAGGAGGCCTAGCAGTGATCTTCAAAGCTCACCTGGCGCTCGCCAAACCTACGGTACAGAACACAGCAACTTTTATGGAGACACTTACTCTACAGATGCAAACAACACCACAAGAAACCATCCACATGCTGCTATGCTACAGACCACCAGGACCAAAGACAAACCTACCGATACCACTCACGGAATTCATTTCGGCATACACCCTGAAAAACAACAAGGTTCTGGTACTTGGAGATTTCAACCTCTGGGCAAATTCCACCGAAGACCCCATCGCCACCACCTGCATCAATCAACTGGAAGACCTAGGGCTTCAACAACTAGTAAATGCTCCCACACATGGGTCAGGTCACATTCTGGACCTCATCTTCAAGCAAAATATCGACATCAACATACGAGACAACATATCGCTACCATGGACAGACCACCACGCTATCAAATTTGAAATCACCACTAACATCACCCTCCAGCAACCAAATCCGGCCACAACAACACAGTGGATCAGATCACAGAAGAAATTACACTCGGAAATTTTCAAAACCACACTAAGAAACAAAATGGCAACACGAAATCAAAACCACTCAACCGAACGAGCACTCAACTCCTTAAACAAGGCACTACTACAAACAGCAGATGCAGTCGCCCCGAAACATCGAGCACCCATCCGCAAGAAAAATTCTGGATGGTTTAATGGCGCGCTTACACTACTGAAACGGGAACACAGAAGAGCAGAAAGAGCCTGGAGAAGAAACACTACAAAGGAAAATCACACATACTACAAAATACTCACCAAGAAATATCATAAAGCAATTTTCACAGCAAAAAAAGAACATGTCTCAAACACCCTCTCAAAAGCCTTAAACCGGCCACGTGAACTTTTCAAACTAGTCGCCCAGACTATGAACCCCACCTGCCTTGAGCCCCGAGAAAACGAAACCCAAGAATACTGCAATAAGTTATCGGATTTTTTCATCAACAAAATCGACAACATTCAGAAAATAATTCAACAAAAAAAAACAACCAATTCTACTCAACCAAACCAAGGTAAGGAATTTTACTTGCACAGTGCACAAGCACCACATTTTTCGCTTACCCCCATCACCACGGATGAAACAAAAAATTTCATCAAGAGCCTCCGAGACAGTACATCGCCAAACGACATCATTCCTACAAAGCTCTTGAAAGAATTGCTCCGACATTCTGGCCCCCGCTATTACACACCTAGTAAATCAGTCATTCAAAGAAGGGTTGGTTCCTATTTCCCTCAAGCAAGGCATCGTCAAACCAATGCTAAAGAAACCCAACATCGACCCCAAAGATCCAAACAATCGCAGACCGGTAACAAGCCTGAACACCATCGCCAAGATTATGGAGAAAGCAGTAGTAAAACAGCTTCAGCTTCACCTAGACACACACAAGCTCCTGGACCCACTTCAATCAGGCTTCCGCCCAGGCCATGGCACAGAAACGGCACTTCTGAAAATATGGGATGACGCCCTAGAAGCCGCGGATGATGGAGAATCGTGTCTTCTGGTACTGCTGGATCTTAGCGCAGCGTTTGACACAGTGGACCACAACATTCTTCTAAGCCGCCTCAAGGAAGTGGCAGGAGTCACAGATGGAGATCTGCCATGGTTCGCTTCCTTCTTAGGAAACCGGTCGCAGACAGTGAAATTAGGAGCCTTCACTTCGGAAACCCGGGCAATCACTTATGGAGTCCCTCAAGGATCACCATTGTCACCAGTACTCTTCAACATTTACATCCGGCCACTCTTCAAAATTATCAGCAAATCGGATCTATGCTACCACTCATATGCGGACGACACTCAACTGTACTTCTTCTGTATCACCGGAAAAAAAGACCAATACCAGGAACTAGGAAAATGTCTCACAATGATAGATGACTAGATGACCACTAGCTCCCTCAAACTTAATGGGTCGAAAACAGAACTACTGCTCCTCGACGCTAACTGAAGTAAAAAAACGAAGACGTCATGGATCCCACCAACCATCCTGGAACAGACCATCCTTCCAAGCACCAAAGCCAAAAGCCTCGGAGTCATCTTTGATTCAGAGATGTCGATGGATGCACAAATAGGATCAGTAATCAGCGGATCCCATCATCTCCTCCGCATGCTTCGCAGACTCATCCCCTTCATCCCAGAAAAGGAGAAAGCAGTAGTAGTAGGAACCATCATCAATTCGCGGCTCGACTACGCAAACTCCCTCTACATAGGATTACCGGATTACCAGATTGCACGCCTACAAGTCGTCCAAAACGCAGCAGCAAGATTAGTCACCGGAAAGAAACCCTGGGAATCCATTTCCCCATCCCTAAGGTCCCTTCATTGGCTCAAGGTAAAAGATAGGATCACATTCAAGACCCTCTGCCTCACCCACAAATGTACACAAGGAAATGCTCCTCAATACCTTTGTGAGAAAATAGGAAAATACATACCGAATCGCAGACTTCGATCGACAGACCAAAATCTCCTTCTCATCCCCAAAGCCCGCTACAAATCGAAGGGAGAACGAAGATTCGCAGTACAGGGACCTCGGCTATGGAATGCACTACCAAACAACATCCGCTTGGAAGAAAACCATCAGGCCTTCAGGAAAAAACTCAAGACCCACCTCTTCTAATACAGCAGGAAACAGGGGCAGACAAGCGCCTTGAGGCGATTCAGTTCGCATTTGCAGCGCTATACAAGTCATTCATTCATTCATTCAGCCCCCCTTCAACACATGGAGAGTTAGCCCCATCGGGCTTGTGCAAGGAAAATTTACCAATAAAAAACGCTTAATTTACGACTTGTCAGCGCCTCATTCCTCCGCCATTCCCAGTCTCAACTCTCTTATCCCCTCCGAGGAGTTTTCCCTCAAGTATGCCTCAGTAGATATGGCCATCCAAGCCATACTCAAGACAGGCACAGGTACCTGGCTTTCCAAGGCAGATATATCAGATGCCTTCAAATTGCTGCCCATACATCCCTCCCTTTGGTGCTGGCATGGCATCAAATGGAGGGAGGCCTACTACTTTACCACCAAGTTGACCTTCGGGTCCAAAAGTAGCCCCTGGCTAATTGACACGTTCGCCCAGACCCTCACGTGGATCCTCCTGCACAAAGCTCAGTGCCAGGAGGTCATCCACTACCTGGACAACTTCCTGCTGATAGAGCCGCCCGGGACTTCAACAGGCTAAGAGTCGTTTTCAGCAACCTGAATGTCCCCATCGCGGAACACAAGGTTGACGGCCCAGCACAAAAGATCACGTTCCTGGGCGTCAACCTGGATACCAGAGTCATGCAGGCTAGCCTTCCCCCAGACAAACTAGAACGCATCAGAATGGCTCTCCGGGAGTTCACTCGTGCCAGAGGATGTACCCAGAAACAGCTTCAGTCCCTTCTCGGGATACTGAACTTCGCAATGCGGATCATCCCCCAGGGCCGCTCCTTCGTGTCCCGGCTGCTAGTGTACCTATCCCACACCCAGGATCCAGATCAGGTCATCGATGCCACAGCCGTAGCGGACCTGGCTATGTGGGAGGAATTCCTGTCCAACTGGAACGGCGTGTCACTTTTCATACCCACAGTGTCCTCCCTGTCACCACAGGTGGTGACAGACGCGGCGGCCTCCACAGGGTTTGCCGCCATTTTTGGCCATTTATGGTTCGTGGCACCCTGGCCTCCACAGGCACTAGCGACACCTGTCTTTAACACAACGTCTGCCCTCTTTGAGCTCTACCCCATCGTGGCAGCTGCTCACCTATGGGGCCCACAGCTGGTCTGGGCAGACAGTAGCATTCACAACCGACAACCTTGCTACTGCGGAACTCATCAGCAAAGGCAGGTCCAAATCCAGGCCCGTCATGTCCTTCCTTCGTAGGCTGGTACAGTTGTCCCTTCAGCACCAATTTAACGTCTACTGCTCATTCATCCCGGGGAAGCGCAATCTGGCAGCGGATGCACTTTCCCGTTATAACTACGTTTCCTTTTTCAAGCAGATGCCTGGAGCCAGTCCCCTGTCGGCTGCTATCCCGGACTGGTCACAGCTGACCCTGGATTAACCCAGCACCTACGGACAGCAACCAACCTCATCAACGCACCACTCTCCCGCTATACCCGCAAGGCCTATCAGACAGCCTGGAGGGCATTCAACAAGTTCCTGTCTCAACACCCCAGAGAACCGTCCAGCGTCAAACAGATACTGGCCTTTATCTCCTACTGTCACACCCACTTGACATTATCCACCAACACCATACGGCTGTACCTGGCTGGTGTACAGCACTACCTGTCCCTTCAGGACCCCGCGAGACCTTCCGTATTCTCGTTCCATGCAGTACGGGCCGTCCTCTGGGGAATTCAGAAACGGCAGCCGGTAGTCAGCCCCAGGCGACTACCAATAACCGGAGAGATCTTCAGAGACATGTCCACCATCCAGGACATGTCTCAGTTCGGTCTCCTCCCCAGTCTGGTCCTACAAGCCGCCATACACTTGGCCTTCTACGGGTTCCTACGACCCAGTGAGTTTACCTACAACCACCCTTCAGGCCCAGTGTTACTTAAAAGTAACTTAGTTCGCAACCAGGACCATTTCATCCTGCACCTGGCTGTGTCAAAAACTCAGCAGCTAGGCACAGGAACAGACGTGCGCTTCTTCAGGACCCACAACAATTGGTGTCCAGTCGCCACACTGAATCGGCTGTTAACACTCCTGTCCGATCAGCCAGACTCTTCTGCCCTTTCCTGTGAAACCACTTAACACGTCCCAGTTCATGAAACACGCCCGGATCCTCCTCAGCAACCTACACCTAAACCCCAGTCAGTACTCCGGGCATTCATTCCGGATCGGGGCAGCTTCAACAGCATCCCGGCAAGGCATCCCGGACCACATCATTAAAAAGCTAGGCAGATGGAAGTCAGCCTGCTTCCCCCGCTACATACCTAATCCACAAGTGGAAATGGCCCAAGCATTTGCCAAGCTTACCCAGTGACTTGTCTCACCAATAAAGCTATTTCCTACCTGAATGTTTTGCCCCCTTATTTTGGTGTACCGTATGATAGACCAAGGCACACTTTCAGGTCCATTTCATGTGGTAAGTTTTGTGTTAAACCCGTATGTCATCTATATATCCCTATCGGCCATAGGGCTCTAAACCATAAATAAGAAGGCCAGTATGGTGGCCTAAAATTATGGGAGGAGCCCGGGGGGGGGGTATTTAACCAGCCCACATGCTGCCGGTCTTTGTCAGTTTCCTGTGTGAGATACCCACCCCCTCCCTTCCCCTTCTTCCCCTTCTTAGGGCATTTCTCAAGTATTTTCTCAAGTATTCTTACTCCTCAATCCAGAATCTACTTACAGTTTTCTGCTTCGTTTCCCACATCTCCCGTCCCCATCCAAGCAGAACACCATAGTTTTGATTAAAATCTCCAGGCGTTTAACTGTCACATACTTCTATGCATGTCACTCTATTTTTTCGAATTAGCTGACCGAAAACCTACGTCAAAATTGCTATCGAAACATTCCTACTTAGCAAACCAATCAGTAGCCACTCCCCCAGTGCCGCCCTGGGGGGGCTCTGGTTAACCAGTTGCCGAGCACAGACGGACACCCGAGCATCAGCCACCCGGCCAGTCCACCTCCTGGCTCACCTCGGGTACGCATCCCCCGAGTTTACATATATGGAACATCCCACTCAGCGCACGCGCGCAACCCGTTTCCCCATACCTGTCACACAGGTATCCCCGCTCTGCCACCCCCTCCCCCCCTTTTTCCGCCATCTACACTTATTCTCTCCTGTCCATCAAACTCAAAAAAAAAAAAAAAACGAGAGAAACATGCATCCCCCTCCCCCCCCCCCCTCTTTTATTCTCCCCCTCCCCCCCACCCATTCCACATCATTTCATAGCTACTCTCATTTCATCACTCCTTATCTAGGGTATGCCCCCTTATTTTGGTGTACCATACGATAGACCAAGGCACACTTTCAGGTCCATTTCATGTGGTAAGTTTTTTGTGTTAAACCCGTATGTCATCTTTACACGTATCGGCCATGGGGCTCTAAACCACAAATATATATATATATTCACCTAATTTTTATATACACGGAATTTTATTAATTACTGTCACTAGCAATTTATTATTACTTCTCTTTTTATGATTCACATTAGGCTGGTATTGATTTTTTATGTATTTTTTATTCATTTATGAAATCTTTATTGCTTCATATATTTATTTATTAATTCATTCATTTTGATTAATTCTATTTTTTTGGGGGTCACTTAGCGCAGTTCATTTTCTTTATTCTTTCGTTTCTAATATATTTTTTTTTTTATTTCTATTTTAGTAGATGGACGGGAGACGAGGAAAACCTCAGAGGATTGTCTCACTTTGTCTCCAGACTGTAAAGTAGAAGATGAGGACATCACACAGTATAGTCCAGGAGAAAACCCGACTACCTCAAATGTCCATCCGGCACCACACAGTGTAGATGGACCATCGTATTCCTCTTATCCTGAGGAACCTCAGACTGTGAGGGACGGTGCCGTCCTTCCAACAGATGAGAGGTTTTCCTGTACTGAGTGCGGGAAGTGTTTTCGTTATAAATGCCATCTTAATGAACACATAAGATCTCACACAGGGGAGAAGCCGTATTCCTGTACTGAGTGCGGGAAGTGTTTCCATTCTAAAAACAATCGTAATGTTCATAAAAGAACTCACACGGGGGAGAAGCCGTATTCCTGTCCTGAGTGCGGGAAATGTTTTTCAAACAAGTACAATCTTCAAACACATCAGAGATCTCACACAGGTGAGAAGCCGTATTCCTGTCCTGAGTGCGGGAAATGTTTTTCTGTGAAGTCCCATCTTTACACACATCAGAGATCTCACACGGGGGAGAAGCCGTATTCCTGTCCTGAGTGCGGAAAATGTTTTTCACGGGAGTCCCATCTTCGCACACATCAGAGATCTCACACAGGGGAGAAGCCGTATTCCTGTCCTGAGTGCGGAAAATGTTTTTCACGGAAGTCCCATCTTTGCACACATCAGAGATCTCACACAGGGGAGAAGCCGCATTCCTGTTCTGAGTGCGGGAAATGTTTTTCACAAAAGTCCGATCTTTACAAACATCAGAGAACTCACACCAAGGAGAAGCCGTATTCCTGTCCTGAGTGTGGGAAATGTTTTTCACGGACGTCCCATCTTTACACACATCAGAAATCTCACACGGGGGAGAAGCAACTTCCCTGTCCTGAGTGAGGGAATTGTTCCTCACTGAAGTCCTGTCTTCCTGTACATCAGGGATCCCACACAACCCTTGAGGTGTATTAGTGCCTTGAGTGCGGGAAATGTCTTCTATATGAATGTTGCTGGACATCACAGGTCTCATGTGGGGAAGAAGCACACCCTGATATACACCTCAGATATACGCCATGTCTGATCTTCATCATGTAAGAAACAGTTCTTACATGATGAAGACACCATTTCCGCTCATTGGAACACAAACGGCGTACCTGCATGCTTTTTGATTTGGGAAAAGTGTTTTTACTATGTTTTATGCTGATGCCTCTTATGGAATAAAGGGATTTTTATACTACGCAATGAGGAGCCCCTTCTTCTTCTTCTTAGCTTTTAAACACATGACCAATCGTTGGAGTTTATCGGGCCGTGGACCAGTCTCCCTTCATAAGGCATACTTCCATTGGTATCTGCGCTTCATCTGACCACCTGTAATGGGTGCCGATCTTCACTGATCGATCATTGGATCATATCGGGATGTGGACTTCCATTGGTATCTGCGCCTGGTTTGACTACCTGTAACGAGTGTCAACTCCCTCTGGTGAGTAGATTGTTTTCCTGGTGGTGGTGGAAGACGTTTTCTCACCCGGATTGCAGGGATTCCCATCACTCACATTGATAGAAGATTCATGGTGGTGGTTCACGGACACTTCATTTGATTTTACATTTCTATGGAAATGATATGAACATTTATTTTAGTGTTTTAGCATATGTATATGTTTTTTCTGAATTTCACATATGATATTTTTGTATGTATATTTGAGTACTAAGAGCGCGGTATGAAATGTATCTGATTTCTTTAACACTCCTTGTCCCTTATGACAATCTCCTTGTCCCTTATGACGATCTCCTTGTCCCTTATGACGATCTCCTTGTCCCTTATCACAATCTCCTTGTCCCTTATCACAATCTCCTTGTCCCTTATGACGATCTCCTTGTCCCTTATGACGATCTCCTTGTCCCTTATGACGATCTCCTTGTCCCTCATCTACCAGAGAGCTCAGCAGCGGTGTGGGAGTTCATTGAAAACTACAAGCCGACATCGGCAAAGGACAGAACTCTGTGAATGAATGGCACGGCCGCGCTCTTTTCATAAAGTGACAGCCGGTACGGGGAACTTCTCCCCGCACTGCTGTCACACAGAGGACTCGGATCGCTGAGCCGCTGCAGGAACAGGAACATGTAACATCTTCCCGAAGGTGAACTAATCCTTTAACCCCTTCACTGCCAGAGACAGTTTTGCAGGGTTTTTTTTTGCCCACATGTTTAACCCCAATACCGGACAGTTTCACCCCCCTCCTGCCCAGACCAATTTTCAGCTTTCGGCGCTCTCACACTTTGAATGACAATTACTCACTCATGTAACACTGTACCCATGTTTATCTTTTTTCCCCACACATAGAGCTTTCTTTTGGTGGTATTTTATCATCACTGGAGTTTTTATTTTTTGTGCTACAAATAAAAAATAAGAACATTTAAAAAAAAAAAAAGTTTTTCTTTGTTCCTGTTATAAAATGTCGTAAATAAGTAAGTTTTCTCCTTCACTGATGAGGAGTCACTAAAATGCAGCACTGATGGGTGGCACTGATGAGGTGGTACTGACAAGCATCCCTGATGGGCACTGATTGACATCGCTGGTGGGCACTGATTGACATCGCTGGTGGGCACTGGTTGACATCGCTGGTGGGCACTGATTGACATCGCTGGTGGGCACTGGTTGGCATCACTGGTGGTTATCACTGGCAATCATCGCTGATGAGCCTGCTCTGATAATCTACTTGCGCCTTGTCAGCATGAATAAAGGAAAGCCGATAACCGGCACTTCCTGGTTACAATGTAATTAGCTTTGATTGGACACAGCTGATCACATGATAAAGAGCCTACGTCATTGGCTCTTTACCGAGATTGGAGATGCGGTGCGTCAGAATGACTCACCACACCACTGATCGCCGCGCGCCCGAGCGGCTTATTCTTCTGGACATCATATGATATCCACTCCAGAATAATGGAACCCCTAAAATAATCTTCAGGCCTAAATTTCTTTTTAACTCCTATAGCAGAATGACGGCCAGGCGGAAAGGAGTTAAAAAAAAGATTATTTAAAATCCCCAAAAAATTATATATTTTTCTGAAAGGAGACACCCTAGAGAATAAAATAGTGGTAGTTCCAATTTTTGATGTAACACGATATTATCGCAAAAGTCTAGGAAATGCAAAACTTCATTAAAAAAAACCTCTAATGTTCATTTTAGGAGGCACAAAAACACAATTAAAGGGGTTGTAAACCTTTGTGGTGCATTCTATGCATTGAGGTGAAAAACCTCTTGCAGTGCAGCAGCCCCCCAGTGCCCCCGTTTTACTTACCTGAACCCTCTTGTTCTCACGCCAGGGACGAGCACACCTGCTCTAGCTGACGTCTCATGTCCTGATTGTCTAGATTGATAGCAGCGCAGCCATTGGCTCCTGCTGTTGTCAATCAGAGGATGTTCGGGGGCCACTCTCTGCAAAACGAGCTGCACAGTGGAGGTAAGTATGACATGTTTGTTATTTAAAAAAAAAAAAAAAAAACAATCCTTTACAATCACTTTAACCACTTGCCTACCAGGCACCAACACCCCCCCTCCCATCCAGACCAATTTTCAGCTTTCGGTGCTCTCACGCTTTGACTGACAATTACTCAGTCATGCAACACTGTACCCAAATGAATTTTTTGTCCTTTTTTTCCCACAAATAGAGCTTTCTTTTGGTGGTATTTGATCACCTCTGGGTTTTTTATTTTTTGCGCTATAATTGAAAAAAGACCGAAAATTTTGAAAAAAAACGCATTTTTCTTTGTTTCTGTGATACAATTTAGGAAATTATTAATTTTTCTTCATAAATTTTGGCCACAATTTATACTGCCACATATCTTTGGTAAAAATAACCCAAATTAGTGGAAATTATTTGGTCTTTGTGAAAGTTACAGACTCTACAATCTGTGGTGCGAATTATACAAAATTGATCACATCTGATGTACTGGTGGCCTATCTCATTTCTTGTGACCCGAACAAGCCAGGAAAGTGCAAATACCCCCCAAATGACCCCTTTTTTGAAAGTAGACATTCCAAGGTATTTAGTAAGAGGCATGGTGAGCTTTTTGATGTTGTCATTTTTTCCCACAATTCTTTGCAAAATGAATTATTTTTTTATTTTCTATTTTTTTTCTACAAAATTGTCATTGTAATAGGTTATTTCTCTCACATGGCATGTGTATACCACAAATGACACCCAAAAATAAATTCTGCTACTCCTCCTGAGTATTATGATACCACATATGTGGGACTTTTCCACAGCCTGGCCACTTAGAGAGGCCCAACATGCAGGGAGCGCCATTACGTGTTCTAGGAGCATAAATTACACATCTAAATTGTTGACTACCTATTACTTTTGAAGGCCCTGGAGCACCAGGACAATGACACGTGACACTGACGTGGCACTGATGACACGTGACACTGATGACAGATGGCACTGAGAGATGGCACTCATACATGGCACTGATATCACGTGGCACTAATATGTGGCACTGATGCGAGATGGCACTAATACGTGGCACTGATGACAGACGGCACTAATACGTGGCACTGATGACAGACGGCACTAATACGTGGCACTGATGACACATGACACTGATGACAGATGGCACTGATACGTGGCATTGATGACAGGCGACACTGATAACAGATGGCACGTGACACTGACAGGTGGCACTGATGACAGATGGCACTAATATGTGGCACTGATGACAGATGGCACTGACTACAGATGGCACTGGGGATGGCACTGGCAGATGGCACTAGGGATGGCACTAGGGATGGCACTGGCGATGGCACTGGCGGATGGCACTGGCGGATGGCACTGGCGGATGGCACTGGGGATGGCACTGGCGGATGGCACTTGCGGATGGCACTGGCGGATGGCACTGGCGGATGGCACTGGGGATGTCATTGGGGACAGATGGCACTGGCGGATGGCACTGGGGATGTCATTGGGGACAGATGGCACTGGCGGATGGCACTGGGGATGTCATTGGGGACAGATGACATTAGGGACAGATGACATTAGGGACAGATGACATTAGGGACAGATGACATTGGTGGCAGTGGGCACAGATGGCATTTTTTTTTTTTTTTTTTTTTGTACAACACTTACGGCGCTGCAGCCGTTCATCTCCCCCTCCTCACACGCTGTCTCTGTGTGAGGAGGAGGAGCGGCGCTGAGAGATGATCTCATATGTTTACATATGAGATCATCTCTCATTGGCCAGGGCGATCGCGCTGTAAACGGCCGCTGTTATTGGCCGTTTACAGCGATCTGTGATTGGCCGTGTCCGAGGGACACGGCCAACACAGAATTTCCCTGCTGCGCGCTCGTGAGCGCGCACAGGGAACGAGGAAAGGGGAGGCCGTCATATGACGGCCTCCCGGGATTTGGCATCCGCGCTGTGGCCGTCATTCGGCTACGGCCGGATGCGAAGTGGTTAAATACCCAATTTTCTGGTAAAATATAAGATGAGGTTGCACCAAGTAAATGGATACCCAACATATGAAACCTTAAATTTGTTTGTACCTGTGAAATGGTGACAGACTTCAGTACCCTATATTTTATATAGGCAATGGTTTAAAAGCCCCCTATAGGTCATCAGTTTTTTTATTAACAGTAAAATTTTATTAAAGTTTCAACACAACAAAAAAACAAAGCAAAGTGCAGTGGTACATTCTCAAAGAATAAAAATATACATTGCATACACAGCGTGGTGTGGTAGTAGCCAAGTAACAGCAAAGCTTCATCCTATATAATATGCTAAGCGTGCTGGAGGTTGGGGAAAGGATCCTCAACTTTTATTATACAGTTGTATAGTCATAAGGGTCATATCTTCTGATACAAGTATAGTTTCACAGGCTAATTCCCTCAGCTCGATCACCCATGGTGTTGTATTCTATTTTAAGTATTTATTCATCCACACAATAACCCAGTATCTGCCTATGTCTCAATATATCCATGTGTTCTAAGTCAGTCCAAGGGCAGCCTCCTTTCACGTACCCATGGGGCCCATATTTTATCGAATTTTTGTGGACAGTTCCGTCCAAGATACGTCAGCTTATACAGTGGCAGCGCCTGATCAATAAGCGTCTGCCACTGTAGAACTGTAGGAGGGCTGGGCTTGTTCCAACCTAGCAGTATTGCCTTTCTCGCATAGAAAGCTGACTAGAAGACAAATAGCTTTTTAGCTTGAGGTGCTTCCAATGTGTCACAGATTCCCAGTAGCAGACATTTAGGGTCACATGTCACTCTAACTTTACCTATGGCGTTTATTACGTCCACCACCCCTCTCCAGAACCCTTCAAGCCGCTGGCAGGACCAGATCGTGTGAAAGAATGTGCCAACCTCCGAGTTGCACCGACGACAGGTCGGTTGTCTATCGGGGTACATTCTAGACAGCCTGTCGGGAGAGTAATACACCCGGTGGATAAACTTCAGTTGGGTGAGGCGGTCTCTGGAAGAGATCATCAGTAGTAGAAACTGCTGGATACCCTCTTCCCAATCATCATCTGCTAAGGAAGGGATATCTGATTGCCATGCGTCAAACAGTCGGGAGACTTTGGATGTATCGAGTCCAGCAAGGATGGCATATAGGTCTGATAACGTTCCTCCTGTGTCTCACCTACCCAACTGGGTTTCAATTACGTTTGCCTCTAGGTGACAGGGGCCTGTGAATTGGGCCTGGAATGCGTGTCGCAGCTGGAAATATCTAAACAGCATACGGTTGGGGAGGTTTTTGGAGTGTTTGAGTTCGTCAAAGTGAAGTAGCCTACCGTCCGACACTATGTCGCTTAAGGTCTTGATCTCCAGTTGGGCCCATAGCGCCGGGTCAGGTATGGTTGTAAAATGAGGCAGCCTAGGGTTACCCCAAAGGTGGGTGTGAGGGGACCAAACACCCTCCGCTTGAGTTTTGGACCTAACAGTGTCCAACACCCTAAGTGTCGTCTTCATAGGGGCTGTGATCCCACCATTGGACCGGGGTCCACGGTGAATCAAGTTCCTAAGCTCCGTATATGATCCCAGCAGCGCTGCTTCTAGGCTAGCGGCCGGGTTTGCAGGTGTATCCGACAGCCACCAGCGCACTGTGACCAGGACCGCGGCCCAGTAGTACTTCAGTAGACAAGGTAGAGCCAGACCCCCCAGGGAGACCGGAAGCTGCAATGTTGTTTTTGCTATCCTGGGGGAACCCCCAAGCCAGAGGAATGAGGTAAGTATACCGTCCACTTTTTTGAAAAAGGAGACCGGGATGTGTGTTGGAGTCTGACGAAATAAATACAAAAACTTAGGGAGGATGGACATTTTAATGAGGTTGACCCTACCAACCAGGGTAAGGGGAAGCGTCTTCCATGCTGTACATTTTTCAACAAGAGAGGATACTACCAGGTTTAGATTATATTTAACGTATTGTGACAGTTCTTTTTGAATAATCACTCCAAGGTATTTAAATTGGGAAACCGTTTTTAAAGGAGTGGTGGTCAAAGTGGCTATTCCTGACGGGGATAGGGGGAATATTACAGATTTGTCCCAGTTGATACATACGCCTGAATACCTACCAAATTCATTAATTATAGCCAAGGCTGCTTCCAGGGAGTCTCCATCGTTCCTCAGATACAGTAACGTATCGTCGGCATAGAGGGAGACCTTCTCCTGGGTTGGGCCAATGGGTATCCCACACACCGCCTCGGATGAGCGCAGTAGGATAGCCATCGGCTCAATGGCCAGGGCGAAAAGGGCAGGAGACAGGGGGCACCCCTGTCTCGTGCCTCTGCTAAGTAGAAAGGGTTTGGATATGTTAGCTCCCGTACGGATTCTAGCCCTCGGAGACCTGTACAGTGCCTGGATCCAGGTAATAAAATTTGCCCAAAGCCAAATCTGCGTAGGACTTCCCATAAATATGTCCACTCTACCGAATCAAAGGCCTTTTCGGCGTCTAACGAGGCCACCAGATCCGATGGAGTGAGACATTCAGTAGAGGCCAGGACCGTATGAAGTCTCCGGAGGTTGATGTCCGTGCCCTTTCCGGGCATAAAACCGGATTGGTCGTCATGTATTAGGGACAGTATCACAGTGTTAACCCTGTTTGCTAGGACCTTGGTGAGCACCTTAACATCTACATTGAGTAGCGATATAGGCCTGTATGAGGCACAGTATTCAGGGTCTTTACCCGGCTTGGGGAGCACAATAATAATCGCCTCAGCCATGGAGTCGGGTAGGGAGCCACCCTCCAATGCCTTGGTCATTACACTATGTAGTCTAGTTAGGACCTGCTCGCTGTACTGTTTGTAGAACTCGGTCGGTAGGCCGTCTGTCCCTGGGGTCTTCCCTGCTTGTAATTAGTTTAGTGTAACGGAGGAGGTCTGGTCAAAGAATTATTGCTCTCATTCTGGTGATATGTAACATGTGTATCGCAATCAACATTTTCAGACGTAGGCACCACAATGTGTGAGTTTGTTTGTATGTCAGTTGTCTGAATATCATCCTTGTGTGACCCTCCCCTGCCTCTCTCCATCAGCTTTGGGGTCTCATTAACCACTTCAGCCCCGGACCATTTGGCAGCCAAAGGACCAGAGGTCTTTTTTCAATTTCGCACTGCACTACTTTAACTGGTAATTGCGCGGTCATGCAATTTTGTAACCAAACGAAATTTGCGTCCTTTTCTTCCCACAAATAGAGCTTTCTTTTGATGGTATTTGATTGCCTCTGTGATTTTTATTTTTTGCGATATAAACGGAAAAAGAGCGAAAATTTTGAAAAAAAAAGAGATTTTCTACTTTTTGTTATAAAAAAAATCTAATAAACTCAATTTTAGTCAAACATTTGGGCCAAAATGTATTCAGCCACATGTCTTTAGTAAAAAAAATGCCAATAAGCGTATATTTATTGGTTTGCGCAAAAGTTATAGCGTCTACAAACTAGAGTACATTTTCTGGAATTTACACCGCTTTTAATTTATGACTGCCTATTTCATTTCTTGAGGTGCTAAAATGGCAGAGAAGTACAAAACCCCCCCAAATGACCCCATTTTGGAAAGTAGACACCCCAAGCTATTTGCTGAGAGGCATGTTGAGCCCATTGAATATTTTTTTTTTTTTAGTCCCAAGTGATTGAATAAAGACAAAAATAAAAAAGATTTTTTTTTTTTTCAAAAAGTTGTCACTAAATGATATATTGCTCACACATGCCATAGTTATATGTGGAATTGCACCCCAAAATACATTTTGCTGCTTCTCCTGAGTATGGGGATACCACATGTGTGGGACTTTTTGGGAGCCTAGCCGCGTACGGGGCCCCGAAACCCAAGCACCGCCTTCAGGATTTCTAAGGGTGCAAATTTTTGATTTCACTCCTCACTACCTATCACAGTTTCGAAGGCCATAAAATGCCAAAATAGCACAAAACCCCCCCAAATGACCCCATTTTGGAAAGTAGACACCCCAAGCTATTTGTTGAGAGGCATGGTGAGTATTTTACAGCTCTCATTTTTTTTTTAAAATGAATAAAGTAAAGAAAAAAAAAAAAATTTTTTTTTTTTTTTTTTCAATTTTAAAAACTTTGTGACAAAAAGCTACATCTGCAAAATACTCACAATACCTCTCAGCAAATAGCTTGGGGTGTCTACTTTCCAAAATGGGGTCATTTTGGGGGGTTTTATGCCATCTGGGCATTCCATGGCCTCCGAAACTGTGATTGGCAGTGAGAAGTGAAATAAAAAAATTACACCCTTAGAAAGCCTGAAGGCGGTGATTGGTTTTTGGGGTTCCGTACGCAGCTAGGCTCCCAAAAAGTCCCACACATGTGGTATCCCCGTACTCAGGAGAAGCAACAGAATGTATTTTGGGGTGTATTTCTACATATGCCCATGACATGTTTGAGCAATATATCATTTAGTGACAACTTTTTGTAAAAAAAATATATATATTTTTTTTTTTTTCATTATTCAATCTCTTGGGACAAAAAAAAAAAATATTTAATGGGCTCAACATTGCTCTCATCAAATAGCTTGGGGTGTCTACTTTCCAAAATGGGGTCATTTGGGGGGGGTTTGAACTGTCCTGGCATTTTATGCACAACATTTAGAAGCCTATGTCACACGTCACCCACTCTTCTAACCACTTGTAGACAAAGCCCTTTCTGACACTTTTTGTTTACATGAAAACATATTTTTTTTTTGCAAGAAAATTACGTTGAACCCCCAAACACTATATATAATGTTAAAGCAAAGGCCCTACAGATTAAAATGGTGGGTGTTGCATTTTTTTTTTCCACACAGTATTTGCGCAGCGATTTTTCAAACGCATTTTTTGTGGAAAAAATACACTTTTTTTTATTTTAATGCACTAAAACACACTATATTGCTCAAATTTTTGATGAAATAAAAAATATGATCTTAGGCCGAGTACATGGATACCAAACACGACATGCTTTAAAATTGCGCACAAACACGCAGTGGCGACAAACTACATACATTTTTAAAAGCCTTTAAAAGCCTTTACATGATACCACATTAGATTCACGGAGGAGGTCTACTGCTAAAATTACTGCCCTCGATCTGACCTTCGCGGTGATACCTCACATGCATGGTGCAATTGCTGTTTACATATGACGCCAGACCAACGCTTGTGTACGCCTTTGCGCAAGAGAAGGGGGGGCAGGGGTGCTTTTTTTTTTTTTTTTGTTTTTTTTTTTATTTATTTAGCTTTTTTATTTTATTTTTAAACTGTTCCTTCCATTTTTTTTCTTTGTTATGATTTTTATTGTTATCTCAGGGAATGTAAATATCCCCTATGATAGCAATAGGCAGTGACAGGTACTCTTTTTTTGAAAAAATTGGGGTCTATTAGACCCTAGATCTTTCCTCTGCCCTCAAAGCATCTGACCACACCAAGATTGGTGTGATAAAAGGCTTTCCCAATTTCCCAATGGCGCGGTTTATATCCGGGAGGGGGGACATTCCCTCCCACTGCTTGTAAAAGCAGTCTAGAGGCTAATTACCCGCTAGAATTGCTTTTACATGAAAGCCGATCACTGGCTGAAAAGAATGATACCAAGATGATACCTAAACCTGCAGGCATCATTCTGGTATAACCATTCAAAGTCCAGCAACATACTGGACATATATTGTAATCTTTTTTTTTTTCATGCAGCCTCTTGGCTGAACGAAAAAAAGAGATTGATTGGTGGGTATGCCCACCATTAGAATACCTCCCTCATCCACCCACTTCTAATGATGGGCATACATGCACCATTTATATATGCCGATGCATGGGGGCATCCTCCCGCAAAAGTTATGCCGTGTACACACGGTCGGAATTTCGACCGTATGTACGTGGCATTAGGAGCCAATCGCTCCTCCCCCCCCCTGCTGCCCCCATGCTTCGGCATATATGCTCTTTTTTTTAACTGTGGTGGTGAAATCACCTCCTACAGCGTTGGAGTCGCGGCTTTATGTATCGTGGGAGCAAACGCTGTTGCTGTCAAGATAAATAAATCCGCGTTGCAACTGAATGGCGCACCTGAAAACACAAAAATGCTTAACACTAAAACACAGTAAACAAAATTACATACCTGAAAAGCAAGATAAAACATGATAAAACATAATAAAACATTGCAGAATAGAATGGAGTAAAAAAAGAGCAACAATAGAGAGAGAATAGAGTGAGAGAGAGAACAATAAAACGACAACTATTTTATTTTTTTTTATTTTTTTGAGATTCACAGGTAAAAAAGCTCCTGACTGAAGCGACTGAATCAAAACGCTACCACAAAAAAACTGTTAGCGATCGCAGGGATCAGGCCTGACTCTGCGAACGCTGCAGTTATGTGTGCTTAGTGTTTTGTAAGTGACAGTGATCGATCGATACTGCACTTGGGTGGGCTGGGCTGGGCGGAGGGGGAAAACGCAGGTGCTAGCAGGTATCTGGGCTGATCCCGCTAACAATGCGGTTTTTTTTGGAACCCTAAACTGCTGGGACGCTAGTATAGATCTGATCAGATCAGATATTGATCTGTTCAGATACTGTGCCACTAAGGGAGGTGTATGCTTTGTGCGTGGGTGTTTGCGGTACTGGCACTAACCTGGGGCGACGCAGACCTTATTTGACCCTAAAACCTAATTGATATCACCCGCCGGGCGATCAGGGGGTTAAACCGTTATTGGGTAATAAATGGCGGGTGCCCTGACAGTATAAAAAACAAGCTAACTAACCAGCGTCACCCGTAACAGTAATACAAAAAAAAACTGGTTACCTAGCGACACTAATGCAGCGATCAGAAAAACGATCGCTTAGTGACACTGGCAAAAGGGGGTGAAAGGGTTAACTAGGGGCAATCAGGGGGTTAAACCTTTATTAGGTAATATATGGGGGTACCTGACGCTATATAAAAACCTGACGGGGAACCTAAATAACGAAATAACTAACTGGCTAACCAGCGTCACCAGTGACAGTTATACAGTGATCACTGGTGAAAGGGTTAACTCTAGGGGCAATCAGGGGGTTAAAACCTTTATTTAGGTTGTAATATGGGGGTACCTGACCTATAAACCTATTTATGAACCTATATAAACATGGCGGTTACCTAAAAAAAAAAAAATGGTTACCTAGCGACACTAATGCAGCGATCAGAAAAACCATCGCTTAGTGACACTGGCAAAAGGGGGTGAAAGGGTTAACTAGGGGCAATCAGGGGGTTAAAACCTTTATTAGGTAATATATGGGGGTACCTGACGCTATATAAAAACCTGACGGGGAACCTAAATAACGAAATAACTAACTGGCTAACCAGCGTCACCAGTGACAGTTATACAGTGATCACTGGTGAAAGGGTTAACTCTAGGGGCAATCAAGGGGTTAAAACCTTTATTTAGGTTGTAATATGGGGGTACCTGACCTATAAAACTATTTATGAACCTATATAAACATGGCGGTTACCTAAAAAAAAAAAAAAAAGGTTACCTAGCGACAGCAGTGACACTAATACAGCGATCAGAAAAACGATCGCTTAGTGACACTGGCAAAAGGGGGTGAAAGGGTTACCTGGGGGGCAATCAAGGGGTTAAACCTTTATTAGGGGGGGGTAGGGGGCTACCTTGGACCTAAAACTAACTGCCCTGACAGTTATTACAGTCACACTGACACTAAATGCAGTGATCAGTAAAAAAATGATCACTGCAATTAGTGACACTGTGACTGGGGGGGGAGGGGGTGATCTGGGGGGTGATCAGGGGGTGACAGGGGGGTGGAATATGTGCCTAACTGTACTGGTGTCAGTGTACTGTTGTGCACTAACCTTTACATGTTCGCCGCTCGGCGTCTCCGGTCACATAGACCGGCGCACCGAGCGTGACATCACTTCCGCCTTCCTGTCTATACAATAGACAGGAAGGGGAAGCTTTTCATTGGCCAGGAGCGATCGCGAGGGGGTGGCCAGAAACCACTGGCCGTCCCCTCGTCCCGGATCGCTCCTGACACGATCCCGACCGTCCCCGCCGGCGGAGGGGGGTCCGATCGGACCCCCCAACCGCCGGAAGAATGTCACGTACAGGTACGTGATTCTGCCTGTACGTGCCATTCTGCCGACGTATATATACAGGGGGGGTCGGGAAGTGGTTACAGGGCGGGACTTTATGGGCATGAATTGTGACAAATAATTTTATAGAAAAGTATAAAATATTTTTATTTAACAATTCTCCAAAAAATATATAGAATTATGTGCAAAACATAATATAAAATGACTGTACAGTTTGTTCTTGAGTGCGTAATGTTTCAAAGCACTCACAGAAACATATGCATTCAAAAAAATTTGTATATATATATATATATATAACAATAACAGCTATGCATTCGATAGAGCCTACGCGTTACGGAGTCTTTCTGTACTCCTTCTTCAGGGATAGTTCGACATGCAATATTATTTTTTAATTGTAGCAATCTAGGGTATAAGAAAGAGACACATATTCACAACAAAATATGTCACAGCAATGCTAATATCCACTATATGGAAAATAGAAAAAGGTAGAGAAAAGAAAATGAAAAAGAAGAGAAAAAAGAGAGGAGAGCAGAAAGAAAAAGAGAGAGACAAGAAAGGAAAAAAGAGGGGGGAAAAAGAAAAGGGAAAACGAAGCATAAAAAGAAACAAAAGAAAAGAAATAGACAACAGAGGAAAAAAGAGAATAAAGGAAAGCCGATAACCGTCACTTCCTGGTTATGATGTGATTATCTTTGGACACAGCTGATCACATGGTAAAAAGTCTACGTCATAGGCTCTTTACCGAGATTGGAGATGCGGTGTGTCAGAGCGACACAAATGCTGAACTCGGGAGCGTGCCCGCAAGGTAACCCCCTTAGGAGATCGCTTTCTCTAGGGGGTTACTCCGATGTGGGGAGGAGCCACGAGAGCCCACGGGGGCCCCAGAAAAGGAGGATTGGGGCCACTCTGTGCAAAACAAGCTGCACAGTGGAGGCAAGTATGATATGTTTGTTATTTTAAAAAAACAAATCACTTTAATTACCCAATTTTTGGTAAAATATAAGATGAGGTTGCACTGAGTAAATAGATAGTATGCCTGTAAAGTGGCACAGTTTTCCCGTGTTTAGAAAGATACCAGAGAAAAATGATATTTCTAAAGGAAAAAAAGCCCTGGTGGGCGCAGGAATGGGCCCTGCCATGAAATATTATATCAAGAATTGTAATTACATGCCCGTGTTAAACGGGCAGAAAAATTGTGGTGGTGGTGCCACAACACTGTAACCCCTCACAGATACTCTTGTTGGGTGCAGGAACGGGCCCTGCTGTGAAATATTAGATGAAAAATTGTAATTACATGCCCCTGTTAAACAGGTACAGAAAAATTAGGCCTTTGGCAGTGGTGGTGGTGACCTAAACCAAAAATATTGTTGGAAGCTAGCATCATCAAGATTGAGGAGGAATAGGATAGACACTCAGCATTAGGGATGAGCCGAACACCCCCGAGTTCGGTTCGCACCAGAACCTGCGAACGGACCGAAAGTTTGCGCGAACGTTAGAACCCTATTAGTTACAATGGACGCGAATGTTCAAAATCTAAAGTGCTAATTATAACGGCCAATATGCATGTTATTGTCATAAAACAGGTTTGGGGGACCCGGGTCCTGCCCCAGGGGACATGTATCAATGCAAAAAGAAGTTTTAAAAACGGATGTTTTTTCGGGAGCAGTCATTTTAATGATGCATGACAAGTGAAAAAAAAATTGAAATATTCCTTTAAATATGGTACCTGGGGGGTCTCTAAAGTATGCCTGTGAAGTGGCATGTGTTTCCCGTGTTTAGAACTGTCCCTGCAAAAAATGACATTTGTAAAGGAAAAAAAGAAGCCATTTAAAACTGCTTGCGGCTTTAATGTCATGTCTTGTCCTGGCAATATGGATGAAAATCTTTGAGAAAAATGGCATGGCTACCCAATCACGCCCCCCCCCCCCCTCCTCCACCCCAGCCCATTACCAGCCCCTTTTGGGTCTTGTATGGATATTAAGGGGAACCCCGCACCCAAAATAAAACCCTATACCTACAACCCTATATACTCTGAACAGCAGTATACAGGTGGTGCAAACAAGACAGGGACTGTAGGTTTGTTCTTAAGTAGAATCTGTTTGTAATTTTGAACAGGTAAATTTGCCCCTGTAATATTTGTTTTGCTGTCTGTGCACCTGTTCAGAACATTTCACCTCACTTTCCGTCCCAATGACAAATGTTTTTGGAAAAGTGGGTTTTTTATTGTAACAAGGATTGGTGATAAAGCATCAGTAGAGAGGAGATACCTTTTTCCCAAATTAAATTTAACAGGATAGAATTTTCCTTCCTAGGGGTAGATTTCCTCTCGCTTCCTGTTTTCGCCTTCCGTTTGCAAGTAGGAGTCGTTTTTAAGTTGGATGTTTGAAAATAGGGGCCTGCCGTATATACTCTGCAAAAATTTGCCCCATTAGATGTTGGTGTTGCCACAACACTGTAAGCCCTCACAGCTACTCTTGGTGAGCGCTGGAACGCCCTGCTGTGAACTATTATATCAGGAATTGTAATTACATGCCATTATTGAACAGTGTTAGGAAAAATTGGGCCTTTGGTGGTGGTGGACGCTTTTGCCACAACACTGTAAGCCCTCACAGTTACTCTTGTTGGGCGCAGGAATGGGCCCTGCTGTGAATTATTGGATCAAGATTTGCAATTACATGCCCCTGTTAAACAGGGGCTGAAAAATTGTGCCTTAGGCACTGGTGCTGGTACCACAATACTGCAACCCCTCACAGATACTGTACTTGGAGCACAGCAATGAGACCTGTTGCAAAGCATTGCATAAAAAATTGTAATTACACGCCCCTGTTAAACAGGGGCTGAAAAATTGGGCCTTAGCCACTGGTGGTGGCACCCAGAAACAAAATTGTTCTTCCAAGCAATCATCGGGATCATTGAGGAGGAAGAGGATAGTCAGTCAACATAACAGGACAGTCACTCAGCATCAGCATAGGCAGTCTTGAAGGGATGTGACATTTCAAAATAAATTATTCAGTTATATCAGCTTCAGGTGACTGTTAGCTGGTGGTGATCCAAGACTGATTCATCTTTATGTAGGTCAGTCGATCAACCGAGTCAGTGGACAGACACACCCTGTGATCGGGGACAGCCTCCAGCAGCACTGAATGTGCGTTTGGAAAGAACGCTGGATGCAGGACAGGCCAGTAGCTCAATTGCATACTGTGCAAGCTCTGGCCAGTGATCCATCCTCGAGACCCAGTAAGCCAGAGGATTTTCGGTGGGAAAGGTGTCCAAGTCTGACCTTGCCCATAGGTATTCCTGCACCATGTATATCAGACGCTGGCGATGGTTGCTGGAACTGATCATACCTTGGGGCTGCGCACTAAAAAATTGTCTGAACGCATGGGTCAGACGTCCACCTTCCCCACCGCTCCTTTTGCTACTGACCAAAGCCTCAGCAACTCGTCGTCCAGGACCAGGAGTTTGTAACCTCCCAGTCTCTGGGAACGCGTTGCACAGACCTTTCTGCAAGGCCTCCCGGAGATGTCTCATCCTCTGCTCCCTCTGCGACGGCAAGATAAGGTCCGCAAACTTACCCTTGTACCGTGGAGAGTGGCCAGCCGGTAATGGTCCATCTCCTTGATCCGAAGAATACGAGGATCCTTCCGCAGGCTTTGCAGGATCAGGGAGGCCATACAACGTTGGTTAGCTGAGGCATTCAGTCCTGAGTCTTTTGGGTCACTGAGGACGACATGATCCGCAGCCACCTCCTCCAAGCCACGTACAAGTCCACCGGTTGCTTGAGACTGTTAATCATCCCTAAAAGACTGCTGCTGCTGATGCTAAGTGCCAGGCCCCACCTCCATGCTGACACAATCCTCCTCCTCCTCCTCATCCTCTTCCTGTGTGATGGGTGGGAGAGAAGGAACACTGGATAAAGGGGGCCTTGAGAGGCAAGGAAGTCCTCCTTTTCCTGCCTCTGTTATGCCTCAAGTGCCCTGTCCATTATTCCATGCAGCGTATGCTCCAACAGGTGGACAAGAGGTACAGTTTCACTGATGCATGCACTGTCACTGCTCACCATCCTCGTGGCCTCCTCAAATGGTGACAGGACAGTGCATGCGTCCCTGATCATGCTCCACTGGCGTGGGGAAAAAAATCCGAGCTCCCCTGACCCTGTCCTGGTGCCGTAGTCTTGATGGCCCTCTGCTGCATTTGCAGTCGCTGCAGCATGGCCAACGTTGAGTTGGTTGAGTCGGTTCTTGGGCAGGTTATACTCCTTTTGCAGCTCAGCCAGCCGAGCACTGGCATTATATGATCGGCGGAAATGCACACAGACTTTCCTGGCCTGCCTCAGGACATCCTGTAAGCCTGGGTACCTGCCCAAGAACCGCTGCACCACCAGGTTAAGGACGTGAGCCATACAGGGCACATGGGTCAGCTGTCCCTGTCGCAGGGCAGAGAGGAGGTTGGTGCCATTGTCACAAACCACCATTCCTGGCTTAAGCTGGCGTGGCATCAACCACCTCTCGGCCTGCCCCTGCAGAGCTGACAGAACCTCTTCCCCAGTGTGGCTCCTGTCCCCCAAACACACCAGCGCAAGCACGGCATGGCATTTTTTTGCCTGCCTACTTGCGTAGCCCCTTGGACGCCTACGGAGCACCGCTGGTTCCGAGGACAGAGCACTCGAAGAGGCCATGGAAGAAGAAGAGGAGGGGGTGGAGGAGAGAGGTGTGTCACAACCAGTAGTAGCATTTTGGAGGAATGGTGGCGGAACAACCTCCAACACTACTGCACCTTGTCCTGCATCCTTCCCAGCTGCCAAAAGAGTGACCCAATGGGCCGTGAAAGACAGGTAACGTCCCTGTCCATGCCTGCTGGACCATGAGTCAGCGGTAATATGCACCTTACCACTGACCGCCCTGTCTAGCGAGGCATGGACATTGCCTTCCACATGCCGGAAGAGAGCCGTAATCGCCTTCCGTGAGCGTTTGGGTACCTGCCACTGAGGAACCGCACATTGAACAAACTCACAGAAGGGGGCCGAGTCTATCAACTGAAAAGGCAGCAGTTGAAGTGCTAGCAATTTAGCCAAGCTAGCATTCAACCGCTGGGCATGTGGATGGCTGGGAGTTAACTTATTTTGACGGTCCAGCAGCTGGGGCAGGGAAATTTGCCTGGTACAATCGGACATCGGTGTACTGCTAGCATAGTGCCCGCAAGTACTTGGCTGTGACACACCTAATTCTACACCTTCATTCCTCTCAGTGCAGCTTTCAGAGAGGACTGAAGGTATAGTGGGGTTGGAGATCCCAGCTGATGAGGAGCAAGGAGAGGTCCGCTTTGTTCTTTGGTGTGGGCCTTTAATGTGCGCTTGCCAACGAGCTGCAAGGTCAACATATGTCTGGTCATGCTTGTGGTGCCCACGCGGCTGATGTTTTGGCCACGCGAGATACGCTTGAGACATATGTTGCAAATAGCAGCGGTGTGATCTGATGCACTCATCTCAAAAAAGGCCCACACCAAAGAACTTTTGTAATAACGTGCAGAGGCAGCGCCCTGAACAGGTGGAGCTCTGCGGTGTGATTCAGCTGGTGTGCTGGCCCCCGGCGGGCATCCTGCCTCGTTGGAGATGTGCCGCCTCCTCCTCTCTCCGTTCAGGCACCCACATGGCGTCAGTGAACTCATCATCCCCTCCCTCTTCACCACTGGAGCAAACCTGGCAGTAAGCTGCAGCTGGTGGAACACGACGGCCAGATTGCTGTCCTTGAGCATCCCCTCTCTCTGCGCTCACGCTACTGCCTTCCTCTAGCTGGGTATCATCATCCAAGCCTTCAAAACACTGGGCATCCAGGGTAAGGTGGTTTAGTGTGCTGTGCTATAGTCACACAGCACACACACACACTAACTCCTGCAGATGGCTGGCTGGCTGCCTTAGATGACAACAGGGCAGAAGGGCAGATACAGGGTAAAGTGGTTTAGTGTGCTGTGCTATACTCACACAGCACACACACACACTAACTCCTGCAGATGGCTACCTTAGATGACAACAGGGCAGAAGGACAGATACAGGGTAAGGTGGTTTAGTGTGCTGTGCTATAGTCACACAGCACACGCACACTAACTCCTGCAGATGGCTGGATTGGTAGAGAACAGGGCAGATACAGGGTAAGGTGGTTTAGTGTGCTGTGCTATACTCACACAGCACACAGACACACTCACTCCTGCAGATGGCTGGATTGGTAGAGAACAGGGCAGATACAGGGTAAGGTGGTTTAGTGTGCTACTGCTGTGCTATACTAACACAGCACGCACACACACTAACTCCTGCAGATGGCTGGATTTGTTAGAGAACAGCACTGAGAAGAACACACTATCCCTGCCTATTTTTCCTCTATCCCTACATTTTCCCCACAAGCAAAGGGTGAGAAGAATACACTATCCCTGCCTATTTTTCCTCTTTCCCTAGAATTTCCCCACAAAGTAATGATTCAAATACACTGTGTACATGTACAGTACACTATCACTGTTCCTAACGCCGGAATACACTACACGAGGCCGCTGGCGGGGCGGCCTTATATAGTGTGGGGCGTTTACTAAACCCCCTGAGCTATAATTGGCCACAGGCATCCTGCCTGTGGCCAATTATTGCTCTCCTCGCCACTGGCTCTATGATTGGCCAAGCATGCGGGGTCACAGTGCATGCTTGGCCAATCATCAGCCAGCAATGCACTGCGACTGGCACAGTGCATTGTGGACCGTTCGCATCACACGAATTTGGCCCATCCCTACTCAGCATAGGCAGACTTCAAGGGATCCCACATCCAAAGAAAAATCAACCAGTTACATCAGCATCAGGTGCTTGATAGCTGCTGATCCAAGACTGATTAATTTTTATTAATGTGAGCCTATCAACGGAGTCTGTGGACAGGCACACTCTATGATCCATTACAAACCCTCCAGCAGCACTGAATGTGCGTTCAGAAAGAACGCTGGATGCAGGACAGGCCAGTAGCTCAATCGCATATTGAGCAAGTTCTGGCCAGTGGTCCATCCTTAAGACCCAGTAACCCAGTGCATGGTCTGTTGGAAAGGTCTCCAAGTCTGCTTTTGCCCCTAGATATTCCTGCACCATGTAATGCAGATGCTGGCGATGGTTGCTTGAACCGATCAGACCTTGCCGCTGAGGACTGAAAAATGATCTAAAGGCATCGGTCAGCCGGCCACCTTCTCCACCGCTCTTCCTCTGACTGAATGAAGCCTCAGCAACACGTCAAGCACCAGGAAATTGTAACCTCCCAGGGTGTAAGTGCTTACCTTGGTTGGAGTCCATAGTGCAGAGTAGGGATGAGCCGAACGGACCGAAAGTTTGCACAAACGTTAGAACCCTATTAGTTACAACGTTCAAAATTTAAAGTGCTAATCATAACGGCCAATATGCATGTTATTGTCATATAAAAGGTTTGGGGACCCGGGTCCTGCCCCAGGGGACGTGTATCAATGCAAAAAGAAGTTTTAAAAACTGAAGTTTTTTCTGGAGCAGTCATTTTAATGATGCATAAAGTGAAAAAAAATAAGTGAAATATTCCTTTAACCACTTGCCGACCGGCGCACGACGATATACGTCGACAGAATGGCACGTACAGGCAGGAGGGCGTATATATACGTCCCTCCTTTAGCCTGTCCGTGCCATCGGGAGCGCGCCGGGCGCGGCGCGCTCCCGCGCCGGTCGGGACCCCCCGTGAGTCCGGCCGCGGTCCCCGCGGACTCGATCGCCGCGGGGACTCCCGCGATCGTCTCACGGAGCGGCTAAACGGGGAGATGCCGAGATAAACAGCATCTCCCCGTTCTGCCTAGCAACTAGTGACGCCGATCTCTGCTCCCTGTGATTGGAGCAGAGATCAGCATTCACTAGCTGACAGCCACGCCCCCCCACAGTAAAAAAAACACCCCTAGGCCTACTTAACCCCTACACTGCCACCTTGTGGTTAACTCCTAAACTGCCAGTGTCATTTATACAGAAATCAATGCATTTAAATGCATTAATTGCTGTAAAAATGACAATGGTCCCAAAAATGTGTCAAAAATGTCCGATGTGTCCGCCATAATGTCGCAGTCACAAAAAAAATCGCAGATCTCCGCCATTAATAATAAAAAAAAAATTATTAATAAAAATGCTATAAAACTATCCCCTATCTTGTAAACGCTATAACTTCTGCGCAAACCGATCAATAATCGCTTATTGCGATTTTTTTTACCAAAAATATGTAGAAGAATACGTATCGGCCTAAACTGAGGAAAAAAAAAAAAATGTTTTTTTATATATTTTTGGGGGATATTTATTATAGCAAAAAATAAAAAATAATGCATTTTTTTCAAAATTGTCGCTCTATTTTTGTTTATAGCGCAAAAAATAAAAACCGCAGGGGCGATGAAATACCACCAAAAGAAAGCTCTATTTGTGGGAAAAAAAGGACGTCAATTTTGTTTGGGAGCCACGTCGCACGACCGCGCAATTGTCAGTTAAAGCAACGCAGTGCCGAATCGCAAAAAGGGGCCTGGTCCTTTGGCTGCAAATTGGTCCGGTCTGAAAGTGGTTAAATATGGTACCTGGGGGTGTCTAAAGTATGCATGTGAAGTGGCATGTGTTTCCCGTGTTTAGAACTGTCCCTGCAAAAAATGACATTTGTAAAGGAAAAAAAGAAGCCATTTAAAACTGCTTGCGGCTTTAATGTCATGTCTTGTCCTGGCAATATGGATGAAAATCTTTGAGAAAAATGGCATGGCTACCCAATCACGCCCCCCCCCCCCTCCTCCACCCCAGCCCATTACCAGCCCCTTTTGGGTCTTGTATGGATATTAAGGGGAACCCCGCACCCAAAATAAAACCCTATACCTACAACCCTATATACTCTGAACAGCAGTATACAGGTGGTGCAAACAAGACAGGGACTGTAGGTTTGTTCTTAAGTAGAATCTGTTTGTAATTTTGAACAGGTAAATTTGCCCCTGTAATATTTGTTTTGCTGTCTGTGCACCTGTTCAGAACATTTCACCTCACTTTCCGTCCCAATGACAAATGTTTTTGGAAAAGTGGGTTTTTTATTGTAACAAGGATTGGTGATAAAGCATCAGTAGAGAGGAGATACCTTTTTCCCAAATTAAATTTAACAGGATAGAATTTTCCTTCCTAGGGGTAGATTTCCTCTCGCTTCCTGTTTTCGCCTTCCGTTTGCAAGTAGGAGTCGTTTTTAAGTTGGATGTTTGAAAATAGGGGCCTGCCGTATATACTCTGCAAAAATTTGCCCCATTAGATGTTGGTGTTGCCACAACACTGTAAGCCCTCACAGCTACTCTTGGTGAGCGCTGGAACGCCCTGCTGTGAACTATTATATCAGGAATTGTAATTACATGCCATTATTGAACAGTGTTAGGAAAAATTGGGCCTTTGGTGGTGGTGGACGCTTTTGCCACAACACTGTAAGCCCTCACAGTTACTCTTGTTGGGCGCAGGAATGGGCCCTGCTGTGAATTATTGGATCAAGATTTGCAATTACATGCCCCTGTTAAACAGGGGCTGAAAAATTGTGCCTTAGGCACTGGTGCTGGTACCACAATACTGCAACCCCTCACAGATACTGTACTTGGAGCACAGCAATGAGACCTGTTGCAAAGCATTGCATAAAAAATTGTAATTACACGCCCCTGTTAAACAGGGGCTGAAAAATTGGGCCTTAGCCACTGGTGGTGGCACCCAGAAACAAAATTGTTCTTCCAAGCAATCATCGGGATCATTGAGGAGGAAGAGGATAGTCAGTCAACATAACAGGACAGTCACTCAGCATCAGCATAGGCAGTCTTGAAGGGATGTGACATTTCAAAATAAATTATTCAGTTATATCAGCTTCAGGTGACTGGTAGCTGGTGGTGATCCAAGACTGATTCATCTTTATGTAGGTCAGTCGATCAACCGAGTCAGTGGACAGACACACCCTGTGATCGGGGACAGCCTCCAGCAGCACTGAATGTGCGTTTGGAAAGAACGCTGGATGCAGGACAGGCCAGTAGCTCAATTGCATACTGTGCAAGCTCTGGCCAGTGATCCATCCTCGAGACCCAGTAAGCCAGAGGATTTTCGGTGGGAAAGGTGTCCAAGTCTGACCTTGCCCATAGGTATTCCTGCACCATGTATATCAGACGCTGGCGATGGTTGCTGGAACTGATCATACCTTGGGGCTGCGCACTAAAAAATTGTCTGAACGCATGGGTCAGACGTCCACCTTCCCCACCGCTCCTTTTGCTACTGACCGAAGCCTCAGCAACTCGTCGTCCAGGACCAGGAGTTTGTAACCTCCCAGTCTCTGGGAACGCGTTGCACAGACCTTTCTGCAAGGCCTCCCGGAGATGTCTCATCCTCTGCTCCCTCTGCGACGGCAAGATAAGGTCCGCAAACTTACCCTTGTACCGTGGAGAGTGGCCAGCCGGTAATGGTCCATCTCCTTGATCCGAAGAATACGAGGATCCTTCCGCAGGCTTTGCAGGATCAGGGAGGCCATACAACGTTGGTTAGCTGAGGCATTCAGTCCTGAGTCTTTTGGGTCACTGAGGACGACATGATCCGCAGCCACCTCCTCCAAGCCACGTACAAGTCCACCGGTTGCTTGAGACTGTTAATCATCCCTAAAAGACTGCTGCTGCTGATGCTAAGTGCCAGGCCCCACCTCCATGCTGACACAATCCTCCTCCTCCTCCTCATCCTCTTCCTGTGTGATGGGTGGGAGAGAAGGAACACTGGATAAAGGGGGCCTTGAGAGGCAAGGAAGTCCTCCTTTTCCTGCCTCTGTTATGCCTCAAGTGCCCTGTCCATTATTCCATGCAGCGTATGCTCCAACAGGTGGACAAGAGGTACAGTTTCACTGATGCATGCACTGTCACTGCTCACCATCCTCGTGGCCTCCTCAAATGGTGACAGGACAGTGCATGCGTCCCTGATCATGCTCCACTGGCGTGGGGAAAAAAATCCGAGCTCCCCTGACCCTGTCCTGGTGCCGTAGTCTTGATGGCCCTCTGCTGCATTTGCAGTCGCTGCAGCATGGCCAACGTTGAGTTGGTTGAGTCGGTTCTTGGGCAGGTTATACTCCTTTTGCAGCTCAGCCAGCCGAGCACTGGCATTATATGATCGGCGGAAATGCACACAGACTTTCCTGGCCTGCCTCAGGACATCCTGTAAGCCTGGGTACCTGCCCAAGAACCGCTGCACCACCAGGTTAAGGACGTGAGCCATACAGGGCACATGGGTCAGCTGTCCCTGTCGCAGGGCAGAGAGGAGGTTGGTGCCATTGTCACAAACCACCATTCCTGGCTTAAGCTGGCGTGGCATCAACCACCTCTCGGCCTGCCCCTGCAGAGCTGACAGAACCTCTTCCCCAGTGTGGCTCCTGTCCCCCAAACACACCAGCGCAAGCACGGCATGGCATTTTTTTGCCTGCCTACTTGCGTAGCCCCTTGGACGCCTACGGAGCACCGCTGGTTCCGAGGACAGAGCACTCGAAGAGGCCATGGAAGAAGAAGAGGAGGGGTGGAGGAGAGAGGTGTGTCACAACCAGTAGTAGCATTTTGGAGGAATGGTGGCGGAACAACCTCCAACACTACTGCACCTTGTCCTGCATCCTTCCCAGCTGCCAAAAGAGTGACCCAATGGGCCGTGAAAGACAGGTAACGTCCCTGTCCATGCCTGCTGGACCATGAGTCAGCGGTAATATGCACCTTACCACTGACCGCCCTGTCTAGCGAGGCATGGACATTGCCTTCCACATGCCGGAAGAGAGCCGGAATCGCCTTCCGTGAGCGTTTGGGTACCTGCCACTGAGGAACCGCACATTGAACAAACTCACAGAAGGGGGCCGAGTCTATCAACTGAAAAGGCAGCAGTTGAAGTGCTAGCAATTTAGCCAAGCTAGCATTCAACCGCTGGGCATGTGGATGGCTGGGAGTTAACTTATTTTGACGGTCCAGCAGCTGGGGCAGGGAAATTTGCCTGGTACAATCGGACATCGGTGTACTGCTAGCATAGTGCCCGCAAGTACTTGGCTGTGACACACCTAATTCTACACCTTCATTCCTCTCAGTGCAGCTTTCAGAGAGGACTGAAGGTATAGTGGGGTTGGAGATCCCAGCTGATGAGGAGCAAGGAGAGGTCCGCTTTGTTCTTTGGTGTGGGCCTTTAATGTGCGCTTGCCAACGAGCTGCAAGGTCAACATATGTCTGGTCATGCTTGTGGTGCCCACGCGGCTGATGTTTTGGCCACGCGAGATACGCTTGAGACATATGTTGCAAATAGCAGCGGTGTGATCTGATGCACTCATCTCAAAAAAGGCCCACACCAAAGAACTTTTGTAATAACGTGCAGAGGCAGCGCCCTGAACAGGTGGAGCTCTGCGGTGTGATTCAGCTGGTGTGCTGGCCCCCGGCGGGCATCCTGCCTCGTTGGAGATGTGCCGCCTCCTCCTCTCTCCGTTCAGGCACCCACATGGCGTCAGTGAACTCATCATCCCCTCCCTCTTCACCACTGGAGCAAACCTGGCAGTAAGCTGCAGCTGGTGGAACACGACGGCCAGATTGCTGTCCTTGAGCATCCCCTCTCTCTGCGCTCACGCTACTGCCTTCCTCTAGCTGGGTATCATCATCCAAGCCTTCAAAACACTGGGCATCCAGGGTAAGGTGGTTTAGTGTGCTGTGCTATAGTCACACAGCACACACACACACTAACTCCTGCAGATGGCTGGCTGGCTGCCTTAGATGACAACAGGGCAGAAGGGCAGATACAGGGTAAAGTGGTTTAGTGTGCTGTGCTATACTCACACAGCACACACACACACTAACTCCTGCAGATGGCTACCTTAGATGACAACAGGGCAGAAGGGCAGATACAGGGTAAGGTGGTTTAGTGTGCTGTGCTATAGTCACACAGCACACGCACACTAACTCCTGCAGATGGCTGGATTGGTAGAGAACAGGGCAGATACAGGGTAAGGTGGTTTAGTGTGCTGTGCTATACTCACACAGCACACAGACACACTCACTCCTGCAGATGGCTGGATTGGTAGAGAACAGGGCAGATACAGGGTAAGGTGGTTTAGTGTGCTACTGCTGTGCTATACTAACACAGCACGCACACACACTAACTCCTGCAGATGGCTGGATTTGTTAGAGAACAGCACTGAGAAGAACACACTATCCCTGCCTATTTTTCCTCTATCCCTACATTTTCCCCACAAGCAAAGGGTGAGAAGAATACACTATCCCTGCCTATTTTTCCTCTTTCCCTAGAATTTCCCCACAAAGTAATGATTCAAATACACTGTGTACATGTACAGTACACTATCACTGTTCCTAACGCCGGAATACACTACACGAGGCCGCTGGCGGGGCGGCCTTATATAGTGTGGGGCGTTTACTAAACCCCCTGAGCTATAATTGGCCACAGGCATCCTGCCTGTGGCCAATTATTGCTCTCCTCGCCACTGGCTCTATGATTGGCCAAGCATGCGGGGTCACAGTGCATGCTTGGCCAATCATCAGCCAGCAATGCACTGCGACTGGCACAGTGCATTGTGGACCGTTCGCATCACACGAATTTGGCCCATCCCTACTCAGCATAGGCAGACTTCAAGGGATCCCACATCCAAAGAAAAATCAACCAGTTACATCAGCATCAGGTGCTTGATAGCTGCTGATCCAAGACTGATTAATTTTTATTAATGTGAGCCTATCAACGGAGTCTGTGGACAGGCACACTCTATGATCCATTACAAACCCTCCAGCAGCACTGAATGTGCGTTCAGAAAGAACGCTGGATGCAGGACAGGCCAGTAGCTCAATCGCATATTGAGCAAGTTCTGGCCAGTGGTCCATCCTTAAGACCCAGTAACCCAGTGCATGGTCTGTTGGAAAGGTCTCCAAGTCTGCTTTTGCCCCTAGATATTCCTGCACCATGTAATGCAGATGCTGGCGATGGTTGCTTGAACCGATCAGACCTTGCCGCTGAGGACTGAAAAATGATCTAAAGGCATCGGTCAGCCGGCCACCTTCTCCACCGCTCTTCCTCTGACTGAATGAAGCCTCAGCAACACGTCAAGCACCAGGAAATTGTAACCTCCCAGGGTGTAAGTGCTTACCTTGGTTGGAGTCCATAGTGCAGAGTAGGGATGAGCCGAACGGACCGAAAGTTTGCACAAACGTTAGAACCCTATTAGTTACAACGTTCAAAATTTAAAGTGCTAATCATAACGGCCAATATGCATGTTATTGTCATATAAAAGGTTTGGGGACCCGGGTCCTGCCCCAGGGGACGTGTATCAATGCAAAAAGAAGTTTTAAAAACTGAAGTTTTTTCTGGAGCAGTCATTTTAATGATGCATAAAGTGAAAAAAAATAAGTGAAATATTCCTTTAACCACTTGCCGACCGGCGCACGACGATATACGTCGACAGAATGGCACGTACAGGCAGGAGGGCGTATATATACGTCCCTCCTTTAGCCTGTCCGTGCCATCCGGAGCGCGCCGGGAGCGGCGCGCTCCCGCGCCGGGAGCGGCGCGCTCCCGCGCCGGGAGCGGCGCGCTCCCGCGCCGGTCGGGACCCCCGTGAGTCCGGCCGCGGTCCCCGCGGACTCGATCGCCGCGGGGACTCCCGCGATCGTCTCACGGAGCGGCTAAACGGGGAGATGCCGAGATAAACAGCATCTCCCCGTTCTGCCTAGCAACTAGTGACGCCGATCTCTGCTCCCTGTGATTGGAGCAGAGATCAGCATTCACTAGCTGACAGCCACGCCCCCCCCCCCCCACAGTAAAAAAAACACCCCTAGGCCTACTTAACCCCTACACTGCCACCTTGTGGTTAACTCCTAAACTGCCAGTGTCATTTATACAGAAATCAATGCATTTAAATGCATTAATTGCTGTAAAAATGACAATGGTCCCAAAAATGTGTCAAAAATGTCCGATGTGTCCGCCATAATGTCGCAGTCACAAAAAAAATCGCAGATCTCCGCCATTAATAATAAAAAAAAATTATTAATAAAAATGCTATAAAACTATCCCCTATCTTGTAAACGCTATAACTTCTGCGCAAACCGATCAATAATCGCTTATTGCGATTTTTTTTACCAAAAATATGTAGAAGAATACGTATCGGCCTAAACTGAGGAAAAAAAATGTTTTTTTATATATTTTTGGGGGATATTTATTATAGCAAAAAATAAAAAATAATGCATTTTTTTCAAAATTGTCGCTCTATTTTTGTTTATAGCGCAAAAAATAAAAACCGCAGGGGCGATGAAATACCACCAAAAGAAAGCTCTATTTGTGGGAAAAAAAGGACGTCAATTTTGTTTGGGAGCCACGTCGCACGACCGCGCAATTGTCAGTTAAAGCGACGCAGTGCCGAATCGCAAAAAGGGGCCTGGTCCTTTGGCTGCAAATTGGTCCGGTCTGAAAGTGGTTAAATATGGTACCTGGGGGTGTCTAAAGTATGCATGTGAAGTGGCATGTGTTTCCCGTGTTTAGAACTGTCCCTGCACAAAATGACATTTGTAAAGGAAAAAAAGAAGCCATTTAAAACTGCTTGCGGCTTTAATGTCATGTCTTGTCCTGGCAATATGGATGAAAATCTTTGAGAAAAATGACATGGTTACCCCATCACCCCCCCCCCCCCCACCCCCAGCCCATTACCAGCCCCTTTGGGTCTTGTATGGATATTAAGTGGAACCCCGCACCCAATATAAAACCCTATACCTACAACCCTATATACTCTGAACAGCAGTATACAGGCGGTGCAAACAAGACAGGGACTGTAGGTTTGTTCTTAAGTAGAATCTGTTTGTAATTTTGAACAGGTACATTTTTAAGTGTAGCTCCTTTCAAAAAAATCTATTTTTACTCTTTTTGGAGAACATAGCTAAGGGTTATTACCCCTGTAACATTTGTTTTGCTGTCTGTGCACCTGTTCAGAACATTTCACCTCACTTTCCGTCCCAATGAAAAATGTTTTTGGAAAAGTGTTTTTTTTTATTGAAACAAGGATTGGTGATAAAGCATCAGTAGAGAGGGAGAGAGTTAAATCAAACAAGATAGAATTTTCCTTCCTAGGGGTAGATTTCCTCTCACTTCCTGTTTTGGCCTTCCGATTGCAAGTAGGAGTCGTTTCTAAGTTGGATGTTTGAAAGTAGGGGCCTGCCGTATATACTCTGCAAAAATTTGCCCCATTAAATGTTGGTGTTGCCACAACACTGTAAGCCCTCACAGCTACTCTTGGTGGGCGCTGGAACGCCCTGCTGTGAACTATTATATCAGGAATTGTAATTACATGCCGTTATTGAACAGTGTTAGGAAAAATTGGGCCTTTGGTGGTGGTGCTACAACACTGTAAGCCCTCACAGTTACTCTTGGTGGGCGCAGGAATGGGCCCTGCTGTGAATTATTAGATCAAGAATTGTAATTGCATGCACCTGTTGCATGCGCCTTTGGTGGTGGTGGTGGACGCTGTTGCCACAACACTGTAAGCCCTCACAGTTACTCTTGGTGGGCGCAGGAATGGGCCCTGCTGTGAATTATTAGATCAAGAATTGTAATTGCATGCCCCTGTTGAACAGGGACAGAAAAATTGGGCCTTTGGCGGTGGTGGTGGACAGTGTTGCCACAACACTGTAAGCCCTCCCAGTTACTCTTGTTGGGCGCAGGCATGGGCCCTGCTGTGAATTATTAGATTTTCAATTACATGCACTGGTGCTGGTGCCACCACACTGCAACCCCTCACAGATACTGTACTTGGAGCACAGCAATGAGACCTGTTGCAAAAGCATTGCATAAAAATTGTAATTACACGGCCCTGTTAAACAGGGGCTGAAAAATTGTGCCTTAGGCACTGGTGCTGGTACCACAACACTGCAACCCCTCACAGATACTGTACTTGGAGCACAGCAATGAGACCTGTTGCAAAGCATTGCATAAAAAATTGTAATTACACGCCCCTGTTAAACAGGGGCTGAAAAATTGGGCCTTAGCCACTGGTGGTGGCACCCAGAAACAAAAATGTTCTTCCAAGCAATAATCAGGATCATTGAGGAGGAAGAGGATAGTCAGTCAACATAACAGGACAGTCACTCAGCATCAGCATAGGCAGTCTTGAAGGGATGTGACATTTAAAAATAAATTATTCAGTTATATCAGCTTCAGGTGACTGGTAGCTGGTGGTGATCCAAGACTGATTCATCTTTATGAAGGTCAGTCAATCAACCGAGTCAGTGGACAGGCGCACCCTGTGATCGGTGACAGCCTCCAGCAGCACTGAATGTGCGTTCAGAAAGAACGCTGGATGCAGGACAGGCCAGTAGCTCAATTGCATACTGTGCAAGCTCTGGCCAGTGATCCATCCTCAAGACCCAGTAAGCCAGAGGATTTTCGGTGGGAAAGGTGTCCACGTCTGACCTTGCCCCTAGGTATTCCTGCACCATGTATCTCAGACGCTGGCGATGGTTGCTGGAACCGATCATACCTTGGGGCTGCGGACTAAAAAATTGTCTGAACGCATGGGTCAGGCATCCACCTTCCCCACGGCTCCTTCTGCTACTGACCGAAGCCTCAGCAACTCGTTGTCCAGGACCAAGAGTTTGTAACCTCCCAGTCTCTGGGAAGGCGTTGCACAGACCTTTCTGCAAGGCCTACCGGAGATGTCTCATCCTCTGCTCCCTCTGCGACGGCAAGATAAGGTCCGCAACCTTACCCTTGTACCGTGGATACAGGAGAGTGGTCAGCCAGTAATGGTCCATCTCCTTGATCCGAAGAATACGAGGATCCTTCCGCAGGCTTTGCAGGATCAGGGAGGCCATGCAAAGTAGGTTAGCTGAGGCATTCGGTCCGGAGTCTTCTGGGTCACTGAGGACGACATGATCCGCAGCCACCTCCTCCCAGCCACGTACAAGTCCACCGGTTTCTTTGGACTGTAAATCATCCCTAAAAGACTGCTGCTGCTGATGCTGAGTGCCAGGCTCCACCTCCATGCTGACACAATCCTCCTCCTCCTCATCATCATCCTCTTCCTGTGTGATGGGTGGGAGAGAAGGAACACTGTCTGAATAAAGGGGGCCTCGAGAGGCAAGGAAGCCTTCCTCTTCCTGCCTCTGTTCTGCCTCAAGTGCCCTTTCCATTATTCCATGCAGCATATGCTCCAACAGGTGGACAAGAGGTACAGTGTCACTGATGCATGCACTGTCACTGCTCACCATCCTCGTGGCCTCCTCAAATGGTGACAGGACAGTGCATGCATCCCTGATCATGCTCCACTGGTGTGGTGAAAAAAATCTGAGCTCCCCTGACCCTGTCCTGGTGCCGTAGTCGCACAGGTACTCATTGATGGCCCTCTGCTGCGTGTGCAGTTGCTGCAGCATGGCCAACGTTGAGTTCCACCTGGTGGGCATGACACATATAAGGCGGTTCTTGGGCAGGTTCAACTCCTTTTGCAGCTCAGCCAGCCGAGCACTGGCATTATATGATCGGCGGAAATGCACACAGACTTTCCTGGCCTGCCTCAGGACATCCTGTCAGCCTGGGTACCTGCCCAAGAACCGCTGCACCACCAGGTTAAGGACGCAAGCCATACAGGGCACATGGGTCAGCTGTCCCTGTCGCAGGGCAGAGAGGAGGTTGGAGCCATTGTCACAAACCACCATTCCTGGCTTAAGCTGGCGTGGCGTCAACCACCTCTCGGCCTGCCCCTGCAGAGCTGACAGAACCTCTGCCCCAGTGTGGCTCCTGTCCCCAAAACACACCAGTGCAAGCACGGCATGGCATCTCTTTGCCTGTGTACTTGCGTAGCCCCTTGGACGCCTGCGGAGCACCGCTGGTTCCGAGGACAGAGCACTCGAAGAGGCCATAGAGGAAGAAGAAGAGGAGGGGGGTGGAGGAGAGAGGTGTGTCACAACCAGTAGTAGCATTTTGGAGGAATGGTGGCGGAACAACCTCCAACACTACTGCACCTTGTCCTGCATCCTTCCCAGCTGCCAAAAGAGTGACCCAATGGGCCGTGAAAGATAGGTAACGTCCCTGTCCATGCCTGCTGGACCATGAGTCAGCGGTAATATGCACCTTACCGCTGGCCGCCCTGTCCAGCGAGGCCAAGACATTGCCTTCCACATGCCGGTAGAGAGCCGGAATCGCCTTCCGTGAGAAAAAAGTGGCGTTTGGGAACCTGCCACTGAGGAACCGCACATTGCACAAACTCACGGAAGGGGGCCGAGTCTACCAACTGAAAAGGCAGCAGTTGAAGTGCTAGCAATTTAGCCAAGCTAGCATTCAACCGCTGGGCATGTGGATTGCTGGGAGTGAACTTCTTTCGACGGTCCAGCAGCTGGGGCAGGGAAATTTGCCTGGTACAATTGGACGTCGGTGTACTGCTAGCAGAGTGCCCGCAAGTACTTGGCTGTGACACACCTAATTCTACACCTTCATTCCTCTCAGTGCAGCTTTCAGAGAGGACTGAAGGTATAGTGGGGTTGGAGATCCCAGCTGATGAGGAGCAAGGAGAGGTCCGCTTTGTTCTTTGGTGTGGGTCTTTAAGGTGCGCTTGCCAACGAGCTGCATGGCAGGTCAACATATGTCTGGTCATGCTTGTGGTGCCCACGCGGCTGATGTTTTGGCCACGCGAGATACGCTTGAGACATATGTTGCAAATAGCAGCGGTGCGATCTGATGCACTCGTCTCAAAAAAGGCCCACACCAAAGAACTTTTGTAATAACGCACTGAGGCCGCGCCCTGCACAGGCGGAGCTCTGCGGTGTGATTCAGTTGGTGTGCTGCCCTCAAGCTGGCCCCTGGAGGGCATCCTGCCTCGTTGGAGATGTGCCGTCGCCTCCTCCTCTCTCCGTTCAGGCACCCACGTGGAGTTAGTGACCTCATCATCCCCTCCCTCTTCACCACTGGAGCAAACCTGGCAGTAAGCTGCAGCTGGTGGAACATGACTGCCAGATTGCTGTCCTTGAGCATCCCCTCTCTCTTCGCTCACGCTACTGCCTTCCTCTAGCTGGGTATCATCATCGGAGCCTTCAAAACGCTGGGCATCCTCCTGGAGCATGTACCCAACACTGTGCTCAAACAGTTCGGGGGACTCCTCAGGAGGACATGGTGGGTCTAGGGAAGGTGTGACTGAGTATGCGTTGGCAGCTACTTTGCCAGTACCCTGAGCTTGGGTGAGAGAGGATGAGGAGGGCTTGATCATCCACTCTACCAAGCCTTCAGCATGATGCGGCTCAACATGTCCAGCTGCCGAAAATAAGGACAGGCGTGTCCCATGGCCACGTGCTGATGACGATGCACCGCGTCCACGACCAGCATTGTCTCTAGACACAGAGCCTGCTTGCCCTGTTTTCTTGGCTCGTGACTGTCTGCCTCTCCTTGTTGGCCTTCCAGACATTGTAATGGCCTGCAGGGAGATGGGAAAAACAGCTATTGGGTAGTGTATATTGTGCTGGAGTCACATAACACACACACTAAATCCTGCAGATGGCTGGATTAATGGAGAACTGCACAAAATGGTAGATACAGGTGCAGGTTTATACTGTGCTGTGCTGGCTGGACTCACACAGCACAAACACTAACTCCTGCAGATGGCTGTATTTATAGAGAAATCACACAGAAATCAATGATCAATAGTTCACAGTTCCACTGCCCCTGCCTGCCTATCAATCCTCTTTCCCTGCACTTTGCCCACACAGTAATCGGCGGCCTTATATAGTGTGGGGCGTGTACTAAACCCCCTGAGCTATAATTGGCCACAGGCAGGATTATGACTCTCCTCGCTGCTGGCGCTATGATTGGCCAAGCATGCGGGGTCACAGTGCATGCTTGGCCAATCATCAGCCAGCAATGCACTGCGACTGGCGCAGTGCATTGCAGACCGTTCGCATCACACGAATTTGATGCGAACGGCCCCCAGATTTCTGGACTTCGAACACCGGGCCCATCCCTACTCCTGACTCAGTGCAGCCTGGGATTTGCAGTCCTGTCCCCTTACACAGTCAATCAGGCTGCCTTGTGTTTAGACTTTATATTCCACACTTCTCTGCTGCTGTTTCCTGGTGATTGGCTCTCAGCCTCTTCCAATAGGGAGACTACAAAGAAAGCAGTTCTGTGTCTCTGTGTGTGTGTGTGTGAGAAGAGAGGAAGGGGGGTGAAAAAGCCCACGCAGCTGCTAGAAGGCAGCTCTCTCCCTCATGGATTCAATCAGCCTGGAGAGGTCCCTGCTACATAAATAAAGTAAAAACCTGTGCAAATTCATGTAATCATACAATATTTTGTGCTCAATATAGTGTTCTCTGCAAGTCCACTGCTTCCACTTTGCATCTACTTCAATTAACTTATTTTTCCAAGAAAAAATATGTCCACAAAATAATGAAAAGTTGATAAGGTGTAAAGTTCTCGGTGCTCCAAACTGTGGCAGCTGTAGTGTAGCCACGGCCTTCTTCCACCTCCTCCACACGTGATGGTGAGGGCGCCCCCTTAGTGGTGCTTCCCCACTCACCAGAGCAATATGACTCCCAGCTTTTCATCTACCAGAGTCACCAACATCCTTCACACTCTCCTCACCTCCGATGGCAAAGGAACTGGATCCTCCTCGCTCACTCTTCATACACACTCAGGAGCTCTGCGTCTTCATACACACTCAGAGCTCCTCCTCTTCATACACACTCAGAGCTCCTCCTCTTCATACACACTCAGAGCTCCTCCTCTTCATACACACTCAGGGCTCCGCCTCTTCATACACACTCAGGGATCCGCCTCTTCATACACACTCAGGGATCCGCCTCTTCATACACACTCAGGAGCTCCTCCTCTTCATACACACTCAGGGATCCGCCTCTACATACACACTCAGGGATCCGCCTCTTCATACACACTCAGGAGCTCCGCCTTTTAATACACACTCAGGGAGGAGAGAAAGAGGAAGGATATACAGTACATACACACACAGTACAAGGACGTGTTCACACTACAAGATGTTTCTTGAGCTGCAGTTCCTCTGAGCTCCACAAGGTGGTGAGCTCACCTCTTCCCAGTCAGGAAGTCTCTATGGAATATAGACAGGAAGTGATGTCAGTTACAGACAGGAAGTTCCATTTGGAAGGACGTAGTGAGAAGACACTGCAGGATCTGGCAGCGGAGGAGGTAATATTTATATTAACCCCTTCAGGGAGGATCAGTTGATGATTAATATATCTTGCTTCCAAATCTGGCCATAAATGGTTCAGTTTTATCGTTCAGCCAGCGGGATGAGAGGAAAGAACTGAAGTGATTCCCCCATCCACACATTGGAGGGGGATGGGGGAATCCTCCCCACTGCACTATTGTATTCTGACAATGGGGGGCGCTCCTCCGCTCTCAGAATACACAGATCAGTGATGAAGCTATTGGCTGCAGCCGCTGATCGAGTGACTTTTATCCGGCAGTGACCACACATGGATGGAAATGTGACCGATCCCTGCTGAACCAGCTGAATTTCCATGTCTCTATGGTCACCATAAGTGACTTCCTCCCCTCCCCCTCATCTCCTTCATTATGTAAGTCATGCTGAGATAATCTCCCATTGGCTGGATCTCCTCCTCATCTCTCCTCCATATCCTCTTACACAGCTTTTCTCCACACCTGCAGTGATCCTGGGGGGTGGAAACTTGGCACCAGCACTCAGAAAAATCCATCCCCACCATTAGGAGCTCTGGAGAAATTGTCTGCTATTTACACTCCATTCCTCCGCACGTCACCTGATCACATGAGAGCTTACTACACAGATTCCTGACAGATTTCTGTATGGTAAAGGTCAAAGTTCACTCTTCAGTTTAGGAGCGGTAGGACACACCCAGGAACAATGATTCAAATCTCCCCATCCAAATATCCCCACATCCAGAGTCAATATGTCCTATGACATCACACTGACCTCACAGCTCCTCCTCCCATTGCCTCTCCATCTGGATTTTTTTGTACTGATGCTCTTAGGATGTGGGTGGACCCTTGGCATCCTCACTAGCAAAGTGGGACTGTTGGTCCTGCATTGTAGGTAAAGACATCAGAATGCCTGCAACAAGCTTTTAACCTGAATAGTGTGGGGGTCCTGTGTGAGTAAATTATACCTCAGCCCAAAATGGTGCCTTAGTAAAATGGAGACTTGAATGATGAGGTGAGGAGGATTCTGGGAATATCATTTGATTTTGCTCTTTGTATTCAGATCTAGAGTTTTCCTCCTGTGAAGTCTGGAGATCATATGACCATCACATTGCCTCCACCTCCCTCCCTGATAGAATAGAGAAATACAAAGAAGATTCTAGAAGTCCCCAGAGAGATGATGGAGGAGAGGTGAGCGGTGCTGGGAATTCTGGGACATTATCCAGTAACAGACAAGGGATGTGTCTGGATGGTGACTGTATCATTGTGTGTGTCAGGTTCCTATAAGGTGTCAGGATGTCACTGTCTATTTCTCCATGGAGGAGTGGGAGTATTTAGAAGGACACAAGGATCTCTACAAGGACGTCATGATGGACAATCAGCCGCCCCTCACATCACCGGGTAAGAGGAGACTTTATTGTAAAGGAGAGAGCAGTACGGAGGCTCCACCTAGATCCCCCATCATCTGATAAACACATAGAAACAATGTATTCAGTCAGTGTGTGTGTTTCCTACAGATGGATCCAGTAATGGGAACCCACCAGAGAGATGTCCCCGTCCTCTGTATTCCCGGGATTCCACACAGGAAGGTCACACCATCCCCCACCATCATCAGGTAGATGATTGACAATTATTGGTAGCTCTGATTTATACACAGCATGATTGTTACAATGAATGTTTTATTATATATTCAGAGTGGAAACCTCGGAGATGATGATAATATTGTTGTTAAAGAAGAGTATAAACAGGAGGATGAGGAGTATGGAGTGATGGAGGAGTTTTCAGAAGGACACAAGGATATGATGGAGCCACCAAAGACCAGGAACCCACCAGAGAGATGTCCCCGTCCTCTGTATTCCTGGGATTCCACACAGGAAGATCACACCATCCCCCACTGTTACAAGGTTGGTGGGATGGAGCATCTATAACATTGGATTTTTTATTTATGTGACCTTATCATTTTTAGATGATATTTTCTCCAATTTTCTTGATTTAGAGTGGAGATCCAATCGATATAGAATTTGAGGTTAAAGCAGAAGAAGAAGAGAGGTATGTGAGGGATGATCAGCAGTCTATGGAGGAGGATGGAATAACGGGGACATTTATAGAGGACACTCCTACAGAGATCAGCACAGGTGGGTCATTAACACTAAATACATCCCTCCACCCATACTGCTCACTGATTGGTCCAGAGTAGGGCGGGACTGGGTGATATCAGCCTGTAATACTCTGGTCACTTTCCTGAGCTGTGTTCCCCATCCTGTATTTCTCTCGGATAATCTTCCTTCTCTGTGCTGCAGACACAATTTATGTGTCTAGACTGGATTTATGGAGATTCTGGGGCTCAGCTGGAGGAAATGTTGATTTTTTTACCATAGTTGTTACTCAACCTAGCCACCTGGCATATGTACTTTGAGTCCTCTGTCCCATACCTGGGTTTAGGAAGATCTCTGACAGAACAATTCTCTAAGGATTACTTGCTGGCTGTGCTGGATGGAGGGATATGTCCAGGGCTGCTGATAAGCCAGTACAACTGGCCCTGTTGTACCGGGCCCGGGCAATCTGGACAGAGAATGAAAGAATGCAGAATATGAAATAAAGTCACTCAGCCAGCACACCACCCACCCCCCCTCGGCTCCGCTCTGACTTAACTGAGGGTTTTTTCTACTTTTTGGTTAACTCAGTACTGATGTTCTTGTGGGTGTGTAGGAGACACTATTTCTTCTATTTCGGGCGCATGTCACTTCCGTGCCCGCTCCACATGCTGGCTCAGGTCCCGGCCTGCATATTGCCTTCCCTGGCGAAGTGATTCATGGCGCTCTGCTCTGTACTCCACTCGGCCTGAGATAGTGAGACTGGAGAAGAAGCAGTGAGGCAAACGGCAGCGAGGAAGTGGCTCGTGGGGCTAACACAGGTGTGTGCTTGCTTGGGGGTGATTCAAGATCTACTATAGGATGATTACACACTGTATCTGTCTGGAGCATCTGCACATTATGGCATTGGCAGCATGGGTGGGGTGGCACCATTGGTGTACCAAGTGGGGGGCGGGCCCATACATCCCAAATTTTGTAGATGATATAACTTGCAATTTGTTTCAAGGCAGGGTCTGGGGAGGGGCCAGGGGTGGGGCTGAAGGGAGCCCCATCAGATAGGCTGTATGGGGCCCCATGATCTTTATCAGTGGCCCTGGATATGTCTGTATAGTCTCAGACCCAAGTCACTGAGTGCAGTCTCAGGAGATGGGAGGCAGCGGTGTGGGACCTCTGCAACTTGTCTCATGTAAACATTTAAGCTTCCACTGATTACCAATATTATGAGTCCTGACCCTTACACTGTATCATTTATATTGTACATTACATACTCCTGACCCCTTCACTATATACTCTATGTTGTACGTTACATACCCCTGACCCTTATGCCCTGTAGACACGGTCGGAAATTCCTACGGAAAAAGGCTGATCGGATTATGTTGTCGGAAAATCTTTTTCCGACAACATACTTTTTCCGTCAGACGAGTGCCACGCATGCTCAGAAAAAATTTGGAGACGCAAGCTATTGGCTACTGGCCTCTACGTAGTCCCGTCGTACGTGGTTTACGTCACCTTGTTCCGAACGATTGGATTTTCTGACAACTTTGTGCAACTGTGTGTATGCAAGACAAGTTTCGGACAAAATGCGTCGGAAAGAATCTGACGGATTTTGTCGTCGAAATGTTCGACCGTGTGTACGGGGCATATCACTGTATACACTGAGCAAAATTATAAACGCAACACTTTTGTGTTTGCCCCTATTTATCATGAGCTGAACTCCAAGATCTACGACTTTTTCTATGTACACAAAAGGCCTATTTCTCTCAAATATTGTTCACAAAATCTGTCTAAATCTGTGTTAGTGAGCACTTCTCCTTTGCCGAGATAATCCATCCACCTCACAGGTGTGGCATTTCAAGATGCTGATTAGACAGCATGATTATTGCACAGGTGTGCCTAAGGCTGGCCACAATGAAAGGCCACTCTAAAATGTGCAGTTTTACTGTATTGGGGTCTGAAAACCAGCCAGTATCTGGTGTGACCACCATTTTCCTCACGCAGTGCAGCACATCTCCTTCCCATAGAGTTGATCAGGTTGTTGATTGTGGCCTGTGGAATGTTGGTCCATTCCTCTTCAATGGCTGTGCGAAAATGCTGGATATTGGCAGGAACTGATCAGGTATACGCTGATCCAGAGCACCCCAAACATGCTCAATGGGTGACATGTCCGGTGAGTATGCTGGCCATGCAAGGACTGGGATGTTTTCAGCTTCCAGGAATTGTGTACAGATCCTTGCACCACGGGGCCGTGCATTATCATGCTGCAACATGAAGTACTGGTCGTGGATAGATGTGATAAATACCATGCTGTCAAAGGTAGCTGCTAGCACAGCAGATGACAGTTGCAAATAGTGTAAATGAAAAAACAATGGTACAGCGCTAATATCATTTAACCACGGACCAATTGGCAGCCAAAGGACCAGGCCCCTTTTTGCGATTCGGCACTGCGTCGCTTTAACTGACAATTGCGCGGTCGTACGACGTGGCTCCAAAACAAAATTGGCGTCCTTTTTTTCCCACAAATAGAGCTTTCTTTTGGTGGTATTTGATGGCCCCTGCGGTTTTTATTTTTTGCGCTATAAACAAAAATAGAGCGACAATTTTGAAAACAATGCAATATTTTTTGCTTTTTGCTATAATAAATATCCCCAAAAAATATATAAAAAAAAAACATTTTTTTTTCCTCAGTTTAGGCCGATACGTATTCTTCTACATATTTTTGGTAAAAAATAATCGCAATTAGCGATTATTGATTGGTTTGCGCAAAAGTTATAGCGTTTACAAAATAGGGAATAGTTTTATAGCATTTTTATTAATATTTTTTTTTTTACTAGTAATGGCGGCGATCAGCAATTTTTATTGTGACTGCGACATTATGGCGGACACATCGGACATTTTTTACACATTTTTGGGACCATTGTCATTTATACAGCAATCAATGCTATTTAAATGCGTTGATTCCTGTATAAATGACAGTTGTAGTGAAAGAGTTAACCACTAGGGGGAGGGGAGGGGTTATGGGCTGTGACGTGTGTGTGTTTTTTTTTACATTAGGGGGCGGGGCTGACGTCTGACGTCATTGATCGGCTTTCCCGATGACCGGGAACAGCCAATCAATGACAGGCAGAGTAGGAAGCGCAGGGAGAGGTTTGTTTACATAGACCTCTCCCCGTTCTTCAGCTCTGTGACCCGATCGCGGGACACCAGCGGCGATCGGGTCCGCTGGTCCCGCGGCCGGGGTCACGGAGCTCCCGACCGGGTCGCGAGCACGCAGCTGGCAGGCATTTAAAGGGTCACGTACAGGTACGTGATTTTGCCTGCCCGTGCCATTTTGCCGCAGTATATCTGCGTGAGGCTGTCGGGAAGCGCTTAAGAAGTGAATCAAATGAAAATCTAGGTATTTTAGAATAAATAAATAAAAACCCATAGTGATAATGACATTAAATCACCATAATAATAATAAATGAATATCCAAGTGAAAAAAAAAATAAAATTCAAAAATTCCAAAAGGTGAAACTGTAAAAATACAATACTATCACAGTACTTAAAAAGTAAGAATGCAAGGAAGCAACTAAGAATGAACTATAAAGAATCCAAAAAACAATAGTGCTGTGAAATAAAACAAACAGAAAAACATTGTGATAAGAAAAGTGTTGCTAGATGAATATATCTTAAGGTATATAAATCTTGCTGGCCCAAACGTTGAGTTTCAGACCACCACCAAAAGTGCATAAAGAGTGAAAAATGGAACACCACCACCGATAACACTGATGCCGCGTACACACGACTAGGTCAAACTAGGTCCGACAGTCTTCCCGACGGACTTTCGGCGGAGTCCCGACAGACTTTCCGAACGAACGGACTTGGCCACATACGAATGGAATTCTCGTCGGAAAAAACTCTGACGGTTTTTCCGACGGAATTTCGCTCAAGCTGTGTTGCCTATACACGATCACACCAAATTCCGACGGTCAGTAACACAGCGGCATAAAACACGTTCGACAGCACTATAAAAGGGAAGTTTAATGCTTCTGAGCATGCGTCGAATTGTTTCCGAGCATGCGTCTGAATTTTGCGTGTCGGAATTGCATACACACGATAGAAAGGTTTTCCGACGGAAAACCTTTCTAACAGGTTCTCAATCCAAAGTCCGTTGGAAATTCCGACAGAAAAAGACCGTTGGGCATACACACGGTCGGAAAATCCGATGAAAAGCTCCCATCCGACTGTTTTCATCGGAAATTCCGACCGTGTGTACGCCGCATTAGTCCGTTCAAAAGCCTGTTTGTTTTGAACGTGGTGACGTAAATGGGACTAAAAAAGGAAGTTCAATAGCCAGTAGCCAATAGCTGCCCTTGTGCCGTATTTGGTCCGTCGGACCAGCACACAGACGAACGGTTTTCCCGATTTGAGTCAGTCGGAATTCAGTCCGTCGATAGATTTGAAACATGTTCTATTTCTAGGTCCGCCAGATTTTTTTCCCCAAAAAACTGATTAGCCCACACACGATCGGATTGTCCGGACTAATCCCATCGGACCTAGTTTGACGGAAAGTCCGGTCGTGTGTACGCAGCATTAGGCTTACCGGAGTGTATGGATTCAATAGGACCTACACCCCATGAATGGTTCAGGCTTGTCGGTGATTACACAACAATGATCTAAGCACCTCAGCAGATATGGATGATGGAACAATTAGATATGTAGCAATCCCACTCTCCACACAATGGCCACGGTCAACAAGAGAAAGGGAGGCTCCAAGGGTATATACTGTGGTGTGGACTCATGTGTAAATGGCCAAAAAGGAATAAAAAGCGCACATAGCGTGAATCCACATAACAACAAAAGAGATTTATTTATAAAAAATGAATAGTTACACTCACATTTTGAGAAGTAAAACAAGCGCTTGTCTATCCAATAAGGTGACGCAATGGGAACAGTAGGCTCAACCCGACGCATTTCATCGACAAAGATATCGTCTGGGGTCATTGGTTGTGGATGAATGGCACAACAATGGGCCTCAGGATCTCGTCACGGTATCTCCATCAATAAAATGCACCTGTGTTCGTTATCCATAGTATACGCCTGCCCATACTCTAAACCCCACTGCCACCTTGGGCCACTCCATCTATAACATTGTAGACATGTACGAATCGAAAATTCGTACGAATTTTTCGAAATTCGTACATTTGTACGAATTCGAAATAAGAATTTTTATGCATACGAATTCCATACGAAATACGAAATTTCGTTACGAATTTCAGATCCAAATTAACATAAACGTGACAGGTGTTTATGCATAAGAATTCTGTACGAAATACGAAATTTCGTAAACAAATTTTTCGTTCCAAATTAACAGAAAGTATCAGAAACGTGACTGGTGTTAATATGCAGAAGAATTCTGAACGAATGATGAAATTCCGTTTACGAAATACGAAATTTCGTATACGAATTTCCGTTTTAAATTAACAGAAAGTATCAGAAATGTTAATAAGTGTTAATATGCAGAAGAATTCTGTACGAAATACGAAATTTCATTTACGAATTTCTGATCCAAATTAACAGAAACGTTTAAATAAAAAAATAAATAAAAAATTTGTACGAAATACGAATTTCGTACAAATCTGAACGGAATTTCGTATACGAATTACGATTTTTTTTTAATAGGAAACGGAACGAAACTAAACAAATTTTTTGACGGTTCCCATGTCTATAACATTGACATCAGAAGACCGCTCACCCACACAACACCATACACGCTGTCTGCCATCTGCCCTGTACAGTGAAAACCGGGATTCATCCATGCAGAGAACACCTCTCCAAAGTGCCAAACGCCATTGAATGTGAGCATTTGCCCACTCAAGTCTGTTACGACGACAGACTTCAGTCAGGTTGAGCCCCCCGATGACGAAGAGCATGTAGAAGAGCTTCCCTGAGACGGTTTCTGACAGTTTGTGCAGAAATTCTTTGGTTATGAAAACCGATTGTTGCAGCAGCTGTCCGGGTGGCTGGTCTCAGACGATCTTGGAGGTGAAGATGCTGGATGTGGAGGTCCTGGGCTTGTGTGGTTACGCGTAGTCTGCAGTTGTGAGGCCCGCTTTGATGTACTGCCAAATTCTCAGAAACGCCTTTGGATATGGCTTATGGTAGAGAAATTAACATTCAATTCAAGGGCAACAGCTCTGGTGGACATTACTGCAGTCAGCATGAATGCTCCCTCAAAACTTGCGACCTTTGTGGCATTGTGCTGTGTGATAAAACTGCACATTTTAGAGTGGCCTTTTATTGTGGCCAGCCTAAGGCACACCTGTGCAATAATCATGCTGTCTAATCAGCATCTTGATATGCCACACCTATGAGGTGGATGGATTATCTTGGCAAAGGAGAAGTGCTCACTAACACAGATTTAGACAGATTTGTGAACAATATTTGAGAGAACTCAAATTTATATTGTACATTACATACTCCTGACCCATGCACTATATACTCTATGTCAGTGATGGCGAACCTTGGCACCCCAGATGTTTTAGAACTACATTTCCCATGATGCTCAACTACACTGCATGAGCATCATCTGGGGTGCCAAGGTTCGCCATAACTGCTCTATGCGGCACAGTACATCATTCTGATACACATAGTCCGACCTTTTTGTATTCTATATAATAAGTTGTACATTAGATAATCCTGACTACTTTTGCACCCATTTTCTACCAGCTGGACATTTTATATCTGATGATTTGATTGGAGCACAGACTTTTACATGTTGATAATGTGATAACATCCTCAAACTTTGGAACCCTCAACAGAAAGTGATAATGAGGGAGGAGTCAATAACCCAATGATGGTGGTCTTCAGGATCAGTCCAGTCTTCATCTTGGTTGTTCTCCCCCCATCCTCACTCTCTGACCTCTGGTGGGGTTCAGCCCTGCTGTTATTCATGACTAAATAAGCAGAGGCGGCTCTAGGCTTTGTGAGGCGTAGGGCAAAACTTAGACATGAGGCCACCATCACACCCATAATGGGAAAAATAATTCAAGTGATAAAAATTGACTATAAATTGCATATATTAGGAGTCTAAAATGCTATGAACTATGAATTCACAGCTTCTAGAATTTTATCTAACCAATTCTTCTTTAATCAAAGACCATTAAACATAGTCTTTGAATATGTGTACAGGGGGTCCCCGACTTACGAACGCCCGACCTACGAACAACCCCTACTTACGAACGGGGCGCTGCGGGGACCCTCCGCCATTTTTCGCCGTCTTCCGGCCATTCTGCGCATGCGCGGCCATACGGAGCCTCGGAAAATGCCGGCAAACTTCGGAAATGTCCGTAATTTGCCGCGCATGTGCAGAACGGCATTACATCGGAAATGTCCGTATTTGTCGGTCTGCTCATGCGCGGCCGACTTACGAACATTTCCGACTTCCGTACAGGTGGGCAGTCCCTAACGAGTTCATAACTCGGGGACCCCCTGTATATATAAATATTAAAGGCACACAAATATAGGTAAAATGTGTGGGGCTGCAACTAGCAATAAAAGTCAAAACCCATATTTCTCCATTTACATGAAGGTCAGGCAATATAACCCAGCCAGCACAGAGTTCTCCCTTACATCCTTACATCAGAATCTGCAGGATTCCTCCTTACAGTGCAAGGGGACCTTTCATTTAAAGGGGAATGCTGCAGACTTTCTTGTAAAGGGGAACTCTGATGTGGGGGGGGGGGCTCTGGTGACCAGAGATCACCTTATATCAGAGTGAACAGCATTCCCCCTTACATTAGAGTTCCCCTTTACATCAGGGTTCGCAGAGTTTAAACGGGAACTGTAATGTGGGGAGGCTCTGGTGACCACAGACCACGTTCCACAGAGTTAAGGTAGAGGGGGGTTATTAATATTAGGGGGAACCTCTACATCAGTGTTCCCTTACTATATTCACTCCCCCCTTACATCAATGACCCCCCCCCCTCAGACTGGCCTTGCAGGACTGTCACTGATCTCCTCTCATGTGCAGGGCTCAGTCAGATGGTTCTCTCTGGGCTTCAGCTTGGATGTTTCATCCTATATTCTCCTCTCCACCGTCCACACACATCTGACTCCTCCCGTGACCCCTGCCCTGGCAACGCTCCTGCTCTTTACTCCTCTGTAGCCCCCCCCCCCCCAGAGACTACCGACACGATACAAGAGATGGTCAGAGACTGTGCAGACATGATACAAGCAATGGTCAGACTGTGCAGACATGATACAAGAGATGGTCAGAGACTGTGCGGACATGATACAAGAGATGGTCAGAGACTGTGCGGACATTATACAAGAAATGGTCAGAGACTGTGCGGACATGATACAAGAGATAGTCAGAGACTGTGCGGACATGATACAACAGATGGTCAGAGACTGTGTGGACATGATACAAAAGATAGTCAGAGACTGTGCAGGCATGATACAAGAGATGGTCAGAGACTGTGCAGACATGATACAGGAGATGGTCAGAGACTGTGCGGACATGATACAGGAGATGGTCAGAGACTGTGCAGACATAATACAAGCGATGGTCAGAGACTGTGCAGACATGATACAGGAGATGGTCAGAGACTGTGCAGACATGATACAAGTGATGGTCAGAGACTGTGCAGACATGATACAGGAGATGGTCAGAGACTGTGCAGACATGATACAGGAGATGGTCAGAGACTGTACAGACATGATACAGGAGATGGTCAGAGACTGGGCGGACATGATACAGGAGATGGTCAGAGACTGTGCAAACATGATACAAGAGATGGTCAGAGACTGTGCGGACATGATACAAGAGATAGTCAGAGACTGTGCGGACATGATACAACCGATGGTCAGAGACTGTGTGGACATGATACAAAAGATAGTCAGAGACTGTGCAGGCATGATACAAAAGATAGTCAGAGACTGTGCAGGCATGATACAAGAGATGGTCAGAGACTGTGCAGACATGATACAGGAGATGGTCAGAGACTGTGCGGACATGATACAGGAGATGGTCAGAGACTGTGCGGACATGATACAAGCGATGGTCAGAGACTGTGCAGACATGATACAGGAGATGGTCAGAGACTGTGCAGACATGATACAGGAGATGGTCAGAGACTGTGCAGACATGATACAGGAGATGGTCAGAGACTGTGCAGACATGATACAGGAGATGGTCATAGACTGGGCGGACATGATACAGGAGATGGTCAGAGACTGGGCGGACATGACTCTCCCACTGTGCTTATACAGTGCCTTGCTAAAGTATTCGGCCCCCTTGAACTTTTCAACCTTTTGCCACATTTCAGGCTTCAAATATAAAGATATACAATTTTAATTTTTTGCGAAGAATCACCAACAAGTGGGACACAATTGTGAAGTGGAACGAAATCTATTGGATTGTTGAAACTTTTTTAACTAATAAAAAAATGAAAAGTGGGGCGTGCAAAATTATTCGGCCCCCTTGCGTTAATACTTTGTAGAGCCACCTTTTGCTGCGATTACAGCTGCAAGTCGCTTGGGGTATGTCTCTATCAGTTTTGCACATCGAGAGACTGAAATTCTTGCCCATTCTTCCTTGCAAAACAGCTCGAGCTCAGTAAGGTTGGATGGAGAGCGTTTGTGAACAGCAGTTTTCAGCTCTTTCCACAGATTCTCGATTGGATTCAGGTCTGGACTTTGACTTGGCCATTCTAACACCTGGATACGTTTATTTGTGAACCATTCCTTTGTAGATTTTGCTGTATGTTTGGGATCATTGTCTTGTTGGAAGATAAATCTCCGCCCCACTTTCAGGTCTTTTGCAGACTCCAACAGGTTTTCATCCAGAATGGTCCTGTATTTGGCTGCATCCATCTTCCCCTCAATTTTAACCATCTTCCCTGTCCCTGCTGAAGAAAAGCAGGCCCAAACCATGATGCTGCCACCACCATGTTTGACAGTGGGGATGGTGTGTTGAGGGTGATGAGCTGTGTTGCTTTTACTCCAAACATATCGTTTTGCATTGTGGCCAAAAAGTTCGATTTTGGTTTCATCGGACCAGAGCACCTTCTTCCACATGTTTGGTGTGTCTCCCAGGTGGCTTGTGGCAAACTTTAGACAAGACTTTTTATGGATATCTTTGAGAAATGGCTTTCTTCTTGCCACTCTTCCATAAAGGCCAGATTTGTGCAGTGTACGACTGATTGTTGTCCTATGGACAGACTCTCCCACCTCAGCTGTAGTTCTCTGCAGTTCATCCAGAGTGATCATGGGCCTCTTGGCTGCATCTCTGATCAGTCTTCTCCTTGTCTGAGCTGAAAGTTTAGAGGGACAGCCAGGTCTTGGTAGATTTGCAGTGGTCTGATACTCCTTCCATTTCAAAATGATCGCTTGCACAGTGCTCCTTGGGATGTTTAAAGCTTGGGAAATCTTTTTGTATCCAAATCCGGCTTTAAACTTCTCCCCAACAGTATTACGGACCTGCCTGGTGTGTTCCTTGGTCTTCATGATGCTCTCTGCGCTTTCAACAGAACCCTGAGACTATCACAGAGCAGGTGCATTTATACAGAGACTTGATTACACACAGGTGGATTCTATTTATCACCATCAGTCATTTAGGACAACATTGGATCATTCAGAGATCCTCGCTGAACTTCTGGAGTGAGTTTGCTGCACTGAAAGTAAAGGGGCCGAATAATTTTGCACGCACCACTTTTCAGTTTTTTATTTGCTAAAAAAGTTTAAAATACCCAATAGATTTCGTTCCACTTCACAATTGTGTCCCACTTGTTGGTGATTCTTCACAAAAAATTAAAATTTTATATCTTTATGTTTGAAGCCTGAAATGTGGCAAAAGGTTGAAAAGTTCAAGGGGGCCGAATACTTTCGCAAGGCACTGTACTTGCCTTTCCTTCATGTGGGGGTAAGTAGAGAGTCCTTTGCTCTACAGAAACTCTTAGCATGAGCTGGAGCTTGCACATTTTTTTCATCACTGTGGCAAGTAAATGGTGTGGTGGGGGGCCCTAAGCTGTACATAACTCTTCATGCCCCTATAGCTAATAGATGAGCGAGCAGTAGGTTGAAGTGCTCACCCCATAGCCACACTTCAGGTGTGTTCTAATACAGATTGAGTCTGCCCCCAGCACACACTATACAGTTCCCATAGACAATGCTGTACAGAGCCACTATGATAATGAGCAGCAATGGCACAGCTCATCTGTGTCCAGTCCTAGGCACACCACCCCTCGTCATCTCTGGTCTCCTCCCAGCATCTTCATGCTCCTCTGAGCACCCGCTGCATACACAGTACGGGGAGCCAGGCACAAGTGGTGGGTGAGGAGGGAGATGTTAGCAGCACCCTCATTGGATAATGTAACCTCTGATTGGCAGAGTGTGTGGTGGGTGGGGCAGTGTGTTTAAGCAGCCATACACAGTGAGTAAAAGGGGAGCTCGGGAAGGCAATTTTTGTTAGAACATGCGACCCCCATGGCCCCGGCGTTCCCTACAGCCAGTCCAGCCTTGGGACACTAACCAGGGGACATTCTCTCCCATGCACATGGTAGGCAAATTAGGTGGCCACGAGGCCCCTGTAAGCGCAAGGCCTTAGGTGACTGCCTAATTTGTCTAATTAGAGAGCCGCCTCTGTAAATAAGGAAGTGCAGGACTTCTTGTGTTGGGAAGATGGCAATGAGTGATAGAGGGGGTGGGGACACTCGTCCTATAATCCCCTCATCACTGTCACTCCTATAAAAGACAGTTCTCGTTGTTTCCTCACTCTCTGACTAAGGTCCATGAATAAAGAAATGAACTGGTAGGAGATCAGAGGACCCATTTACTAGTTACCTTGAGGGGGGAATTGTAAGATCCTCAGAGACAAAGCTGCCTGATGTGGGTCCTGATTTATGGGAACCAATCTGCTCATGTCTAGTAATAATCTTTTTATTTCTATTTTAGTAGATGGACGGGAGATGAGGAAAACCTCAGAGGATTGTCTCACTTTGTCTCCAGACTGTAAAGTAGAAGATGAGGACATCACACAGTATAGTCCAGGAGAAAACCCGACTACCTCAAATGTCCATCCGGCACCACACAGTGTAGATGGACCATCGTATTCCTCTTATCCTGAGGAACCTCAGACTGTGCGGGACGGTGCCGTCCTTCCAACAGATAGGAAGTTTTCCTGTACTGAGTGCGGGAAGTGTTTCTGTTTTAAATCTGCTTTTATTCGGCACAAAACATCTCACACAGGGGAAAAACCATACTCCTGTTCTGAGTGCGGGAAATGTTTTTCGAACAATTCCAATTATCACACACATCAAAAAATGCACAAAGGTGAGAAGCCGCATTCCTGTCCTGAGTGTGGTAAATGTTTTGTAGTAAAAGGACAACTTATCATACATCAGAGATCTCACACTGGGGAGAAGCCTTATTCTTGTCCTGAGTGCGGGAAATGTTTTTCAATTCGCTTTAGCCTTTCCAGGCATCAGAAACTTCACATGGGGGAAAAGCTGCATTCCTGTTCTGAGTGTGGGAAATGTTTTGTAGACAAATCAACCCTTGTTGCACATCAAAGGTCTCACACAGGGGAGAAGCCCTATTCCTGTCCTGAGTGTGGGAAATGTTTTTCAGCAAAGTCCGATCTTTACAAACATCAGAGATCTCACACAGGGGAGAAGCCGTATTCCTGTCCTGAGTGCGGGAAATGTTTTTCAGACAAGTCCTATTTTTACAAACATCAGAGATCTCACACAGGGGTGAAGCCGTATTCCTGTTCTGAGTGCGGGAAATGTTTTTCAGAGAAATCCTATCTTTACAAACATCAGAGATCTCACACGGGGGAGAAGCCGTATTCCTGTCCTGAGTGTGGGAAATGTTTTTCAGAGAAATCCTATCTTTACAAACATCAGAGATCTCACACGGGGGAGAAGCCGTATTACTGTCCTGAGTGCGGAAAATGTTTTTCACAGAAGTCTGATCTTAACAGACATCAGAGATCTCACACGGAGAGAAGCCACTTTCCTGTCCTGAGTGAGGGAATTGTTCCTCACTGAAGTCCTGTCTTCCTGTACATCAGGGATCCCACACAACCCTCGAGGTGTATTAGTGCCTTGAGTGCGGGAAATGTCTTCTATATGAATGTTGCTGGACATCACAGCTCTCATGTGGGGAAGAAGCACACCCTGATATACACCTCAGATATACTCCATGGCTGATCTTCATCATGTAAGAAACAGTTCATAAGGAGATCAGAGATCACCAAAGACATGGATGAAGTGTTGTACCGTGTTGGCCATTGATAGCAGGAGAAAAATAAAAATGGAGTCATTACCTTTCATTGGCTGAGTACATTTTGTGGTGTAAGATTTCACAAACACTTAGAGGTTTATTTCTATCACCAGTCATATGATGACACTGTACTGGTGACGCCCTGGTCACCCCACACCAGTCATATGATGACGCTGTACTGGTGACGCCCTGGTCACCCCACACCAGTCATATGATGACGCTGTACTGTACTGGTGACACCCTGGTCACCCCACACCAGTCATATGATGACGCTGTACTGTACTGGTGACACCCTGGTCACCCCACACCAGTCATATGATGACGCTGTACTGTACTGGTGACGCCCTGGTCACCCCACACCAGTCATATGATGACACTGTACTGGTGACGCCCTGGTCACCCCACACCAGTCATATGATGACGCTGTACTGTACTGGTGACGCCCTGGTCACCCCACACCAGTCATATGATGACGCTGTACTGTACTGGTGACGCCCTGATCACCTCACACCAGTAATATGATGACACTGTACTGGTGATACCCTGATCACCTCACACCAGTCATATGATGACACTGTACTGTACTGGTGACACCCTGATCACCTCACACCAGTCATATGATGACACTGTACTGTACTGGTGACACCCTGGTCACCCCACACCAGTAATATGATGACGCTGTACTGTACTGGTGACACCCTGATCACCCCACACCAGTAATATGATGACACTGTACTGTACTGGTGACACCCTGATCACCCCACACCAGTAATATGATGACACTGTACTGTACTGGTGACACCCTGGTCACCCCACACCAGTCATATGATGACACTGTACTGTACTGGTGACACCCTGATCACCCCACACCAGTCATATGATGACACTGTACTGCACTGGTGACACCCTGATCACCCCACACCAGTCATATGATGACACTGTACTGTACTGGTGACACCCTGATCACCTCACACCAGTCATATGATGACACTGTACTGTACTGGTGACACCCTGGTCACCCCACACCAGTAATATGATGACACTGTACTGTACTGGTGACACCCTGATCACCCCACACCAGTAATATGATGACACTGTACTGTACTGGTGACACCCTGATCACCCCACACCAGTAATATGATGACACTGTACTGTACTGGTGACACCCTGATCACCCCACACCAGTAATATGATGACGCTGTACTGTACTGGTGACACCCTGATCACCTCACACCAGTAATATGATGACACTGTACTGGTGACACCCTGATCACCTCACACCAGTCATATGATGACACTGTACTGTACTGGTGACACCCTGATCACCCCACACCAGTAATATGATGACACTGTACTGGTGACACCCTGATCACCCCACACCAGTAATATGATGACACTGTACTGTACTGGTGACACCCTGGTCACCCCACACCAGTAATATGATGACGCTGTACTGTACTGGTGACACCCTGATCACCTCACACCAGTAATATGATGACACTGTACTGGTGACACCCTGATCACCTCACACCAGTCATATGATGACACTGTACTGTACTGGTGACACCCTGATCACCCCACACCAGTAATATGATGACACTGTACTGGTGACACCCTGATCACCTCACACCAGTCATATGATGACACTGTACTGTACTGGTGACACCCTGATCACCCCACACCAGTAATATGATGACACTGTACTGGTGACACCCTGATCACCTCACACCAGTCATATGATGACACTGTACTGGTGACACCCTGATCACCTCACACCAGTCATATGATGACACTGTACTGTACTGGTGACACCCTGATCACCTCACACCAGTAATATGATGACACTGTACTGGTGACACCCTGATCACCTCACACCAGTCATATGATGACACTGTACTGTACTGGTGACACCCTGATCACCCCACACCCATTTTATATACTCTTTATTATTACCTGTTTAGAATTACAGAGGGGGTCTAGTACTAGAATTATTGTTCTCACTCTAATGATCAAAGTGATACCTCACATGTGTGGTTTGAACGCTGTTTACCTGTGTGGGAGAAACTTACGTAGGTGTTCGCTTCTGCACATGAGCACAAGGGGATGGGGGCGCGTTAATTTTTTTTTATTTTTATCACTTTTATTCCTATTACAAGGAATGTACAGATCCCTTGTAATAAAATAAGTATGACAGGTCCTCTTTATTGAGAGTCAAAAAAGACCTAAAATTTCTCATTTACCTTTAAAGGCAAAAGAAAAAAAAAAATGTTTTCATTTTTACAAAAGAATTATTTGTTTTGGCCCGAGAACCGAAATTGATGAAATTGATGTCAGACGTTGCTCTGGTCCTCCAGGGGCATATACACAAGTTGCTCAATTGCTGCCCAGTGTTATATTCTTAATATCTACATTTTAATTCGGTCCCATAAGTATATAACTGAGGTTATGAAATCCCCTGTAATTCAAGTAAGGTCTTTTGAACTAATGACTTACAGATGTGACATTTGAACTGAGTTCTCAATTTCAAGAAGCTATCAAGACATTTTGATTGACATTTCTGGTTATATTTTCTTAAAGGGAATTCATATGTTACTGATATTCTGTTTGAGAAACTATGTGTATATTCATTCTGTGGCAAGCAGATTATCACCCCCCCACTTAAAACGGTCGCATCGGATCGCTCCCAGTCACACCAGTCATATGATGACGCTGTACTTTACTGGTGACACCCTGATCACCCCACACCAGTCATATGATGACGCTGTACTGGTGACACCCTGATCACCCCACACCAGTCATATGATAACACTGTACTGCACTGGTGACACCCTGATCACCCCACACCGGTCATATGATGACACTGTACTGCACTGGTGACACCCTGATCACCTCACACCGGTCATATGATGACACTGTACTGCACTGGTGACACCCTGATCACCTCACACCGGTCATATGATGACACTGTACTGTACTGGTGACACCCTGATCACCTCACACCAGTCATATGATGACACTGTACTGCACTGGTGACACCCTGATCACCTCACACCAGTCATATGATGACACTGTACTGTACTGGTGACACCCTGATCACCTCACACCAGTCATATGATGACACTGTACTGTACTGGTGACACCCTGGTCACCCCACACCAGTCATATGATGACACTGTACTGTACTGGTGACACCCTGATCACCTCACACCAGTCATATGATGACACTGTACTGTACTGGTGACACCCTGGTCACCCCACACCAGTCATATGATGACACTGTACTGTACTGGTGACACCCTGGTCACCCCACACCAGTAATATGATGACACTGTACTGGTGATACCCTGATCACCTCACACCAGTCATATGATGACACTGTACTGTACTGGTGACACCCTGGTCACCCCACACCAGTAATATGATGACACTGTACTGGTGACACCCTGGTCACCCCACACCAGTAATATGATGACACTGTACTGGTGATACCCTGATCACCTCACACCAGTCATATGATGACACTGTACTGTACTGGTGACACCCTGATCACCCCACACCCATTTTATATACTCTTTATTATTACCTGTTTAGAATTACAGAGGGGGTCTAGTACTAGAATTATTGTTCTCACTCTAATGATCAAAGTGATACCTCACATGTGTGGTTTGAACGCTGTTTACCTGTGTGGGAGAAACTTACGTAGGTGTTCGCTTCTGCACATAAGCACAAGGGGATGGGGGCGCGTTCAATTTTTTTTATTTTTTGTCCCTTTTTTATTTTTTATCACTTTTATTCCTATTACAAGGAATGTACAGATCCCTTGTAATAAAATAAGTATGACAGGTCCTCTTTATTGAGAGTCAAAAAGACCTCAAATTTCTCATTTACCTTTAAAGGCAAAAGAAAAAAAAAAGTTAAAGGCAAAAAAAAAAAAATTTTCATTTTTACAAAAAAAATTATTTGTTTTGGCCCGAGAACCGAAATTGATGAAATTGATGTCAGATGTTGCTCTGGTCCTCCAGGGGCATAGACACAAGTTGCTCAATTGCTGCCCAGTGTTATATTCTTAATATCTACATTTTTATTTTGTCCCAAAAGTATATAACTGAGGTTATGAAATCCCCTGTCATTTTGTGTACAAGTAAGGTCTTTTGAACTAATGACTTACAGATGTGACATTTGAACTGAGTTCTCAATTTCAAGAAGCTATCAAGACATTTTGATTGACATTTCCGGTTATATTTTCTTAAAGGGAATTCATATGTTACTGATATTCTGTTTGAGAAACTATGTGTATATTCATTCTGTGGCAAGCAGATTATCACCCCCCCACTTAAAACGGTCGCATCGGATCGTTTCCAGGCTTTACCGATAGGTCAGGTAAGACTGGGATGGACCAGGAAGCAGTGGGAGGGGGTGGGCATGGCTTCTAAAAGTGATCCTGTGGCCAATCCACTTTTGTCATGAGCCATAGTAAAAAAATGATACCGGGGTTATGGCAGCTAGCTGCTACTATAACATCGGTAATAAACGTCATTATAAGTACCGTATATACTCGAGTATAAGCCGAGATTTTCAGCCCTTTTTTTAGGGCTGAAAGTCCCCCCCCCCTCGGCTTATACTTGAGTCAGCGCCGTCTGCCTACATGAACAGCGTGTCGTGCAGACAGACGGCAGTGTTCAAAAGCCGCGCCTCCTCCTCCCCCCCGCCCGTGATAGGCGGACACTAATTTCCCCAGCAGTAAGTCAGTGCAGTGTTCCACCTATCACGGACGTCCTGTCATTCTCATCTCATGGACGAGGATGAGAGGATGTCCGTGATAGGCGGAACACTGCACACTGACTGCTGGGAAAACAGAGTGTTCCTCCTATCACGGACGAGGAGGAGGCGCGGCTTTTGAATTTGTAATGGCGCCTTACACGCTGATCGCCAGGATCAGCATGGGGGACACAGGACATCCAGCGATCGTGCAGACAAGGAGGCATTAACGATCGCAAGCCTGCAATGGTGGACACAGGTGACAGATCGGAGGGAGGCAGATCGGCACAGGTAGGCTGCAATGGGGACACAGGGGGGTTTGTACAGGACACAGGTAGACATGCAGCTGCAGATGGGCATTTGCTGACCCTCTTTTCCACTTACAGTAGCTGCTGCGTTTTTCACCCTCGGCTTATACACGGGTCAATAAGTTTTCCCAGTTTCGGCTTATATTCGGGTCGGCCTATACTCGAGTATATACGGTAATTACGTATATTTATTATGGGCCGGACAGCAAGTGAAGCTGCAAACGCCAAGTAAAAAAGCCCTCAGTAATGGAAGATAATGCGTGCTCCACAAACATCTGATTAGTCCAATAACGCCCCTACATTGTGTATAAATCACATAAAATCTGACAAAGATAAAATACAAAACATAACCGCTCCAAGGATTCGGTGCCAAACCGTGACGCATGGGGAGATTTACTAAACCCGGAGCACACCGAATATGGAGCAGCTCTGCAAAGGAACCAATCAGCTTCCAGGTGTTATTGTCAAAGTTTAACTGAAAAAGCTGAAGTTAGAAGCTGATTGGCTACTATGCACAGCTTCTTCACATTCTGTGTGCTCCAGTTTTAGAAAATCTCCCCCCTCCCCCCACTGTGGCATTCATATATTCAATATTTCATCTTAAATCACCCCCTCCCCCCACCAAGGAAAAGAGTCCAGATATTCACATGGATAAGGTGCACATTATTACTTTATCCGTATAACTATCTGGACTTTTTTTTTTTTTTTTTATTGTGAAATATTACCAGCCGGATTCTCTATATTACCTCCTGTATGTACACAACTACCCCAAACCCCTCCCCCTCCTCACCATCCAATAGAAATTGGAGGAATTGTTTCTTCTTCCTGAAATCCAGACCTACAGAGGAATAGAAAAGATCTAACAAACTCCACAAAGTCTTTTTATAGAGATTTATTACATCCAATCCAAAACTATTTTACACATATTTATTCCATGGAATATGGAGAGATTTTTTTATATCAATATTCCATCAAATCTCCGTTTTTATTGGACTTTATTCCCAGCAATAATCAATCAGGAATCCATGCCAGCAATCATCAGATCAATAGGAATGTTTCCAATATCCAGTAATCAGGGTTTGATCCTCCAACATAACTAGTGAACAGAATTATAAATCACATGAAATGGATCTTATTGATTGGATGATCTCATTTATTGATCTATTGATTCCCTTATATGATAGAATAGACCAGGGGTCTCAAACTGGAGGCCCTCCAGCTGTTGTGAAACTACAAGTCCCATGAGGCATTGCAAGGCTGACCGATACAAGCATGACTGACTCCCACAGGCAGAGGTATGATGGGACTTGTAGTTTTGCAACAGCTGGAGGGCCGCCAGTTTGAGACCCCTGGAATAGACCAATTTCTCTATGTATTGATTATCCTCTCCATATATCTCTTCACCTTGTCTAACATAATACAAATCCTAAATGTTATAAATCTCAGTCCTGTCCATGAATTGTATCTGACTTGGGTCTTTATAATATGATATACTGGACTTTTAGTCCCTTCAGTCCCTATTTTTATATCGTCTTCTTACACCTGTCCTGATGAAGTTACACTTTTAAGTCATGAAACGCGTTGATGTATTTTACAGTCTCTTGTCCAATAATCCCCTACCTTCTGAAGAAAACATTCCAGAGTTACCTCCTTTACTATGGGCACCTCTACTGACCTCACCCTCATTTTTTTCTTGGGGTGAAAAGTTCTCCACCAGGATCCAAATACTGCTTAGTATATGACCATCCGGAATTCCCCGATGACCATGGAGTGTGACCACCCATTGACTTCAGTGAGGAGACAGACATATTCTCCACAAGTCCTCAGATAAGTTGTCTGATCCCTGGATGGGTTCCACACAACCTCATAGATGTGAGTCCATGCCCCGTACCGATCTTCGAGAACAGGGGTCTCCAAACTTTTCAACACAAGGGCCACATTGTAGATTTTACAAGTATTCGGGGGCCGAAAAAAAAAATCAGTTATGTATAAAATACATGAATGAATAAAATGTAAAAGGTATATATTTTACATGGATCATTTTTGTAATCAGTAGTGTCTCCAGCAATATCCCCATCAGTAGGGGTGCAATGGATCAAAAAACTCACATCACAGTCACGGATCGGATCATTTTTCGGAACAGCAAATAATTGATATTGGCAGGGTATGGCAGAGTATTGGCAGGGTATGGCAGAGTATTGCAGAGTATTGGCAGGACATTGCAGAGTAGTGCAGAGTATTGGCAGAGTATTGGCAGGGTACTGCAGAGTATTGGCTGGGTATCGCAGAGTATTGGCTGGGTATTGGCAGAGTATTGGCAGGGTATTGCAGAGTATTGGCTGGGTATTGCAGAGTATTGGCTGGGTATTGCAGAGTATTAGCAGAGTATTGGCTGGGTATTGCAGAGTATTGGCAGGGTATTGCAGAGTATTAGCAGAGTATTGGCAGGGTATTGCAGAGTATTGGCAGGGTATTGCAGAGTATTGGCAGAGTATTGGCAGGGTATTGCAGAGTATTGGCAGGGTATTGCAGAGTATTGGCTGGGTATTGCAGAGTATTAGCAGAGTATTGCAGTGTTGGCAGGGTATTGCAGAGTATTGGCTGGGTATTGCAGAGTATTAGCTGGGTATTGCAGAGTATTGGCAGGGTATTGCAGAGTATTGGCTGGGTATTGCAGAGTATTGGCAGGGTATTGCAGAGTATTGGCTGGGTATTGCAGAGTATTGGCTGGGTATTGCAGAGTATTGGCAGGGTATTGCAGAGTATTGGCTGGGTATTGCAGAGTATTAGCAGAGTATTGGCTGGGTATTGCAGAGTATTGGCAGGGTATTGCAGAGTATTGGCAGGGTATTGCAGAGTATTGGCTGGGTATTGCAGAGTATTGGCAGGGTATTGCAGAGTATTGGCTGGGTATTGCAGAGTATTAGCAGAGTATTGGCTGGGTATTGCAGAGTATTGCAGAGTATTGGCTGGGTATTGCAGAGTATTAGCAGAGTATTGGCAAGGTATTGCAGAGTATTGGCAGAGTATTGGCTGGGTATTGCAGAGTATTGGCTGGGTATTGCAGAGTATTGGCAGGGTATTGCAGAGTATTGGCTGGGTATTGCAGAGTATTAGCAGAGTATTGGCTGGGTTTTGCAGAGTATTGGCAGGGTATTGCAGAGTATTGGCTGGGTATTGCAGAGTATTAGCTGGGTATTGCAGAGTATTGGCTGGGTATTGCAGAGTATTGGCTGGGTATTGCAGAGTATTGGCTGGGTATTGCAGAGTATTGGCAGGGTATTGCAGAGTATTGGCAGGGTATTGCAGAGTATTGGCTGGGTATTGCAGAGTATTAGCAGAGTATTGGCTGGGTGTTGCAGAGTGTTGGCAGGGTATTGCAGAGTATTGGCTGGGTATTGCAGAGTATTAGCTGGGTATTGAAGAGTATTGGCAGGGTATTGCAGAGTATTGGCTGGGTATTGCAGAGTATTGGCTGGGTATTGCAGAGTATTGGCAGGGTATTGCAGAGTATTGGCAGGGTATTGCAGAGTATTGGCTGGGTATTGCAGAGTATTGGCTGGGTATTGCAGAGTATTGGCTGGGTATTGCAGAGTATTGGCTGGGTATTGCAGAGTATTAGCAGAGTATTGGCTGGGTATTGCAGAGTATTGGCAGGGTATTGCAGAGTATTGGCTGGGTATTGCAGAGTATTGGCAGGGTATTGCAGAGTATTGGCAGGGTATTGCAGAGTATTGGCAGGGTATTGCAGAGTATTGGCTGGGTATGGCAGAGTATTGGCTGGGTATGGCAGAGTATTGGCTGGGTATGGCAGAGTATTGGCTGGGTATGGCAGAGTATTGGCTGGGTATGGCAGAGTATTGGCTGGGTATGGCAGAGTATTGGCTGGGTATGGCAGAGTATTGGCAGCCATCAGTGTCCCCATCAGCAACACACACACACACACCTCTGTACGAGCCAACTTCTGCTGCAAACAGGACAGTGGAAAGGTGGGGCAGCCTTCAACCTCTTCAATGTTACAGCCTAATGACCCTCCCTCCACCCATCGGCAACACACACACCTCTGTACAGCCGTCTTCAGCTCACGACTCCTGCCCGCTGTTTGTATTAACGATCCTTCAGCATGTGAAGCAGCGGACGGGAGACACGAGATGAAGACGGAGACGGCTGTACGGAGGTGTGTGTGTGAAGAGGGGAGGTGCCGCGCTAATGACGTCACTGGTTGCTGGGACATCGGCGGTCCCAGCAGCCAATCATAAGCACGTCGTGCAGCATGGGCGGGTGTGCTGCTTTGTATTGCAGGACCTGCCAGCTGCGGCGGGCCGGTTTAAACACACAAGCGGGTCGGATGTGGCCCGCGGGCCAGGGTTTGGAGACCCCTGTTCTAGAACAATCTCACACCTTCTGGTATTATCACTACACTTAGTCCCATCTCTCCCATCGTCTTTTATCCTCTTTTTCCCCATCTCCTGATGGTTTGGAGAATTTATACATATTGCTCTCATGACAGGTCTACATTAATTGTATACAGAGGGGAGGGGGAGGAGTATACAGACTCCTCCCAGTGTTGGTTTATGAGGGGAAAGCCATGGACGTGTCATACTGACCTGGCCAGCTGAAAGCGATTATATAGGTCAGTAGAACATATAGAACATCCATGGCAGCAGAAGTGTCACCTAGGGGCAGTTTTTAAATACCAGAGTTTTTCTTAATTTCCATGGCACACACACACAATTATAAAGCTGGTCGTGTTGGCCATCTACTTACTCAGCACAACCTCACCTTTAATATTTTACCAAAAAATTGGTAAAATATTGTATTTGTGTGCTCTACAGTTACATTTAGTGTATTTTTACAGATTGAGCCAATATCATGACATGAAAAATTTAAGCTACCACCATTTTATTCTCCAGGGCCTCTGCTTTCAGAAAATATATGTTTGGGGGGTTTTATCTAATCTTCAGGCCCAAAATCTGCATTTTAACATGTGTGTAAAAATAATGGAAAACCAGCTCTGGCAGTGAAAGGGTTAATGTGAGCTAGATGGGATCACTCTGCTGTGGTCACACTCTAAACATTAGAGCTCCCCCTAGCTGCAGCCTGGTAATAACATTGCTAGGAGGTCTATTCATTTATCTGCTACATACTTCCCATCTTTATGTAAACATCTCCTGACATTTAGGGGTCTCCTCATAAATAATTTACATAGCAATTCCCCCGGTGAAAGTCCATGTACATTCCTTCTGTGTGAATAGAATGGGGGAGTTAGTAGGCTCTTTGCTGAGCTGTTTGAATGATTTTCATGGATTTAAAATGGAAAAAATGACACATTCTGTTATTAGATGGTGCTAATTTCTATGATACTTAGCGCCATCTAAAGGCCAAATGCAATGTTGGTTTATTTAATAGACATGTGCAATTCGTTTCGTTTTTTTTCGTTTTTCGTTTTTTTTCGTTATTTTCGTTCGTTCGTTTTAGTACGAATGAACGAATCATTCAAATCGTACGAATCCGAATAACGAATCATACGAATCCGAATAACGAATCGTAACGAATCGTTCGAATCCGAATAACGAATCATTCGAATCCGAAAAACAACGAAAATCCGAAAAAAAAAAAAAAACAATTAGAAACAACGAATGTACTAATGAAGAAAATCCGAAAAACGAAAACGAACGAAAAAATTCGTACATTCGTCTTTTTTTTTTTTTTTTTTTTTGAATTGGTCATTTTCCGTGTCCCTTACAATGGTGCTGCTAAACGTGCTTCGAATGGATTGAACAAAAAAATTTGTACATTCGTAACTTTTTTTCCAATTCGTAACTTTTTTTTTTTTTTTCGATTTGTAATTTTCCGTGTCTCTATTGAACAAAAAAATTTGTACATTTGTAACTTTTTTTCGATTCGTACCTTTTTTTTTTCGATCCGTAGCTTTTTTTTTTTCGATCCGTAACTTTTTTTTTTCGATTCGTAACTTTTTTTTTTTTTTTTTTTTTTTTTTTTGTAATTTTCAGTGTCTCTATTGAACAAAAAAATTCGTACATTCGTAACTTTTTTTTCGATTCTTACCTTTTTTTATTTTGATTCGTAACTTTTTTTTTCGATTCGTAAATTATTAAAATGTAATAATAGCATACACATTACATCAAATTATGAATTATGCTCCGATTACGAATCTACGAATGTTACGAATGTACGAAGAAATACGAATGCGTCCGAAAATTAAACTAACGAAAAAACGAAAAAATAACCCTTACGAATGTACGAATCGTTACGAATACGAACAACGACGACTTACGAATGTATGAATCGTTACGAATCGACGGAAACGAAAAAAACAAAACGAAAAAAAACAAATTTTTTTGTTGTGCACATGTCTATTATTTAAAGAGCATGTCAACCTGACATTGATATTCCTGATATGTGTCTGCTGCACCATCTACTGGTATAAAGAAGTCTCCTGTTCTCTTTGTATTGCTTCCTATGTGGGAAATCTCTGGTGTTCCTGCCAGTCCCTCTGCTTTCCTGTTAAAAATTGACCACACTAGGCATGATAGCAGAGCATGTTCAGTTCCCTAACTGTGCTGGAAACACAGTGTGCTCTCCTCCAATGTTCAAACTTATCCTGGCACAGCCATTTACTGGGGAGACCAGTGTCCTGCTGTTTCTCCTGCCACAGCTCTTATGCAGATGAGAACAGAGTGAACGTGGTCACTAATAAAAAAAAAAAAAGGAAAAAAAAGTATTTTTAACTTTTTTTATGCAGTATATCTATACACAAATGTCTTGCCTTTCATTTCTATTTTAAACTGAATGGGTTGTTTTACAAGGTGAGGGCTTACATACACTTTACCTTATATCTTTCCCTGTGTACTGTAATCATAAGTGTAGGCGTATGATCCCAGGTATTAGTATGAAGCCATGTCTGACCGAGGAAACTAAGGGGTCTACTTATAGAAAATTCATTTCACAAATGTGACAAAAAGTTAATTCAGCCATTACAAATTCTGGCCATAATTTACCACAGTGATTTCCTATGATCGTCAGCTCCATCTAGTGGCCATTACAGGGTATTTTTCCTGAAATACCTCCATCAGTAAAAATACGAGGGGAGTTCACATCAAACCGGGATCTTTGCTTTCTTATAATAGAAAGAACAAATTTCAAGAAGTGGAAACTGAACTTATTTTTTAAACATCCTCCCTGGCTACATTCATACACTTACCTCCAACGTTTAACCACTTGCCACCCGTATAACTTACTTATACAGTGGCAAGGTGGCACTGCTCTGCCGGTTCACACGCCTAGTATGGGATCCAACACTTCTGGGTCTGGGGCGTACATGCGTGCCGCCGGCGACCCGCCCCGATTATACACAGCGGGAGCTGATCTGCGGATAACGTGGACTCAATGACCGCCGGCACCCGCTGATCATCCAGCACAGAGGCAGAACAGCGATCTGTAAACAATTGTCATTCTGTCAGTAGGGAAGGCATTGACCCTCTGTTCCTGCAAAGCAGTGACATGGATCGATGTCTTCCCCTAGTACAAGCACCTCCCCCACACTACACAAAAACACTGGCTAGGCAAACATTTAACCCTTTGATCCCATCGGCATGGAATGATTTGTCAGTACGCCTGAACCATCCTAGGACAGCCTAAGATGAATGTGTTCACCGTTCCCACAGAAAGATTCTTCTCTTGTACAATGTCAGGACAGGTTATGTGTTGATTATCCAGGATCAGACGTTCCCACAGAGAGATTCTTCTCTTGTACAATGTCAGGACAGGTTATGTGTTGATTATCCAGGATCAGACGTTCCCACAGAGAGATTCTTCTCTTGTACAATGTCAGGACAGGTTATGTGTTGATTATCCAGGATCAGACGTTCCCACAGAGAGATTCTTCTCTTGTACAATGTCAGGACAGGTTATGTGTTGAGTATCCAGGATCAGACGTTCCCACAGAGAGATTCTTCTCTTGTACAATGTCAGGACAGGTTATGTGTTGATTATCCAGGATCAGACGTTCCCACAGAAAGATTTTTCTCTTGTACAATGTCAGGACAGGTTATGTGTTGATTATCCAGGATCAGACGTTCCCACAGAAAGATTCTTCTCTTGTACAATGTCAGGACAGGTTATGTGTTGATTATCCAGGATCAGACGTTCCCACAGAGAGATTCTTCTCTTGTACAATGTCAGGACAAGTTATGTGTTGAGTATCCAGGATCAGACGTTCCCACAGAAAGATTCTTCTCTTGTACAATGTCAGGACAGGTTATGTGTTGATTATCCAGGATCAGACGTTCCCACAGAGAGATTCTTCTCTTGTACCATGTCAGGACAGGTTATGTGTTGAGTATCCAGGATCAGACGTTCCCACATAGAGATTCTTCTCTTGTACAATGTCAGGACAGGTTATGTGTTGAGTATCCAGAATCAGACGTTCCCACAGAAAGATTTGTCTCTTGTACAATGTCAGGACAGGTTATGTGTTGATTATCCAGGATCAGACGTTCCCACAGAGAGATTCTTCTCTTGTACCATGTCAGGACAGGTTATGTGTTGAGTATCCAGGATCAGACGTTCCCACATAGAGATTCTTCTCTTGTACAATGTCAGGACAGGTTATGTGTTGAGTATCCAGAATCAGACGTTCCCACAGAAAGATTTGTCTCTTGTACAATGTCAGGACAGGTTATGTGTTGATTATCCAGGATCAGACGTTCCCACAGAAAGATTCTTCTCTTGTACAATGTCAGGACAGGTTATGTGTTGATTATCCAGGATCAGACGTTCCCACAGAACGATTCTTCTCTTGTACAATGTCAGGACAGGTTAGGTGTTGATTATCCAGGATCAGACGTTCCCACAGAAAGATTCTTCTCTTGTACAATGTCAGGACAGGTTATGTGTTGATTATCCAGGATCAGACGTTCCCACAGAAAGATTCTTCTCTTGTACAATGTCAGGACAGGTTATGTGTTGATTATCCAGGATCAGACGTTCCCACAGAACGATTCTTCTCTTGTACATTGTCAGGACAGGTTAGGTGTTGATTATCCAGAATCAGACGTTCCCACAGAAAGATTTGTCTCTTGTACAATGTCAGGACAGGTTATGTGTTGATTTTCCAGAATCAGACGTTCCCACATAGAGATTCTTCTCTTGTACAATGTAAGGACAGGTTACGTGTTGATTATCCGGGATCAGGCATTCCAGGTGCTGAATGATCACAGGAATTACTGCTAGGGGCTGGGAACCACCACGGCTGGGATTGTCACTTGTAATGTTTACACCATTCCAATCTCTTCCTGCGGCTGAGCGTCTCATCACTGTACTGTGCATTATGGCCACTAGAGCCAAGGAAATCGATGTATGAAATAAAATAGATCCAATATTCACCACGACTGGGAAAATGCTGGTCACATTCATTCAACAAAATATGCATCTAAAGCCCCATACACACGGTCGGACTTTTTCATCAATTTGGTCCGATCGGACAAGGTTGTTGAAAAATCAGACCGTGTGTATGCACCATCGGACAGTGTTCGTCGGTTTGTCCGTCGGACAAAGTCTTATCTCCTGCTGGAAAGATTTCCCGTCAACCCGGTCCGATCACACCAAATCCGATCGTGTGTACGCTTGTCCGACGGACAAAGTGCTACGCATGCTCAGAAGAAATTCTGTGACGGAAGCGCTCGGTCAGGTAAAACTACCTTTCCTAATCGACACAGCACATTCGTCACGCTGCAATGTTAAAATGTCTTTAATGCAGCGCATTCTCTTTTTCTTTACAATGCAACAAGAATGACATGTTTTAGCTGCTCCTATTCACCCGCACTTCTCACAAACTTACTTCTTTATTACTTTGCACCATTTATACACTACATGTTTATTTTTACTCTGAACGGAAAAGAATCTTTGTTATTTTTTTACCATGATTTGTCTTTTTTTTTTTTTTTTTGGGGAATACATATTTGAATGTTTTTTTTTTTTTTTTTTGGAGGGGGGTTGTGTGTCTCAAATTACCAAAAACACATTATTTACATTTGTATTTCTTGCTTAAATTTACTAGGAGGTTGTTTGTTGTTGTTGCCCCTTGTTAATTCTACTTTAGGATTAGTGAAATGTACCAGCCTACTCAAAGAAAAACTGTCATTGTAGCAAAGTAAAACACAATAGTCAATGATTATTTCAAATCAAAAAAACCTTTATTTAGGTCACACCAACAAACCAAAGAGGAACGCAGCCATGGTGAAACTTGGGGAATTTGCAAAGTCTTGGCCCCCCACGGCAACCATCATTGTCCAAGCGTAGAAAATTGGGGGCCTGAGGAGTACGTATATTAAGGGGAGTGCAATCTGGTCGTGAAGTCCAAAGTATCCGGAACTGCAGCAGATGCCATCTAGGTCCCCAGGCTCTGGTACTACAAGAGGCTCCATCTTCTCTCACACCAGACTGATTGCAGGTCGTCACTCTCAGGTCTTCCTTCCACGCTTCCTTCCACGCTGTGGCTGTCGTGCTGGTGGGGTGGCAGAAGGAGGAGGAGGAGGAGGAGGAGGCGGAGCATGGTAACTATGGCAAACATGTGTGCCTGGGGTCATCTCCCCAGCCCTACCCTTATTTAGGACATGGAGGATGAGCCCCTCACACATGTTGCGTTGCCCCACCTCCATACCCATCATTTTTGTGACAACCACCGAGCCAAAGGTCTCCTCGTCGGCGGGTGTGGCATGTAGGGAGTCTGAAGCCTCTCTGATCATCCGGAGCGCTGACTGTGCCGCATAACCCCCCCTTCTCGCCCTTTTGTACGGAGGGCGGAGGGGAGGGGTTTGGGTGTCAGTCAGGCTCCGAGGCCTAGCCCCCTCTTGGCTGCCACTACCCAGCTGGTGGCTGCCACTAACCCCTGCCTCCTCCTGACTGCCACCTTCCACAGCCACCTCCTGGCTGAGGTCTTCCTGTGTAGGAAAAAGGGACATAGTTTCAGTTATTTGTTCATCAAACACACACAATTCTCATCTAGTGACTGGTGCAAAATGTTTACAAATAGAAAACCATACAATTCTCAGCCCTGCAGTTTAGATTCTGGCCCCAAATGTCTCCCACACCACTGTCTGTTGATATGTCAAACACGTTAGGAACTAAGCAATTGGCGATCCTGAATTAAGTGAACATCATTCATTATTCCCATAAATGGTAACAAAACTACTATACCTGGAACAAGCTGGGCTCCTCCACCTCTTCCATACTGGAAGGCCCAGGTTGCTCCTCGGAAGCCTCATCAGGGGTGGGCTGTGCGCAAGGAAGCGTGGAAGGAGGAGTTGAGGTTGGCTCCGTGACATCAGCCTGGTCCTTCAGAAAATGGAGACTCTGATAGTACCAGAGCTTGGGGACATAGACCTCATCTGCTGAAGTTGCAGTTTCCTCAGACTTCACGACCTTCTTCCTCTCCCTGATATACGCACTCCTCAGGCTGCCAATTTTCTTTCTAATATCATCAACAGTTGCCGTGGGGAACCTTGGCTTGACAAATTCCACAAGTTCCTCCAGGGCTGCGTGCCTCTTTGGTTTGTTGGTGTAATGTGGGTGTATACCCTGCCACAATATGGGAAAATCCCTGTATTTGGCAATGAAGAGGGGGAGAAAACTCATGTCGTTGAATCCCTTCATATCAATCTCTGCAAGACACAACAACACACCAAACCCTATAAATTATGTCAGGCTAAACTCTCCTAATCTTCTCCATAAAGAAGCCTCAAGTTCAAATCAGTCTAGGCTAGTTATGTACCAACGTTAAATTGTACCTTCGTTTGTAGCGATCGTCTCGTGTGAGTTTTCTCTCCCCTCGTCTCCCAGATCGTGGCTACGACACAGGCGTGTGACGTTTTATATACACTGCGCATGCTTCAAACTCCGCCCGCCCCTGACGATCTTTCTCGTCTATTCCCCACCCCTTCTCTTTACGGCGTAGTGGGGAGAGCACATGGCGGGGACACAGCAGGTGCGCCACAAATATCCCACCAACGAGGAGGAGGACGAGGAGAGTCCGGAGGCAGAAACGTCACGATCCCGGAACCTGAAATTCAAGGCCTCCAATATGTCATTTGGAGAAATGTTGGAGATGGTGGACATATTAAAGAGGAGCGACTATGATGGGAAGTATGGGCCTTACCTCAACCCCAATGTCCGCAAGGCCAAGATCATGTCTAAAGTTGTGAGAAGGCTGTACAATAATTTTGGGGTACAACGATCCAAGGAGCAACTCAGGAAACGCTGGTCAGACCTGAAACTGAGGGAGGCCGATCAGTACAGAAAGATCAAGAGAATTCTTCAAAAAAGTAAGTAGTTGTGTTTTGTGTTTGATTTCTTGCTTGCATACTGCTCCATTGTGTTTTGATTTTTACCAAGTTGTACATTCCAAAATGGCCACTTTCAGGTTCGTCTGTGCATTCGATCGTACTCAGCCTCGATCTTTCTGCCACTGTCATGGTCGTGTGTGTGTGCATTCGATCGTACGCAACCTCGATCGTTCGGCCACTTATAATACGATGTTTGGTGTTTTTTTGGGGAAAGGAAGTTTGTTCTCACTAGAAATGTCATCAAGAATGTAAAGCCAATTTATTCAATGTAAAGGAGAGGTCACTCAGTAGCTGTTTACCCATCTGGACTCTAGAGCACTAGTGCTGGGACACCCAAACCCCCTTTTTATTATGCTTTTCCACACATGTGCTCCAGTGGATACTAGAGGGGGGTCTCCATCACACAAACTTCTACCAAAAAGCTAGTCAGTTTAGCACCTTTACAAAGTGACTTCATTCATGTAGTTGACATTTGTAACTGGCCAAACTAAAATAGTGTCCGTCACTTTCAAGCAATGTTTGTCATTTCCTATTTCTGCCCTCAATAGCTTGTGTTGCTAAATCTTCCTTTTGGACATTCTCATAGGGGAGCGAAAACTTGGGCCGTCTGAGGAAACCCCCAAACCAACACCTACCAAAAAAGGGGAAAGAGCAGAAGCAGAGGAGGAGGAGGAGGAAGGAGAGATCATCGAACTTGGAGAAATTGTCACCACAACAGGTGAGTGTGGGAGAACACAGCTACTGGTAAGCTAATCCATGTATGGCTGCCTCATTTCCAACACCCCATTTTTGTTTGTTTGTGGTTTTTAGGTGACGTGGATGTTGTGGAAGAAAAATCGCACTTTACCACAGAGAGTGCCCACGTACTCATCGGAGAGATAATGGTCTGCAATAGAGATCTAGATTACATAAAGCAAAACATCAATGATGTTCAACAAAAATTGAAGAACATCATTGATATTTTAGGAAAAATATGAAAACGCACCAAGTAATTAACACACATTTGTGCCAGCTTCAGAACACATTTGCAACTTAAAAACTGTCTGAAATTTGGAACATGCACACATTGTGTCCACATGTGCTAGCTCCCACCATGGTGGATGAATGGCAACGTTTTTTTGGGGGTGCAAACACTTTACGAACTACGAAAGTGGTTGTGGTGAAGGGGTTGCACCCCCAAAAAACGTCCATTCATCCCCATGATGGAAAATGGCACTTTTGAAGCTTCTAGGCATGTGTTTTACCATCTAATGACCATTTTCAGTCCCAAATTGTGTGCATGTTCCAAATTTCCACTTTTCGGGGGTGACCCCCCCATGTGATGAAGGCAAGATCAAACACACTTTGAACATATAGTCATGTCTGATCTTGTCTTCACTTTACAAAGTTGAACTTTCCAAGTTCCTAGGTTCTGTTTTGCTCCATGCCTGGTTTTACCAATTGCGGAATGTTTGTAAACAATGTTGTAAATAACCAAGATGTTGTCAGTTTTGGCGTGAAGATTGTAAACGCACTTGGGAATGTTTTCCTAGTAAACTTTTATTTTTCTAAATGTGTGGCTTCCTTATTTAAAAAACACAATGCATTATGTATGTAAAATGAAAAGGATATGGGGGGCAATGGGTGTTATTTACTAAAGGCAAATCCACTTTGCACTCCAATTTTCTTTCCCGGGGAACTTTTTCAATGCACTTGTAGAGCATAGCGGATTTGACTTATGTAAATGACACCCACAGTGCTTTGTACGAAAACACGGAGCACAGCATTTTGGAGAATACACACATGTCAGACCTGGTGATGAAAAGGAGTATTTTGGGTGTCAGTTATGCAGTACAAACCTTCTCTAGACCAAAGATTAGGTAGCAAACACACAACATGAGAATAATCTTTTTGGGAAGAAGAGACTGTTACCTCCTTTTGCCCAGAAAGTGCATTCCCACTGTCGAAGGCAAAGGGAAAAAATGTCAAAGTAAAATAAGCTAAAAAGAAGACTGAAATGACATGAAATCATAGGTTGGTTAAAATATCAGATTTATTAAAAAATGCCTCTCACACATCGTCAGGCAGAGCAATGGCCCCCCTACCCACAAAGTACTGCATATATTGGTCCCGGACCACACGGGCATTTAGAGGGGGCAAGCCTGGACGTGCCACTCGAAGGGCTGTGAGTTCGGCATTTGGAGGGCCCTCCACATCTGGGCCAACGGGCACCACATAGTTCCTGTTATGTCTTTTGAGGAAGTTGTGCAATATGCAACAGGCAAGAACTATGTGGTTCAGTTTGTATTCCGCCAAGTTAAATGCCGTCAGGAACAGGCGGAAGCGGCTGGCCAGGATGCCAAAAGCGTTCTCCACAACTCTTCTGGCTCTGGACAGCCTGTAGTTGAAGACCCTCTGGTCCGGGGTGAGGGTCCTCATCGGGAACGGCCTCATCACATGGGGAGTCAACGCAAACGCTTCATCTGCGACAAAGACGAAGGGGAGTCCTTCGGCATTCTCCTCTGGAGGTGGCAAGCACAGACTGCCACTTTGGAGACGCCAGTAGAACTCCGTGTGCGTAATGGCCCCACCATCCGATATCCGGCCGTTCATCCCCACGTCCACATACATAAACTCGTATGTTGCCGACACCACCGCCAACATCACTACACTATTAAACCCTTAGTAGGACCCCGAGTTGGGCGGTGGGACGATGCGGACGTGTTTCCCATCAATTGCCCCTCCGCAGTTAGGAAAGTCCCAACGGCTGGCAAAGTGGGAGGCCACAGTCTGCCATTCCTGTGGCGTGGAAGGGAACTGTGGAGTGAAACAAGAAAAAAAAAAATAGTCACTTTGCACCTAAACATTGCAAGCAGATTAGACAATCAACATCTTGGAACAAGAGCATTGTCTAAAATTGGAGGCTGGAAAGTATTTGCACAGAAAAGTAGAGGCTCCCCTTCACAGATTACTCACCCCCCCATCAATCCCCCCACTTCTGATGGGCCATTGGCAATAACTAGGGGTTTTGGGGGGGGGGGGGGGGTGGTGGACAGCTAACCCTCTGCACTTCATTGATTGGCAAATGGCTCAATAATGTGGGCTAGTTTGGCCAGACCCTCTGTACTTAACACTATTGGCAGGCCACAGGAAAGATCAAATAACATTTCAACCCCCCCCCCCCCCCCCAAAAAAGGCAGGCACAGTGTGACATTATTAAATTACCAAGCAAGCTAATAGGAGGGAAAGAAGACAAAAAAATAGGAAATGGAATGTATGGAGGCAGTCCCTTGCACTACATGCTTTGCTGAATTCATCCCTAAAGATGCGCACTATAAAGAGGTAGGTATATAGTGTGTATGGACCTTGGGAAAGCCAGCAGATAAAGGATTGGTACCATCTGACAGAGCAGTTGGGGGAGGGGGTTCCTAATGAGTTTGCCCCCCCCCCCCCCCCCACCAAAAGAACAAAAAAAGGGGGCTCTACATGAAGTAAACCACACAGCAAACATTTGTGCATATTTTAGGGGGTGTTTTGGGGCAAACAATACTATGCAGCAGACAAAAGACATTGCTTAAGTGACTAGGCCATAGGTGTCTATTGGGGCAGAAGAGCATGCTGGTGAGGTAAGTGAAGGGAAAAATGCATGAAGGAGAAAAGGGGCACAGCATATTAGAACATATTGCAATCATGGTAATTAGGGAAGGAGGTCAAAAATACAAGTCATTAGCAAACAGAGCATACATAGAAGGGAATAGTAAAGTAGAAATGTTACCTTAATATAGTCCTCCTGCAGGACCTGAATGATGGCAGAACAGGTCTCTGGAATAATGATTCCCAGGGCCTGGGGAGAGATACCTGAAGAGAACTTCAAATCCTGAAGACTTCTCCCTGTCGCCAAGTACCTCAACGTGGCAACAAGCCTCTGCTCCGGAGTAATGGCTTGTCTCATGCAGGTATCCTGCCGGCTGATAAAGGGGGTCAGCAAAGCCAAAAGACGGTGAAAATCGGGGTCCGTCATCCTGAGAAAGTTCCTGAAATCATCAGGATTATTCTCCCGGATCTCACGAAGCAAAGGCATGTGCGAGAACTGGTCACGCTGAAGCAACCAATTCTTGGTCCACATACTCCTCGTCACTCTGTTCATGGACGGGTCTTGGGTCAAAGCTAAAAGCCCGACACCAATTCCGCGTACAGCACGAACTCGGCGACGAGTACGCACGGGAAACATCGCTCAGAAGGTCACAAAAGGTCGGCTGGTCAGAACGGACAAACAGAAAGCACCGATAAACAGCAAGGCCTGAAAGAACGAAGTGAATAGCAGCAACGAGCAGACAATAAGCAGTGCAAATCAAAGCGTCCTATATCAAGATATAGGCCGCAATGACCAACAAATGCGAACTGACTACACGCACTAATAAACAGATACGCACGACAAGCACAAACTGAAGAGCAGTAACGATCTGAGTCAGAAAACTGAGAAGCGCGAATCTTAAGTCACCAAACTTCCACTAACTCTCGATAAACACGGGATCAGCAGAAGGAGCCCAACGGGTGCCTGACGTGGTGCTGAACTTCCCTTTTGTAATCTCGTGGACGACGACTTACGTCACGACGTTCTTCCGGACCGGATATTCCGACAACTTTGTCCGACCGTGTGTACGCAACGTCAACATCGGACAAAGTACGTCGGACAAAGTCCGACTGACCTGGTCCGCGGATTGTCCGAGCGTGTGTATGGGGCTTAAGTGTTTGTGAAATCTTACACCACAAAATGTACTCAGCCAATGAAAGGTAATGACTCCATTTTAAATTTTTCTACTGCCTTTAATGGCCAACACTTCATCCATGTCTTTGGTGATTTCTTTTTTTTTTTATATATTCTTTATTTTCGAATTTTTTCAAATGTTCCAAACATTTTATTTTTTACAGTCATCATTAACGCATCCTTATACATTTGATTTAAATTAAACCCTAACCCACCCTCTTCCCCCCCCCCCCTCTTAAAAAAAAAAAAAGGCCTACCCCCTCTCGCTCACTCCTTCCCATTTCCAATAGCACTCCCTTCCATCATCTTCAAGTATCTCTCCGTTTTCCTGAACTCCACCCATTGTCGCCATGTCCTTAGATGTTTCCCCTCTAGGTCCTCTGTCTTGTGGATCGACTCTTCTATAGTTCTTATCCTCTCTACCTTCTCGATCCACTCTTTCATGGTGGGTGCCTCCTGAGATTCGCATAAACAGGGTATTAGAGCCTTCGCTGAAATTAATAAGTGAGGGATTAAGCTGTGTCCATATTGTCGCCCCCCCCCTTCTCTGTGTCATGAAACCGGCACGCCCATGGTTGTTTATTGATCCTTTCTCCTGTTATGTTAAAAATAACTTCTATTATTTCTCCCAATATTTTTGTATTCTGGGGCACTCCCACCACACGTGTGAAAAGGTCCCCACTACAGAACAGCTGCGCCAACAATTTGGGGTTTTGTCTCCACTGTAGGCATTTGCTCTTTGTGGGGTTACATACCACCTCGCTAAGAGCTTGTAGGACATTTCCACTGTTTGCGTGTCTTTTGCCACAGAGTAGACAAACCTTATTATCTTGTTCCTCTGTTCATCGCTACTTAAGGGGCCTATCTCTCTTTCCCATTTTTCTAAGTAGGATGGGTATTCGTGCTCCGCCTCCCGTAACAGTATTTTGTATGTCTTTGATATCCTTTTCTCTATACTATGGGGGGACTCCAGTAGTTTCTCTAAGGGTCTCAAATCTCTCTTGCTTCTTAAAGGCTTTGGTAGTGTCTGTGCAAAGTGTTGTAATTGAGTGTATCTCCACTTAACTAGTGCTCTCTGTCCCCATTCCCGCGTGATTTCCTTATGCGTGTATAGTCTATTCCCTTCCATCACATCTAGCAATCTTAAGTTCTCTTTATTGGACCACCTGCTAAAATATATGTATTCCTCCTTTCCTGGGAGGAAGAAATTTGTATCCAAAAGTGATATTAGTGGTGAGTTACGATCCCATTTGTGTCTCTTATTTACTGCATCCCAAATTTTTAGTGAATTTTTTGCGAGTATGCTTGTGTTTGGTCCTAAATCTCGATATTGTGGGGGTATCCATATAATTTTCCCTATATTTGTTCTACTTAAACTCATTTCTAACTCGACCCAGCTCTTCTCCTTCTTGTTGTGAGTCCAGTCTATTATTCTGGAGATCACAATAGCTTCGTAATATTTTTTGAAGTCAGGTGAAGTCAGGTTTCTTCAAATACATCTGTGGGAGGGCAATTGGGATCATTTGACATGTATAGATAAATGTAGGTAGTATAAACATTTTGACTGCATTTATCTTTCCCATCCAGTAGAGTGCTTTATATTGCATCCCTCTCAATTGCTCTTTAATTCTATTCAGGAGGGGGGATATAGTTAAGGTCAAACAGATCACCTAATTGGGCTGTCAGTTTTATTCCCAGGTACACGAGATCTTTCGCACACCATTTAAATGGAAGTTTAGCTTGCATAGCTCTCTGGTCCTTTGTTGCTAGAGTTAAGTTCAGTATCTCGGATTTAGTCATATTTACTTTAAAGTTCGATAGTTTACCATATTGTTTTAACTCCTTCAAAACCATGGGGATTGATATTCTGGGCATGGAGATATAAAGCAACAAGTCATCCGCAAATGCCGAAACCTTGTACTCCCTATCCCCTACCCGAATTCCTTGTATATCTTGATTTTTACGCATCGCGGCCAGTAAGGGTTCTAGGGTAATTATAAATAAGAGCAGGGAAAGTGGGCATCCCTGTCTTGTCCCGTTAAAAAGGTCAAGGGGGCTGGGCAGGGTGCTATTTACCCTTATTCTAGTGGTCGGTTGATTGTAGAGGGATTCAATCCATCTCATGATCTTCTCACCTAATCCCAGATATCTCAATGTTTCAAAAAGGAACCCCCAGTCGACCCTGTCAAAGGCCTTTTCGGCATCAATTGACATAAGGACTGTGGGGGTACCCCTCTTGATTGCTTCCTGTATTAACATTATTGAGTTCAATGAGTTATCCCTTCCTTCCCTCCCTTGTGTGAACCCCACTTGATCGTTATGGATCCATTTTGGCAAATATGGCTTTAATCTCTCTGCAATTATTTTTGCAAATAGTTTTATATGCGAGTTTAGTAAGGAGATTGGCTTATAGCTCTCCACTGCCATAGGGTATTTTCCCTCTTTCAAGATCAGAGTAATATGTGCCAAAAGTGTCTCCTCTCTAAATTTCTCTCATCTCCCTACCGCATTAAAGTAATTGCATAATTTGGGCGCTAGCTGCTTGGAAAACTTTTTATAGTACCTTATGGGGTAGCCATCGGGGCCCAGGCTTCCTCCTGAGGCGGTATTTTTAATTCTTAATTAATTATCCTGGAGAACGAACTGTGGACCTGGGAGAAACAAGTATAATCCCACTCCTTTAAGTGAGTGATCCTCCATGAGTCTTGTAATTGCCATTTTGCTAGTGCTTTAATAATTTTTTTTTGCCTTTGTTCTGTGTATCGGTTTCCCCCTGCCGAGGTGTCTACCTTTGGATCTATACTCCAGTTCAGGTCCCCTGCTACAATCAAATTACCCTCCTTAAAACCTTCTAGTCTCTTTAAGACATTCTTACAGAATTTATCCGGGTTCTTGTTTGGAGCATACACATTCACAATTGTACATTTCATGTTAAACAACTTTCCTTTTATAAATAAATAAATAAATATCTTCCCTCTGGGTCCACGAGACGCTCCTCTACCTCAAATTTTAACATCCTACTAAAACCAATTGCTATTCCTCTTGAGTGAGGAGATGGAGTATCTCCATAATACCATACCGGATAATGAAAAGTAGTTAATTTAATTCCGGAGGTATGTGTTATGTGTGTCTCCTGGAGGCACACTATACTTGCTTCTAACAATTGGAGTTCACTATTTAATTTATACTTTTTTTTTTGTATTTAAACCCCTTACGTTATAAGTGATCAAATTTACCACCGCCATACCTTATTTTCTAAATTGGTCTATTAGGAGCATCTAGTGAGAGCTAGAACAAATTTTGGTGCTGTGGTAGGAGTGAGCGAGAGTCCCCAAAAAAAAAAAAAAAAAAAAAAAAACCATGGATCCCTCCCTATCCCCCCATTCTGAAGCGACACACCTCGAAAGGCTGGACAGAACCCCCCCTCTTTTTCGTTTAATCTATGGGTCAGGCTAACCCCTACTTGTTGTCGCCTGCTATCCATAGTTTCCCGAGGGCTCTCCTCCGTGGCCTCCAGGGCCCTCTTCCACCCCCCTTTCTCCGTCCTCCCTCCGCCTCCCGTCTTTTGTCTATAGTTAAATAATCTATTTGCTTATTATCATTAGCAACTGGTATTATTTAACGACTCTCCCCCTCTCACTCCTCTACGTCTGTCATTATTCCTTATTACTTCCTTCTGTACTGGCCAGATACCCTCCTCTTCTCCCCATCCTGGTAATGGGGGGGGGGGGGGTTGTATATCTAATCGCTCACAAAAGCCTCTCAGGTCCTCCGGAAAGCGCAGAACTGCAGATCTTCCATCTCTTTTTCCTATCAAGCAGGCTGGGAATCCTCATTGATAGGAAATATCTGCTGCCACCAGAGCTGTAGTCAAGGGTTTTAGACGCCACCTCCTTCTCAATGTCTCTGCTGCTAAATCTGCATAGATCTGCAGTTCTGTGCCCTCGTAGGTCACTCCAGGGAATGTTCTAATTCTTCCCACAATCTGGGTCTTCTCTTCCGCGTAGTGAAACCTCACTATTACATCTCTCGGGGAGTCCGATCTACCCCCCGGGGGCCGCACCATCCTGTGTATTTTATCTAGTTTTAGGGTATCGGTAACTTCTCTATCTAAGAGAAGATTAAATAAATGCTGGGCTATACTTCTCAAATCCGTATTGCTATGTGTCTCGAGGAGTCCTTTTATGCGTACATTCTTCCTTCTACTTCGATTCTCTTGGTCTTCTAGTTTATATAGAAGTGTTCTATTTACTTTCTGGAGGGAGATCACCTGATCCGATATTTCTTTGAGCCTTTGGTCGAAGACATCTAACCTGTCCTCCATCTCCTCTACCCTCTCCAAGACTAATCCAATATCTGCCCTTACTGCTGCGATTTCCCCTTTCAGGGATGTTTCCATTTTTGAGAACATCTCTGAAAGCATCTCCTTTATTTGTGACATTTCCTCTTGGGGTGGGGGCTGCATAGTTCTTTCTCCCTCTAAGTCTCCTCCCTCCGCTCCTCTCTCTTCCCTCCTCTCCTGTGTTTTTCCTTGCGTTTTAATGTTAACTTGTAGGCTACTCTCCTCTCCCTTTGGACGTACTGTCTTTACTCCATTTATTTTCCTTCCCCTACTCTCCTCCGCTACCTTCTGTCTATTTAAACCTGACCGGAGGGGTGCTCCTAACCTCAGGCTCCCCTGTCCTTCCTCTACCATGCTAGTGTTAGAGGCCATGTATCTCTGGATGCCTCCAGGGCTTGGGGCCGGTGGGTTATTTTTAACAGTTTTATTTGCTTTACCCCTCATATTAATTTCAGTCTTTTATAGCGAATCGTTCCCCCTCTTACAACCTCTTTTACCTTCTCCCCACTTCCCCCTTGACATCAAATAACCTTAAGTTACAAAAAGTCCCAACAGGCTGTAATCGGGGTACTATCTATTTTCTGACCAGGCTGTTTCAAATTGCCCCTTACCCTACTAGAGCAGAAGAGGAAGCCCGGCGGGTCTTATCCATCTAGCATACAATATTTAACCCATCAGGTTGACATTTTTGTTTTACCAGTTCGAACCTTACTAAATTGTCTCTTAACCTTAGTCCTTTATCAACCTTTGCGGGAGAAGAGGAAAGAAGGGGAGGGAGGAAAGAGAAAAGAAAAAAAGGAAAACCCAAGGGAGACAATAGAAAAAGACAGGGGCGATAACAGAGACTTTCACATGCAAAGCAAATTTCTTTGCGTGACGCTTCTCATTAATTGCGTTGCATGTGCTTGCTCCACTGTCCCACTTGTTCCGGTGCTTCCTCGCACTCTTTTCACTCTAGATAGACCTAAGTCTCCTTTTATTTAGAGTGGCCACTGGATAATCGCTGAATAATCGCTGTAGAGAGTCAGGAATAGGGGGTCTGGGCGATCGGTGTCGCTAGTACGGGTAATCGATCTGTGTCACTGGTACGCTGACCTTTTAACTTTTTAACCGCTGATCATCCCTTTTTGTTCTCCACCTGAGATTCTTCCCTTCTACAGCAGGGGCATCGGGGGGGCAGGGGTGGGTCCGTGGCACTGTCACAATCGGTTGGAATCACTGAGCCCCGGGTATGCCAATAGGGGATTCACTCTCAATCTTCATATCTGCCCATGCAGGTAGATGTTGTTGTTATAATAGTGACAGTAGCAGGTAATTTAATTTATTAGACAGCGACAGTACTAGTAATGGTAATGACAGTATCAATAATTTTTTTATGGATGAGGATCCAGCCAGCTATTCAGGTTAAACAGTTAGTACAGTTCATTTGTAGTTATAGTTTTGTTCCGCCTTCAGCCTGCAACCTGTATCTATTTGCATCAAACAGGCGATCCCTCCAGACAAATAATGCAGCGAGGAAACAGTTCATTCCTGGGCCCAACGGGCCACTCACCACTCCTGGTGCGGGCTGCTAACTCCAGGTGACTCCTCCATCCAGCCGCTGTTCCAAGATCTGCTCTGACAGGGTTCCACCGCTCCTGTTCGGGGGGTCAAAGTCCTTATGCACTGGCTGTGCACTCACAAATGAGGATTACCTCTGGGCACCCACACAGGTGCTCTCTATCCGGGGGCCGAGGTCGAAGCCGGGGGTCTTCCTGGTACCTGCAAGACACAGGATGGCAGCAGTGGGGGGGTATTCTCAGCGCATACGGCCGGCGGGGGAGGCTCCAAACACCGCCGGTCATCTTCTCCTCACGCCGGCCGCGTCTAGCGTCTATCGGGTCGGCGTGCTCGGCATGTCGAAGCGGGCGGAACGGAGCGGTTGTTAGGAGGGCAGGGGGTTTCTGGCGCACACCTCAGACACCGCTACGTCATGACACTCCTCCTCCCCGTCAGGTTTCGTCTTTGGTGATTTCTGATCTGTTTCTTACATGATGAAGATCAGCCATGGAGTATATCTGAGGTGTATATCAGGGTGTGCTTCTTCCCCACATGAGAGCTGTGATGTCCCGCAACATTCATATAGAAGACATTTCCCGCACTCAAGGCACTAATGCGCCTCGAAGGTTGTGTGGGATCCCTGATGTACAGGAAGACAGGACTTCAGTGAGGCACAATTCCCTCACTCAGGAAAGTGGCTTCTCTCCCATGTGACATCTCTGATGTCTGTTAAAACTGTAATTGTCTGAAAAACATTTCCCGCACTCAGGACAGGAATGCGGCTTCTCCCCTGTGTGAGATCTCTGATGTTTGTAAAGATGGGACTTGTCTGAAAAACATTTTCCGCACTCAGAACAGGAATATGGCTTCTCTCCCGTGTGAGATCTCTGATGTCTGCAAAGATGGGACTTCACTGAAAAACATTTCCCGCACTCAGGACAGGAATACGGCTTCTCCCCCGTGTGAGATCTCTGATGTCTGCAAAGATGGGACTTCTGTGAAAAACATTTCCCACACTCAGGACAAGAATGTGGCTTCTCCCCCGTGTGAGATCTCTGATGTCTGCAAAGACTGGACTTCTGTGAAAAACATTTCCCACACTCAGGGCAGGAATACGGCTTCTCCCCCACGTGAGAGCTCTGATGTGTGTAAAGACTACACTTGCCTGAAAAACATTTCCCACACTCAGGACAGGAATACGGCTTCTCACCCGTGTGAGATCTCTGATGTGTGTACAGACTATACTTGCCTGAAAAACATTTCCCACACTCAGGACAGGAATACGGCTTCTCACCAGTGTGAGATCTCTGATGTGTGCAAAAACTATACTTGCCTGAAAAACATTTTCCACACTCAGGACAGGAATACGGCTTCTCACCAGTGTGAGATCTCTGATGTGTGTAAAGAATGGACCTGTCTGAAAAACATTTCCCGCACTCAGGACAGGAATACGGTTTCTCCCCCGTGTGAGACCTCTGATGTTTGTAAAGATGGGACTTCTGGAAAAAACATTTCCCGCACTCAGGACAGGAATACGGCTTCACTCCTGTGTGAGATCTCTGATGTGTGGAAAGACTGGACTTCACTGAAAAACTTTTCCCACACTCAGGACAAGAATAGGGCTTCTCACCCGTGTGAGATCTTTTATGGACATGTAGTTCAGATTTAAAATGGAAACATTTCTCACACTCAGCACAGGAATACGGTTTTTCCCCTGTGTGAGATCTTTTATGCAAATTAAGACGGGATTTAAAATGGAAACCCTTCCCGCACTCAGTACAGGAAAAGCTCTTCTCTGTTGGAAGGACGGCACTGTCCCTCACAGTCTGAGGTTCCTCAGGATAAGAGGAATACGATGGTCCATCTACACTGTGTGGTGCCGGATGGACATTTGAGGTAGTCGGGTTTTCTCCTGGACTATACTGTGTGATGTCCTCATCTTCTACTTTACAGTCTGGAGACAAAGTGAGACAATCCTCTGAGGTTTTCCTCATCTCCCGTCCATCTACTAAAATAGAAATAAAAAGATTATTACTAGACAGAATCGGCCCCAAACTGGCTGCCAAGTTGCCCCCCAGGCCCTGCTCATTCTTTCCCAAAATACGTGACAAGGTGGAAACTCTTACACAAAATCCTCAGCAGATTATAGCCGCGCTTCATGAATTTTATGCCAAACTATATTAAGGAGGATCCCAACCTTCAGGTCTTTCTGCTTTTTTAGACGAGATTCCGCTCCCTAAGCTGGAAAACAGACATAGATCAGCCCTAGATAAACCGATCGTGGAGGTATTAGAAGTGATCAAAAACTTGAAGAAGGGCTCGGCCCGAGGACCAGATGGGTTCTCTACCGGGTACTATAAAGTTTTGCTCCCACTATTACTCCATTCTTAACGGGATTCTTCAACTCCCTTCGTGAGCGGTCCTCTTTGGACAACAAGGCCAATCTTGCTTATGTTTCAGTAATCCCCAAACCGGGTAAGGACCACTCTGATGTCAGCAATTACAGGCCTATATCTCTGATCAACAATGATCTAAAAATACTGACAAAGATACTGGCCAATAGATTATCTAGGTTTATAGGAAGCTATGTCCACAAAGATCAGGTGGGATTCATCCCGGGAGACAAGGCCCAGATCAGATACATAGAGCAGTAGATATAGTATCCATTTTGCAGTCGAAATGGGATGGGGGTCTGCATCAGGAGGGGTTCCTGCTATCAGTAGACCTACAGAAAGCTTTAGACACTGTTGTCTGGTCATACCTATTCGAGGTCCTTAATAGATGGGGATTTGGCCCAAGGTTTGTGCAAATTATATCATCGCTATATGATCGACCAAGAGCCCAGGTCAAGCTTCAAAGCTGGTATGCCGTGTACACAGGACCAGACTTCGACGGACTTGGTCCGGCGGACTGGAATCCGTCGGACAATTCGATCGTGTGTGGGCTCCAGTGGACTTTTTCTTCCTAAAAGTCCGGTGGACCTAGAAATAAAATTTGCTTTAAATCTTTCCGATGGTCTCGAAACCAGTCTAAAAATCTGGTCGTCTGTGTGCTAGTCCGACAGACTAAAACCGACGCTAGGGAAGCTATTGGCTACTGGCTATGAACTTCCTTATTCTACGTCATCACGTTCAAATCCGTCTGACTTTTGGAGTGATCGCCAAGTCCGTTCGTTTGAAAGTCTGGTGGACCTCCGCTGCAAAGTCCGTCGGATTGTCCGCCGGACCAAGTCCATCAAAGTCCGGTCGTGTGTACGCGGCATTACTCAGACCCTTTCCTAATCTCAAAGGGAACTCAACATGGATGCCCTCTCTCCCCTATAATTTTTTCCATTGCAATCGAAACCCTGGCAATTGCAATTAGGGGGCACTCTGACATTCATGGGGTGAGATGTGGCCAACGGTCACATAAATGTGCCCTATTTGCAGACGACCTGCTACTGTTCATCGCCTCTCCTCTTATTTCTACTCCTAATATTGTTGAACTATTACAGGACTTTGGGAGGGTCTCTGGACTTAAAGTAAACATGACCAAATCGGCAGCGTTAAACATTTCCACCCCAGCGCCGTTGGTTGAAAGGCTAAAAGACCACGTTGAATTTGTCTGGCATTCGTCACACATTTCTTACCTGGGTATCAACTTGGCAGCCACTATAGACCAACTATATAATAGCAATTACCCTCCTATGTTTACAAAATTGGGTGCGGATATGTCTAGCTGGGGACAGGGTGACCTGTCATGGCTGGGTAGGGTGCACTCGATCAAAATGACCCTCTTTCCTAGGATCCTATATCTTTTTCACTCAGTTCCAATTCAGGTAAAGAAGCATCAATTAGAGAAGTTTCAATCTCTGATAACAAAATTTATTTGGGGAAACAAAGGCTACCGATGCCCTAAAAGCGTACTATATAGAAGATGCAAACGTGGAGGTCTGGGGTTACCAAACCTCTGGAGATACTACCGGGCGGCTCAATTGGCACAGTTTTCTACTGTCTATGCTTTGGGCAATAAACTCGACATGGAGAGACTGAAGGTTCCATTACATACCATTTACTTTTTGATATGGGCTCCCCCCCAATTCTAGCCCCTACCCTTTCACATTCAATGGCTTTATGTGACTTTTATATAAATCTACTCACTTGATATCCGGTATCCGCCCGTTAACCCATCTGTTTAACAACCCACAGTTTCCTCCTGGTATGGACATTAGGGCATATAAATGGTGGACGGACAAGGGATTATACAGAATAGGCCACTTCATGTCCTCTATGGCAGTGGTCATCAACCCTGTCCTAAGGACCCACTAACAGGCCAGGTTTGCAAAATAACTGAAATACATCACAGGTGATATCTTTTGCTGCTCTGTGATTGCAGTATTCTAGTCTGCATCTCTTCAAGTTAATACATAAAACCTGGCCTGTTAGTGGGCCCCCGAGGACAGGGTTGGTGACCACTGCTCTATGGGACCTCCGACGCTAAGTCATTGTGTCAGTAAGCTGAAAATGCCCCCTTCTGAAAGGTTTCGCCTACACCAAATTTGCCATTTCTTATCATCCATTTGGGACTCAAAACCCAACCCACCGAGAATTACTATGTATGAAAGATGGGGTTCTGAATCCATGGATCAGAGAGGAGGAATATCATTAATCTATGCAGCAATGGTGGAGAACCTAGAAAAACCCTCATATGCCCTGAACTGGAAACGTTATGTGGAGGTCAGCTGGGAAACTGAAACCTAATTCTCTATATTTCAATAAACTTTTAAAGGCATGGTAAACACTTCCTTGATGGAAGCCAATCTAAAGATTATTACACATGGGTATATGGTTCCCTCTTGCCTGGCCAATATATTCATGAACACCTCCCCACTGTGCTTCAGAGGATGTGACATTTTGGGCTCATTCTTTCACACTTGGTGGGAGTGGCCTCGGATTCGGGGGTTCTGGAATAAGATTTTCTGTTTGCTGTGCAAAAAAGGAACCAGACAAGCTCTACCAAAAACACCCGAGTTGGCTCTTCTGAATAACAGGCCGGTCGGTTGTAGTAAACCCCTACAGAAACGTATCCATTTCATGTTGTTGGGAGCTAATATGACGATTGCTCATGCCTGGAAGCAACCCTCAGTATCCTTTGCTGCAGCAAAATGGAAAATATCATGGATAATGACACAGGAGAAGACAGCTAATCTTCTCCTGGACACCTCTGACAAATTTGTAGCTCTCTGGGAATCCTGGTAGAAATATCTTAAAGTGCCTTTGCAAAAAACATCTGCAAACTATTACTTATAGATGCTCCATAGTGCCATTTTATTTTTTCCTTTCTCTTTGACCTTTTTCTCTTCTTCTTCTTATATCGCTCATCCTGTCGAACGATTATCCTTATCTAAAGGAAAAATTGTCATTTAAAACTGATCGCGGCTGTAATGAAATGTCGGGTCCCAACAATATAGATAAAACTCATTGAAAAAAAGAGCATGGGATCCCCCCAGTCCATTACCAGGCCCTTTGGGTCTGGTATGGATTTTAAGGGGAACCCTGCGCTAAAATTAAAAAAAAATAATGGCGTTGGGGTCCCCCCAAAATCCATACCAGACCCTTATCCGAGCATGCAACCTGGCAGGCCACAGAAAAAAAGGGGGGGGACGAGAGAGCGCCCTCCCTCCTGAACTGTACCAGGCCACATGCCCTCAACATGGGGAGGGTGCTTTGGAGTAGCCCCCCAAAGCACCTTGTCCCCATGTTGATGGGGAAAAGGGCCTCATCCCCACAACCCTTGCCCGATGGTTGTGGGGGTATGCGGGCGGGGGGGCTTATCAGAATCTGGAAGCCCCCTTTAACAAGGGGACCCACAGATCCCGGCCTCCCCCCCAATGTGAATTGGTAACGGGTACATTGTACCCCTACCATTTCGCAAAAAAAATGGTAAAAAGGACAAGAGACAGCTTGGGACACGTTCTTTAGTAAAAAATAAAAAAATAAAAATGTTCCACCATGTAAATTCACGCCACCCGATGAACAGAAGAAAAAAAAATCCGGTGACTGACGCTTCTTCTCTGTGACAGTTCTTATATAGCTGAAGACGTAAACGGGTGACCCTGCCCCCCTCTGACGCCACGGGGCTTCCCCGTGGCATCAGAGGGGCGTTCCCCTTAATATTCCTACCAGACCCAAAGGGCCTGGTGGTAATGGACTGGGGGGATCCCATGCTCTTTTTTTCAATGAGTTTTTATCTATATTGCCGAGACCAGACAATTCATTACAGCCACGATCAGTTTTAAATGACAATTTTTCCTTTAGAAATGTCATGTGCATTCATACATGTCCCCTGAGGCCGGACCTGGGTCCCCAAACACTTTTTATGACAATAACTTGCATATAAGCCTTTAAAATTAGCACTTTTGAGTTTTCACGATCGTGACTTTAACTGTGTTCTAGGGGCTTTCGAATTTGCAGCGAACACCGCATATTGTTCGCTGTTCTGCTGTTCTGCTGTTCGCCTCGAACTCCGGGCTCATTCCTATTTGGAACCTCCAAACTGTAATTTTCACCAAACGTGGTCTCTTACTGCTTTGAAATATGACCTCTACTTCAGCCCTTTTCTCTTTTTCTCTTGTTCATAGAACTGGATGGGTACTGCGTAATGGTGTTTCTTTATGAGGAATCGTTCACGGTGTCTGGTGTGCTCTCTATCCCCTTTGACACAGTTAGATCCCATATGGGGTGTCGGGTGGGATGGACACTGCCCATTCTCTGATACAATCCCTTCCAGTTGTTTAATTATTTCTCCTGATCTTAACTCACAGTACTCACTTCATGGCTGAGCTGAGCTATTACCTTTGTGTGCATATGTTACTTATCCTACAAATTCTTAAAATTCAATAAAACTTTGAAATGAAAAGATTATTACTAGACATGAGCAGATTGGTTCCCCTAAACCAGGACTCCGCCCACATCAGGCAGCTTTGTCTCTGAGGATCTTACAATTCCACCCTCAAGGTAACTAGTAAATGGGTCCTCTGATCTCCTACCAGTTCATTTCTTTATTCATGGACCTTAGTCAGAGAGTGAGGAAACAACGAGAACTGTCTTCTATAGGAGTGATAGTGATGAGGGGATTATAGGACGAGTGTCCCCACCCCCTCTATCACTCATTGCCATCTTCCCAACACAAGAAGTCTTGCACTTCCTTATTTAGTCCATGATTTAGTCATAAATAACAGCGAGGCTGAGTCCCACCAGAGGTCAGAGAGTGAGGATGGGGGGAGAACAAGCAAGATGAAGACTGGACTGATCCTGAAGACCACCATCATTGAGTTATTGACTCCTCTCTCATTATCACTTTCTGTTTAAGGTTCCAAAGTTGGAGGATGTTATCACATTATTATCAACATGTAAAAGTCTGTGCTCCAATCAAATCATCAGATATAAAATGTCCAGCTGGTAGGAAAATGGGTGTAACAAAAGAGAATACATTGTATGTGTATATATAGCAGTGGGCAGATGGGAGAGCGCAGAAATCAGGACTATGTAATGTACAACATATTGTATAAGATACAACAGATAGGACTATATAGTATCAGAATTATGTAATGTACAACATAGGAGTATATAGTGCAGGGGTCAGGTGTATGTAATGTACAATATAAATTATACAGTGTAAGGGTCAGGACTCATAATATCGATATTCAGTAATCAGTGGAAGCTTAAATGTTTACATGAGACAAGTTGCAGAGGTCCCACACCGCTGCCTCCCATTTCCAGAGACTGCACTCATTGACTCTGGTCTGAGACTATACAGACATATCCCTCCACCCAGCACAGCCAGCAGACAACAGAACAAATAACCCTGGGAGAATTGCTCTGTCAGAGATCTTACTAGACCCAGGCATGGGGCAGAAGACCCAAAGCACATGCCCCAGGTGCAGGGCTGGGACAAGGGGTGGGCAGGAAGGGTGGCTGCCCTGAGCACTATGGTATCATGTGAGGTGGAGGGGCACCACAAGGAGATTGGAGGGGAGGGATTTTGTATTGAGAAGGGGAATTTGTTCTAAAAATTGTTCTAAGGGGACAAATTTGGGTGTGTGCTAGCAATGGTAATTTGGGCTGATAGAATCAAACCATCCCAGCAGGACCTGCTCTGATATTGGTCCCCTGTGCTGTATCTGCATCTCTCGCAACCTCCTTCTGAATTCCTCTTCCATGGCGGCTGGTATCTGAACCTCTCCTCTCCTGCTATCTGGACCTTGGATCCAGGTGGAAGTTTGGATGTCCCAGACTACAGGAAGCTTCCCACTTTTGTTACATTGCCACCAATGTAACAAAACGTCCCTACACTCTGCCTGAGTTTTTTCGTCATATACCACTTCCTCACAGTCTGAATATAGATATCAGATATCCCAACCGCTCACAAGCACAAAACGATACTTGTTTAGTTGCTGAACATGGACTCTTTATTAGAACCAAAATACAAGTCTTATATACAGTAGAAGAGGAGGTCCCCCCAGAAACATAAATTAACATGAGCTAATTAACTAATCCCTTGCAGGGTTAATTAGCACAAACAACAATGGGTGAAAGACTCTAATGCCGTGTACACATGGTCGGAATTCTCATCGGAAAAAGCTCTGATGGTTTTCCCGTCGGAATTCCGACGGAATTTCACTCAAACTGTCTTGCCTACACACGGTCACACCAAATTCCAACGGTCTGTAACACAGCGGCATAACACACGTTCAACAGCACTATAAAAGGGAAGTTTAATGCTTCCGAGCATGCGTCAAATTGTTTCCGAGCATGCGTTTGAATTTTCCGTCGGAAAAATTGAGAACAGGTTCTCAATCCAAAGTCCGTCGGAAATTCCGACAGAAAAAGACCGATGGGCATACACACGGTCGGAAAATCCGTTGAAAAGCTCCCATCGGACTGTTTCCATGGGAAATTCCGACCGTGTGTACGCGGCATTAGAAGCCAGACTAGACTCATTTACATTATAGACAACAGACAGGTGGATGGAGTTGATGACATTAGCATCTAACAGTATGTGCCCCAACAGTATGAATCAGTCACTATTTGTAATATGGCAAATACAGGGTTCCCAGAGTCTGTGTCTCTTGGGGGGATATGGACCTGAATCCAAAGTAACACCACCTCAAGGGTCCCCAGGTATACAGCTCACAAAGAGCACCGTTCCCCCAAATACCAGGGCCCATGATCGGTAGGCAAGAGGCTAGCATTCAGTCCCCTCCAAAAGCCTTTGTCCTGGCTAGGTCTGTCATAAGGGGCATTGTGCTAGTAGAGATGATTGGGGGAATTTGTGCTGGGAGAGGGGGATTAGGAGTGAGAAGAGAGGATTTATGCTAGTAAGGGGATTTTTTTGTGGATTTGTGCTGGGGACATAAGGGGAGAGAGAGGATTTGAGCTGGGGGGGCAAAGGTTTGTGCTGGGAGAGGGGATTTCACCCGGGGAGAAAGTACTGCTTACGGGGTGAGCATGCAGATTAGTGCTTTTTTATGGGGGTGACACATAATGCTTATACATCTTGGGGGGCCGAGGTGCAATTTGGTATGTTCGCCATGGGCTCTGGGTGACCTTATCCCAGCACTGCCCAGATGCCTGGGTCGAGAAACGCCTATGGTTAAAATGAACAATTTACTGGCAGCTGAACCCCAGAATTTCCATAAATCCAGTCTAGATACATAAATTGTGTCTGCAGCACAGAGAAGGAAGATTATCCGAGAGAAATACAGGAATACAGGACAGGGAACACAGCTCAGGAAAGTGACCAGGGGATTACAGGCTGATATCACCCAGTCCTTGCCCTATTCTGGACCAACCAGTGAGCAGTATGGGTGGAGGAATGTATTTAGTGTTAATGACCCACCTGTGCTGATCTCTGTAGGAGTGTCCTCCTCTATAAATGTCCCCGTTATTCCATCCTCCTCCATAGACTGCTGATCATCCCTCACATACCTCTCTTCTTCTTCTTCTGCTTTAACCTCAAATTCTATATCGATTGGATCTCCACTCTAAATCAAGAAAATGAGAGAAAATATCATCTGTAGAATATAAACTTGCATAAAAAAATCCACACATTATCTCCACAAATCCATGTTCTAGATACTTTGTCCCACCAACCTTGTAACAGTGAGGGATGGTGTGACCTTCCTGTGTGGAATCCCGGGAATACAGAGGACGGGGACATCTCTCTGGTGGGTTCCTGGTATTAGGTGGTTCCATCACTCCATACTCCTCATCCTCCTCTTTATACTCTTCTTTAACATCAATATTATCATCCCTGAGTTTTCCACTCTGAATATATAATAAAACATTCATTGTAACAAACATGCTGTGTATAAATCAGAACTACCAATAATTGTCAATCATCTACCTGATGATGGTGGGGGATGGTGTGATCTTCCTGTGTGGAATCCCGGGAATACAGAGGACGGGGACATCTCTCTGGGGGATTTCTGTAGCTGGATGTCTTCACCATGGTGTCCTGGTACAGATCTTTGTGTTCTTTTAGAGACTCTGACTTCTCCATCACCCCATCCTCATCATCCTCCTCTTTTATCTCTTCTTTAACTTCAACTTTAGAATCTCTCAGGTTTCCACTCTGAATATATAATAAAAATGACATCAATGGTAACAATGCAGATAATGTTCAGATCCTAATGATACTATCAGTGATTGTTCCTCATCTACCTGATGATGGTGAGGGATGGTGTGATCTTCCTGTGTGGAATCCCGGGAATACAGAGGACGGGGACATCTCTCTGGTGGGTTCCCATTACTGGATCCATCTGTAGGAAACACACACACTGACTGAATACATTGTTTCTATGTGTTTATCAGATGATGGGGGATCTAGGTGGAGCCTCCGTACTGCTCTCTCCTTTACAATAAAGTCTCCTCTTACCCGGTGATGTGAGGGGCGGCTGATTCTCCATCATGATGTCCTTGTAGAGATCCTTGTGTCCTTCTAAATACTCCCACTCCTCCATGGAGAAATAGACAGTGACATCCTGACACCTTATAGGAACCTGACACACACAATGATACAGTCACCATCCAGACACATCCCTTGTCTGTTACTGGATAATTTCCCAGAATTCCCAGCACCGCTCACCTCTCCTCCATCATCTCTCTGGTGACTTCTAGAATCTTCTTTGTATTTCTCTATTCTATCAGGGAGGGAGGTGGAGGCAATGTGATGGTCATATGATCTCCAGACTTCACAGGAGGAAAGCTCTAGATCTGATCACAAATATAAAAAAAAAAAATAATATTCCCAGAATCCTCCTCACCTCACCATTCAGGCGTCCATTTTATTAAAGCCCCACTGAGATATAAATTTACCCACACAGGACCCCCACACTATGCAGGTTCAAAGTAGTGCTGCACGATTAATCGCAAAATGATCGCGATTTCGATTCACCCCCCCCACACGATCTGGTTTTTGGATGACCCGCGATTTCGTTTACCACCGCCGGTTCCACGTAACCAGTGTGGAACGCAAATGGCGGCGGATATCGGAACTGACGTCAGCCGCCACCGGAACTGATGTCAGTCATCAGCGCTGTGTCAAAATCTGTTCCCCCTGGCTCTCGGCTCTGATCGGAACTCCGCCTCTCCAGTACTCTGCACTGCCTCTCCTCCTCCTCTAGCCCGAATGCAAATCATGCTTCTACCGTCCCCGCCCCCGTGCGCATCCCCTGTACAATATTACATGCGTGTGTGGAAGGACTAGTAATATTGTACAGGGGACGCACGCGGGGATGGTAGAAGCATGATTTGCATTCGGGCTAGAGGAGGAGGAGCGGCAGTGCAGAGGACTGGAGAGGCGGAGTTCCGATCAGAGCCGAGAGCCAGAGGGAACAGATTTCGAGTGGGAAACCTTTCTCAGCACAACACCGGACAGTCCCCCTGACTTTTATGCTTCTCAAAGAAACAAAAGAATGTGAAGCGCTGGAGCCGGAGCTGCCAATGTGCAGGTAGATCACCTCCCTATCAGCCGAGATCCAGACCTCCGGCACTCCTGTGACCTGATTAGATGCATCATTAACTTTGCCTTACAAGGGGTTCAGCTGGGAAGGCTAAAGGCAGATCACTACACAGATCACTACACTCCAGAGACATTTACTTCCATATTACTGGAACCATGTACAGGTCGCACAGGGGCCCCACCGTCCAGAGAACAGCACTGTGCTACAGTGAACCAGGTGCAGACAATTTACTTATATAGTGCTAACATTTTCCCCACTGCGCCATTCACATCAGTCTTTAACCACTTCAGCCCCGGACCAATTGGCAGCCAAAGGACCAGGCCCCTTTTTGCGATTCTGCACTGCGTCGCTTTAATTGACAATTGCGCGGTCGTGCGACGTGGCTCCCAAACAAAATTGGCGTCCTTTTTTTCCCACAAATAGAGCTTTCTTTTGGTGGTATTTGATTGCCCCTGCGGTTTTTATTTTTTGCGCTATAAACAAAAATAGAGCCACAATTTTGAAAAAAATGCAATATTTTTTACTTTTTGCTATACTATCTATCCCCAAAAAATATATAAAAAAACATTTTTTTTCCTCAGTTTAGGCCGATACGTATTCTTCTACATATTTTTGGTAAAAAAAAAAAATCGCGATTATTGATTAGTTTGCGCAAAAGTTATAGCGTTTACAAAATAGGAGATAGTTTTATAGCATTTTTATTAATATTTATTTTTTTTACTAGTAATGGCGGCGATCAGCGATTTTTATTGTGACTGCGACATTATGGCGGACACATCGGACATTTTTGACACATTTTTAGGACATTTATCATTTATACAGAAATCAGTGCTATTTAAATAGCACTGATTCCTATGTAAATGACAGTGGCAGTGAAGGAGTTAACCACTAGGGGGCGGGGAGGAGTCAGTGTGACGTGTTGTGTTTTTTTTTCACAGTAGGGGGCGTGGCTGTACGTCTGACGTCATTGACCGGCTTTCCCGATGACAGGGAACAGCCGATCAATGACAGGCAGTGTAGGAAGCGCTGGGAGAGGTTTGTTTACACAGACCTCTCCCCGTTCTTCAGCTCTGTGACCCGATCGCGGGATACCAGCGGCGATCGGGTCCGCTGGTCCCGCGGCCGTGGTCACGCGCGACCCAAAGGCAGGCACATGCACGATCACGTACAGGTACGTGATTTTTGCCTGCCCGTGCCATTTTGCCGACGTATATCGCGTTAGGCGGTCGGGAAGCGGTTAATATCCTCACCACCGTCACACATCATTATTAAACATTTATACAGCTCTGACATTTTCTATACAGAGACCTTGCAGACATTCAAACAACCAATCAGAGCAAACACACACACAGAGCAGACATACTAACACCCAATCAGAGGAGACACACACACACAGAGCAGACATACTAACACCCAATCAGAGGAGACACACACGCAGAGCATACATACTAACACCCAATCAGCCACCACAGTCTGTCTGAGTCCGCTTGCTAGTGCTACCGTACCCATATTATCAGTCAGCTACCCAGAGTCTATTTTTTGAGAATCGCGATCTTCATCCTAAGCAAAAGAATCGCGATTCTCATTTTTACCCAGAATCGTGCAGCTCTAGTTCAAAGCTTGTTGCAGACATTCTGACATCATTACATACAACGCAGGACCAACAGTCCTACTTTGCTAGTGAGAATTCCAAGGGTCCGCCCACATCCTAAGAGCAGCAAAAAACAAAAGGAGATGGAGGGAAGGAAAGTTCTGTGTTGGCCGTGTCCCTTGGACACAGCCAATCACAGATCGTGCTAAATGGCCAATCACAGCGGCCATTTAGCACTCGACCGGCTTGTCCAGCGAGAGGTGATCTTATATGTAAACATATGAGATCATCTCTCATCGCCGGCTCTCCCTCCTCACACAGAGACAGTGTGTGAGGAGGGACAGCTTCCGTGCTGCAGCGTCAGTGAAACGCGAGTGAACACTAACACAGTGAAACACGCACAACACACATGCCCACCTGTCCGCAGTGCCACCTGTCAGTCGTTGTTGTCGTTAAAAAAGAAACCTGGCTCCTAACTTTTTTAGCTGGCTCCTAGATTCCAAGCAAATTTGTCAAGCTCTGACTTATGGTGACCATAGAGACATGGAAATTCAACTGGTTCAGCAGGGATCGGTCACATTTCCATCCATGTGTGGTCACTGCCGGATAAAAGTCACTCGATCAGCGGCTGCAGCCAATAGCTTAATCACTGATCTGTGTATTCTTAGAGCGGAGGAGCGCCCCCTATTGTCACAATACAATAGTGCAGCGGGGAGGATTCCCCCATCCCCCTCCAATGTGTGGATGGGGGAATCGGATCAGATTTTTTTCCTCTCATCCCGCTGGCTGAACGATAAAACTGAACCATGTATGGCCAGATTTGGAAGGAAGATATATTAATCATCAACTGATCCCCCTGAAGGGGTTATTCTACGTATATCCACACTATATGTGTGTATCATCATCTGCTGGAGATAAAAGACATCACAGTGACTATGGAGGAAGAGGACGGACATGACGGGGGGTTACTGGGTGTAAATAGAAAATAAGATCTTATTACCTCCTCTGCTGCCACTTCCAGCAATGTCTTCTCTCTACTTCCTCCCGACTCGCCTCTCACCCGCAACTTCCTGCCTTTATCTGACATCACTTCCTGTCTGTATTCCATAGAGACTTTCTGTCTGGGTAGGAGTGAGATCACCACCTTGCGGAGCTCAGAGGAACTGCAGCCCAAGAAACAACTCTGCTATGTATGTACTGTATATCCTTATAGATGGGGTCATCTCCACTCCCACCAAGGGGGATAGAAATATATTACTGCTCGGGGGGGGGGGGGGGGGGGGGGGGGGGGGGGGGGGGGGGCGGCACATTTTGGCCCCTTTGATTTTGCAGTAGAATTGATGTCAGATTTAGTCATGTAGAACATCTGTTATATGGATACAAAGATCCCCAGCCGAGAGTAAAGGGTGGAAATGGCTCCTGATCCCCAGATTTGGGCAATTATGTCCCCAATATAAATAGAATAAAACCTGCGCTATGTGTAACAACTCAAATACCTACAGAAATAACTTATACCGGACTGCTGCTGTAACAAAGGTAAGTATTCCCTTTATCACCTAGAAGAGCATTATGTGTCACAGCGCTGTCCTATTGTGTGTGCACATAAATCATCACAAATACACTAAAATATGTGGAGACATTCATATATAAAGTGCTAGGGGCTCAAATAATATTCTCTGCAGATCTACTGCTTCCACTTTAGACCTACTTCACTGATCTTCTAATATTTTCTGCTATATTAAATAAACTAAAAATCTGTGCAAATTCATGTAATCATACAATATTTTGTGCTCAATATAGTGTTCTCTGCAAGTCCACTAATTCCACTTTGCATCTACTTCAATTAACTTATTTTTCTAAAAGAAAAAAATCCACCAATCAATGAAAAGTTGATAAGGTGTGAAGTTCTCGGTGCTCCAAACTGTGGCAGATGTAGTGTAGCCACGCCTTCTTCCACCTCTTCCACACGTGATGGTGAGGGCGCCCCCTTAGTGGTGCTTCCCCACTCACCAGAGCAATATGACTCCCAGCTTTTCATCTACCAGAGTCACCAACATCCTTCACACTCTCCTCACCTCCGATGGCAAAGGAACTGGATCCTCCTCGCTCACTCCTGCAAGTCTGCTGCACTTTTGGTCAGTCTCCCTCCTAGACTCCTCCTCCGACCGCTGTTCCAGCAGGAGCTCCGCCTCTTCATACACACTCATAGCTCCGCCTCTTCATACACACTCAGAGCTCCGCCTCTTCATACACACTCAGGGCTCCGCCTCTTCATACACACTCAGAGCTCCGCCTCTTCATACACACTCAGAGCTCCGCCTCTTCATACACACTCAGAACTCCTCCTCTTCATACACACTCAGAGCTCCACCTCAGAGCTCCGCCTCTTCACACACACTCAGAGCTCCGCCTCTTCATACACACTCAGAGCTCCGCCTCTTCATACACACCCAGAGCTCCTCCTCTTCATACACACTCAGAGCTCCACCTCTTCATACACACTCAGAGCTCCGCCTCTTCACACACACTCAGCGCTCCGCCTCCTCATACACACTCAGAGCTCCTCCTCTTCATAAACACTCAGAGCTCCGCCTCTTCATACACACTCAGGGCTCTGCCTCTTCATACACACTCAGAGCTCCGCCTCTTCATACACACTCAGGGCTCTGCCTCTTCATAAACACTCAGAGCTCCACCTCTTCATACACACTCAGGGCTCCACCTCTTCATACACACTCAGAGTTCCGCCTCTTCATACACACTCAGGGCTCCGCCTCTTTATACACACTCAGAGTTCCGCCTCTTCATACACACTCAGAGCTCCGCCTCTTCATACACACTCAGAGAGGAAAGAAAGGGGAAGGATATACAGTACATACACACACATCACAAGGCCGTGTTCACACTACAAGACGTTTCTCAGGGCTGCAGTTCCTCTGAGCTCCACAAGATGGTGATCTCATCTCTACCCAGACAGGAAGTCTCTATGGAATACAGACAGGAAGTGATGTCAGGTACTGGCAGACATACCATTTGGAAGGACGTAGAGAGAAGACACTGCAGGAACTGGTGGCAGAGGAGGTAATATGAAGATTAACCCCTTCAGGGGATCAGTTGATGATTAATATATCTGGTCATATATGGTTCAGTTTTATCGTTCAGCCAGTGGGATGAGAGGAAAAAACTGAAGTGATTCCCCCATCCACACATTGGAGGGGGATGGGGGAATCCTCCCCGCTGCACTATTGTATTCTGACAATGGGGGGCGCTCCTCCGCTCTCAGAATACACAGATCAGTGATGAAGCTATTGGCTGCAGCCTCTGATCGAGTGACTTTTATCCGGCAGTGACCACACATGGATGGAGATGTGACCGATCCCTGCTGAACCAGCTGAATTTCCATGTCTCTATGGTCACCATAAGTGACTTCCTCCCCTCCCCCTCATCTCCTTCATTATGTAAGTCATGCTGAGATCATCTCCCATTGGCTGAGCAATATTCTCATTTGTCTCTGAGCTCCTTCTTGCTATTCCTCGTCCTGCCTGTTGTTTCCTTGGATTGATTTTCTGTGTAGTGACCCCGGCTTCATCTCTTGGATGTGCTCGTCTGTTGCTTGTCCTGACCTTTATCCTGATTCCTGGATCTCCTCCTCATCTCTCCTCCATATCCTCTTACACAGCTTTTCTCCACATCTGCAGTGATCCTGGGGGGTGGAAACTTGGCACCAGCACTCAGCAAAATCCATCCCCACCATTAGGAGCTCTGGAGAAAATTGTCTGCTATTTACACTCCGTTCCTCCGCACGTCACCTGATCACATCTCCCCATCCAAATGTCCCTCCATCCAGAGTCTATATGTCCTATGACATCACACTGACCTCACAGCTCCTCCTCCCAATGTCCTTCCATCCAGAGAAGGGTGGATTTGATTTAAATCAGAGTTTTTAACCACATAAGTACCGAGCCTCTTTCTGAGATTTGTTGTTTACAAGTTAAAAACTTTTTTTTTTGCTAGAAAATTACTTAGAACCCCCAAACATTATACATTTTTTTTTTTTAGCACCCTAGAGAATAAAATGGCAGCCGTTGCAATATTTTCTGTCACACCTCATTTGCGCAGCGGTCTTACAAGCGCACTTTTTTTGGAAAAAAAACCCTTTTTTGAATTAAAAAAAATAAGACAACAGTAAAGTTAGCTCAATATTTTTTTTTTTATATTGTGAAAGATAATGTTACGCCGAGTAAATTGATACCCAACATGTCACGCTTCAAAATTGCGCCTGCTTGTGGAATGGCGTCAAACGTTTACCCTTGAAAATCTCCATAGGCGACGTTTTAAAAAATTCTACAGGTTGCATGTTTTGCGTTACAGAGCAAGTCAAGGGCTAGAATTATTGCTCTCACTCTACCAATCACGGCGATACATCACATGTGTGGTTTGAACACCGTTTTCATATGCGGGCGCTACTCACCTATGCGTTTGCTTCTGCACGCGAGCTCGGCGGCATGGGGCGCGTTTAAATTTTGTTTTTGTTTTTTTCTTATTTATTTTACATATTGTTTTTTATTTATACACTTTAAAAAAAAAAAAAAAAAAAAATTGTGTCACTTTTATTCCTAATACAAGGAATGTAAACATCCCTTGTAATAGAAAAAAAAAACATGACAGGACCTCATAAATATGAGATCTGGGGGGTCAAAAAGTCCTCAGATCTCATATTTACACTAAAATGCAATTAAAAAAAACAAAAAAAAATAAATAAAAAATAAATGTGGCAGAGGCGATCGGATCCGTTCCCTAGCCTGACATGGAGACTAGTGAGGGGAAGATGGCCCCCCACCCATCTCCACACCATTGCTGGGCGGACGCGACATCAAAACGTCACTTCCACCCATAGCCCTTTATGAGCTGTGGGTGGAAGTGACGTTTTGACGTCGCGTCCGCCCAGCAATGGTGTGGAGATGGGTGGGGGGCCATCTTCCCCTCACTAGTCTCCATGTCAGGCTAGGGAACAGATCCGATTGCCTCCGCCGCTGCTGAAGGCTCCTGTAAGAGTCGGAGGGCACCGAAGCGCGGAAGGAGGGGGGGCCTCTTACGCCGCCGATAAAAGTGTAAAAGTGATCTCGCGGCAAATCTGCCGCAGAGACCACTTTTGTCTTTTAGCGGACCACCCGCTAGAGACGAGGATTCCGGGGTAATGGCAGCTAGCTGCTGCCATAACAATGATATCCTCCTTTCAAACAGCCGGCGTAAAACTGCGGCGGGCGGTCCGTAAGTGGTTTAAGAGCAACTGTCATCTCTGTTCCGCAGCCGCTCCTCCTCCTGAGCCGCTGTTCACTCACTGACAGTCCCATTCACTTTAATGGGGCGGCTGGTGATGCGGCGGTGACACAACAAGGTGAGGGACATGGCGACAGCAGCGGAGGGGATCCCCGCTAACAGGCGCTGCCATGATGGATCTGAAATGACAGGTGCTCTTTAAATGTAAGGACTTATTCTTGCTGGTAGTTAGAATCTTTAATGTTTGCGAACAAAATGAAAGATTTCATTTTCAGGACGCTTTTTGCCGCCGGTGTCCATCTGCAGTATAGCGCGGTCCTTTTACCCCAAGGGGTCCCGACGCGCTTACAAACACATACACATATTTTACCAATTTTTTCGACAGGATCTAATTAACCTACCAGCATGTCTTTGGAGTGTAGGAAGAAACTGGAGTACCTGGAGGAAACCCACGCAGGCACAGGGAGAACCTGCAAACTCCACGGTCAATAACACAGCGGCATAAAACACATTCGACAGCACTATAAAAGGGAAGTTTAATGCTTCCGAGCATGCGTCGGAATTTTGCGCGTCGGAATTGCATACACACGATCGGAAAATCCGATAGAAAGGTTTTCCGTTGGAAAAATTGAGAGCAGGTTCTCTATCCAAAGTCTGTCGGAAATTCCGACAGAAAAAGGCATACACACGGTCGGAAAATCCGATGAAAAGCTCCCATCGGACTGTTTCCATCGTAAATTTCGACCGCGTGTACACGGCATTAGGATGTGGGCAGACCCTTGGCATCCTCACTAGCAAAGTGGGACTGTTGGTCCCGCATTGTATGTAATGACATCAGAATACCTGCTACAAGCTTTATTCCTGCATAGTGTGGGGGTCCTGTGTGGGTAAATGATACCTCAGTCCGAAGTGGGGCTTTAATAAAATGGAGACCTGAATGGTGAGGTGAGGAGGATTCTGGGAATATCATTAGATTTTTGCTATTTGTGTTCAGATCTAGAGTTTTCCTCCAGTCTGGAGATCATATGACCATCACATTTCCTCCACCTCCCTCCCTGATAGAATAGAGAAATACAAATAAGGTTCTAGAAGTCACCAGAGAGATGATGGAGGAGAGGTGAGCGGTGCTGGGAATTCTGGGACATTATCCAGTAACAGACGAGGGATGTGTCTGGATGGTGACTGTATCATTGTGTGTGTCAGGTTCCTATAAGGTGTCAGGATGTCACTGTCTATTTCTCCATGGAGGAGTGGGAGTATTTAGAAGGACACAAGGATCTCTACAAGGACGTCATGATGGACAATCAGCCGCCCCTCACATCACCGGGTAAGAGGAGACTTTATTGTAAAGGAGAGAGCAGTACGGAGGGTCCACCTAGATCCCCCATCATCTGATATACACATAGAAACAATGTATTCAGTCAGTGTGTGTGTTTCCTACAGATGGATCCAGTAATGGGAACCCACCAGAGAGATGTCCCCGTCCTCTGTATTCCCGGGATTCCACACAGGAAGATCACACCATCCCCCACCATCATAAGGTAGATGAGGAACAATCACTGATAGTATCATTAGGATCTGTACATTATCTGCATTGTTACCATTGATGTCATTTTTATTATATATTCAGAGTGGAAACCTGAGAGATTCTAAAGTTGAAGTTAAAGAAGAGATAAAAGAGGAGGATGATGAGGATGGGGTGATGGAGGAGTTTCTAAAAGAACACAAAGATCTGTACCAGGACACCATGGTGGAGTCATCCAGCTACAGAAACCCACCAGAGAGATCTCCCCATCCTCTGTATTCCCGGGATTCCACACAGGAAGATCACACCATCCCCCACCATCATCAGGTAGATGATTGACAATTATTGGTAGTTCTGATTTATACACAGCATGATTGTTACAAGGAATGTTTTATTTTATATTTAGAGTGGAAACCTCGGGGATGATAATATTGATGTTAAAGAAGAGTATAAAGAGGAGGATGAGGAGTATGGGGTGATGGAGGAGTTTTCAGAAGGACACAAGGAAATGATGGAGCCACCTAATACCAGGAACCCACCAGAGAGATGTCCCCGTCCTCTGTATTCCCGGGATTCCACACAGGAAGATCACACCATCCCCCACTGTTACAAGGTTGGTGGGATGGATCATTTAGAACATGGACTCCTAGAGATGATGTGTGGATTTTTTATGTGATGTCATAATAATAAATCTTATAGTTTATGGATGATATTCACTTTAATTTTCTGGCTTTAGAGTGGAGATCCAATCGATATAGAATTTGAGGTTAAATTAGAAGAAGAAGAGAGGTATGTGAGGGATGATCAGCAGTCTATGGAGGAGGATGGAATAACGGGGACATTTATAGAGGAGGACACTCCTACAGAGATCAGCACAGGTGGGTCATTAACACTAAATACATTCCTCCACCCATACTGCTCACTGATTGGTCCAGAGTAGGGGAAGGACTGGGTGATAATCTTCCTTCTCTGTGCTGCAAACACAATTTATGTATCTAGACTGGATTTATGGAGATTCTGGGGTTCATATGGCAGCAAAATGTTGATTTTCTTTCACCATATATTTTGCTCTATTTAGGCACCTTGGGCATGTGCTTTGGGTCTTCTGTATCATGCCCAGGTCTAGCATGATGTCTGGCAGAGTAATTCTCCCAGAGTTACTTTTTTTATAATCAAATTTACATTTTTATTATAAACTTCAACATTTCCATTCAATATTTTACATTCTTCTATTCCATAGTTTTACATTAAAAAACAAAATAAACCTTACCAGAAGGACCTGAGTGCAAAATGATCTTGTTGAAAATTTACCACCTTCAATCGCCCCCTCTCAAAAAGAAAAAAAAAAAAGGAAAATTTTAATTCCCTCCTCACCCCAAGAGGTCCATGTCAGGGGAGATGTCCATTTCGAGAGTCCTCTTGATGTACTCGGGATCCAAGGGGCCCCTGCTAAGTTCCTCCCCGCCACCCGGGCGCCAGAGAGGTGGGGGCGCTGTAGCTCAAGAGTGCTCCCTTCCCTCCTCTTCCTCCACTTGTTCTTGTCCAGAGGCGGCTCTCTCCGCCGGTGTTCTGATGAGAAAGGCGGCGCTGTGTTTCCTGCTCAAGCACCTCCCCCCTCCCTCCTCCTGTCAGAGAAGGAGAGCAGCCGGAGATGAGATTGGAGCGGCTGGTCTCTGTATGGAGAGAGATCGGCCGTGCAGTGACTTTGCTGGGGGGGGGGGGGCGCGGTTCGTGCCTCCTCTCTGTGTCTCTCACTCCTGCCTGCTGTGAACTGTTCTCCACCCGGGCAGCGCAGCTGCACACTGTCCTCTCCTCGCCAGCTGCTGCCCGGGTGTTTTTATGTACCCTAATGGGGGGGATCTGTCCTGGGGGTCTGTACTAATGGGGGGGTCTGTACTAATGGGTATGTACTAATGGAGGGGGGGTCTGTACTAACGAGGGGTCTGTACTAATGGAGGGGGGGGGTCTGTACTAATGGAGGGGGATCTGTACTAATGGAAGGGGGGGTCTGTACTAATGGAGGAGGGTCTGTACTAATGGACGGGGGGGGTCTGTACTAACGAGGGGGCTGTACTAATGGAGGGGGGGGGGTCTGTACTAATGGAGGGGGCTGTACTAATGGGGGGGATCTGTACTAATGGGGGGTATGTACTAATGGAAGGGGGGTCTGTCCTGGGGGTCTGTACTAATGGAGGGGGGGTCTGTACTAACGGAGGGGGTCTGTCCTGGGGGGGTCTGTACTAATGGAGGGGGGGGGGTCTGTACTAATGGAGGGGGGTCTGTACTGAGAAGGGGTTTATACTTAGTGCAGCTCCTGCACTGACGAAGGGGGGTCTATACTTAGTGGAGGGGGATCTGTACTGAGGGGCGACCTCTCCCTCTCCCCCCTCCCTCTCCTCCTCGTGCGCGCTGCTGTACTAGTGAGTGGCGCTTGCCAGCACAGCTGCCCACTATGTTTCTTCCCCCGCCTTCATATCGGCCAGGGAAGAAATAGAATAGAAGAAGGAGCAGAGAAAAGGATTGTGGGACATGTAGTCCCGAGAACTGGCAGCCCCACTGTAACACGGAAACTGCAGCCCACACAGCATGCTCAGCTGAATGGGAGAGAGAGAGAGACAGGAGCCCGGAAAAGCTTTCAGGGAAGGGCACCCAGGACTCCAGAGGGAGAGGACAGTGCTGAGAGAACACCATTAGAGAACCATGCTGCTCTGCGCCACCAGAGGAAAAGCCACACAGCCTAGCGCCATCCCTGGCGGAGAAAGGAATGGAGTCATTGCAGGAATACAGATCTGGGTGCTACCCAGCGGAGTCGCCACGGGCAATTCAGCGTGAGCAGACTCCTGATCAGAAGAACCTTTGCTGTATCGCTGGGTCAGGTGAAAGGGCGGATCGGCCATTATCTACTAACGTCTGACCATCTCCTGTACTATGTCTGCAGTCTCTGACCATCTCCTGTACCATGTCTGCAGTCTCTGACCGTCTCCTGTACCATCTCTGCAGTCTCTGACCGTCTCCTGTACCATGTCTGCAGTCTCTGACCGTCTCCTGTACCAAGTCTGCAGTCTCTGACCGTCTCCGGACCGGAAAGTCCGACCGTATGTTCTTATCTCTGGTTTTATTTACACTGAACACAGGACAGGAGAATGCGGATTAGACTTCTGCAAGAGCTGCAACTTCAGCTTTTTCTATAGCTATATGTGCCAGAGTCCAATCCATGATTCCTTGACCTTTTCCTTATCTTTGAAGGAATTGGCTGGTCAGGCTGGGAGCTTCACAGACCTGTTAACCATTTACTGTCCTCCTGTGCTTGAGAAATGAATGTTGGTAAAGTATTTTTTTTGGCACTTGGTTATATTTTGTAGACTCCTGTTTACACATAGTGCAGCGATCAATGTTTTTCCACACTGGTCACTGCTAGCCTAGGACACACTTGTACTATGTCTGCAGTCTCTGACCATCTCCTGTATCATGTCTGCAATCTCTGACCATCTCCTTTAGTACGTTTTGCAGTCTCTGACCATCTCCTGCAGTACATTTTGCAGTCTCTGACCATCTCCTGCAGTACATTTTGCAGTCTCTGACCATCTCCTGCAGTACATTTTGCAGTCTCTGACCATCTCCTGCAGTACATTTTTCAGTCTCTGACCATCTCCTGCAGTACATTTTGCAGTCTCTGACCCTCTCCTGTATCATGTCTGCAGTCTCTGCCCCTCTCCTGTATCATGTCTGCAGTCTCTGACCCTCTCCTGTATCATGTCTGCAGTCTCTGCCCCTCTCCTGTATCATGTCTGCAGTCTCTGACCATCTCCTGTAGTATTTCTGCAATAAAGGGGGGCTACAGGCATGGTAGGTGCAGTGGGTGGTAAGGCAAGGGAGGCTGCAGGCACAGTAGATAATGAGGAAAGGGGTCCCAGGTGCAGTGGGTGGTGATATAAGGAGTGCCTAGGCACAAGTGGTGGTTAAGGCGGGGCTGTAGAGAACATTTTAATGTAGCATACAGGGCAAGGGGCTTCATAATCCAGAGCCCACCAAAATCCTCAGCACCAGGCCCACAATTCTCTTAATCCAGGCCGAATGGCCAGGGTCGCACTTTCAATCGGGCCCTGGTGTTCCGCCGCTAATATATTTTTTTATAATGGCATATAGTGAAATAATTAAAAAGTGCAGACAGATTTTCACAAAATACACACTGGGATCTGTGATCAAAGAGTGTATCGTGCTATTATTAAGTAGCTGCTCTTGCCTAGGGTGCAAAATAGTCTAGCACCAGCCCTGTTAATAGGTTATGGACATGTCTACATTCTTGTTCCTTTTTGAGTTGTTTAGCCAGCACCCGCCAGCATTTGTTCCCTTGCTCGTAGAACCTATGAGCAAAGTATCTACATTTATTATCAATTTTTCGATCTAGACATTGTGCGAGTTCTGCTCAAAGATTCCCTAGTTGTTGGATATCTAAAGGGTCGAGATTTTTTTTTATCTTTTGATCTCCAGTGTATTCATTTTCTCTAATAACTCTGTCACTTCCTTCTTTCTTGACGTGGGAACCGTAGGCTATTAACCACTTCAGCCCCGGACCAATTTGCAGCCAAAGGACCAGGCCCCTTTTTGCGATTCGGCACTGCGTCGCTTTAACTGACAATTGCGCGGTCGTGCGACGTGGCTCCCAAACAAAATTGGCGTCCTTTTTCCCACAAATGGAGCTTTCTTTTGGTGGTATTTGATCGCCCCTGCGGTTTTTATTTTTTGCGCTATAAACAAAAATAGAGCGACAATTTTGAAAAAAATGCAATATTTTTTTCCTTTTTGCTATAATAAATATCCCCAAAAAATAGATAAAAAAAACATTTTTTTTCCTCCGTTTAGGCCGATACGTATTCTTCTACATATTTTTGGTAAAAAAAAATTATTGATTTTGTTTGCGCAAAAGTTATATCGTTTACAAAAAAGGGATAGTGTTATAGCATTTTTATTAATATTTTTTTTTTTTACTAGTAATGGCGGCGATCAGCGATTTTTATTGTGACTGCGACATTATGGCGGACACATCGGACATTTTTGACACATTTTTGGGACCATTGTCATTTATATAGAAATCAGTGCTATTTAAATGCATTGATTCCTATGTAAATGACACTGGCAGTGAAGGAGTTAACCACTAGGGGGCGGGGAGGGGCTAAGTGTGACGTGTTGTGTTTTTTTTTTTTTACAGTAGGGGGCGTGGCTGTACGTCTGACGTCACTGATCGGCTTTCCCGATGACAGGGAACAGCCGATCAGTGACAGGCAGTGTAGGAAGCGCGGGGAGAGGTTTGTTTACACAGACCTCTCCCCGTTCTTCAGCTCCGTGACCCGATCGCGGGACACCAGCGGCGATCGGGTCCGCTGGACCCGCAGCCGTGGTCACGGAGCTCCCGACCGGGTCGCGACCCCACGGCTAGGCAATTAAAGGGGACGTGTATATATACGTGCTTTTGCCTAGCCGTGCCATTCTGCCGACGTATATGTACAGGCGGCGGTCGGGAATCGGTTAATTCTCCTCTTATGACCGTTTTATGGGCCTCCCACACTGCCTGGTCTGACACCTCGCCGGATGTATTCCTCTCAAAATAATCCCTTATTTTAACTAACAGTTCCTCCGCTATCCTTTTTGTTATATAATATTGATTTGTTCAGTCGACAAGTCCGTTCTATGTAACCTGCCTGGATCGGAGAGAGTGTCAACGTTATTGGGGCATGAGCTGAGATAGTTATGGACTTGATGGTAATGTTTTGGACCTTTTCTAAATAAAATTGATCTACCATGAATGAATACATCGATACGTGAGTACATTTTATGTATTTTAGAGAAATAACTGTAGTCCTTTACTCCATTGTGCATTACCCGCCAGCTGTCTACCAGGTGTTGGGTGCGTAAAAGTTGTTTTAAGTGCTTAAAGCTCTGAAGGATAGAGATGTTTTCCCTGATGTTGTGTCCAAACTTGGGTCCAGCACAGTATTGAAACCTCTGCCCAAGTTCAGACAACCTTCCCTAAATTTCTCCAGCATCTTCAACATTTTAGCGAGAAAATTAATAGTCCCTGTGTTTGGTGCGTAAATTGCAGCAAATGCATATCGCTGGCTATGTATTGTACACACAGATGTACGTCGGCAGAATGGCACGGACAGGCAAATGGGTGTACAGGTACGTCCCTTTTTAAATTTGCCTCCGTGCCATCGCGTGCGCACGTCGGTCAGGACCTCCGTGAGTCGGAACGCGAGTCCCACGGACTCGTTCACCGTGGGGATACCCGCGATCATCTCACAGGAAGGAAGAACGGGAAGATGCTAAAGTAAACAAGCATCTCCCCGTTCTGCCTAGCAACAGTGTCACTGATCTCTGCTCCCTGTGATTGGAGCAGAGATCAGTGATGTGTAAGACACAGCCACGCCCCCACAGTTAGAAACACGCCCCTAGGACACACTTAACCCCTACACTGACGCCTAGTATTGTACCTTTTAACCAGGTCCCGACCAGCGCACACAGATGTACGTCGGCAGAATGGCACGGACAGGCAAATGGGCGTACAGGTACGTCCCTTTAAATTTGCTATGATTAAGCGCCTTTGAGGTGAGAAACGCTTTAGCTATCCATGCTGTTTGCTGTATCGTTGATGATGTAACTGTATCTTTTGGATTTTACCCATTATTAATAAAGAAGCCTTGTTGAAGTGCGGCCATCCAGACCTTCTTTTTCTTCTCTACTATGAGCAGAGCCAGCACCAGCTAAACCCAATTAGGGTGGATACTACTTCCTTTCTGGGACTACAGACTTGAGCGGTATCTTCACACTTAAAGTTCCCCTTTAAATTTGCTGCCGTGACATTGCGTGCGCGCGTTGGTCAGGACCTCCGTGTGTCGGATTGCGAGTCCCACGGACTCGATCACCGTGGGGATACCCGCGATCGTCTCACAGGGAGGAAGAACGGGGAGATGCTAAAGTAAACAAGCATCTCCCCCTTCTGCCTAGCAACAGTGTCACTGATCTCTGCTCCCCTGTGATTGGAGCAGAGATCAGTGATGTGTAAAACACAGCCACGCCCCCACCGTTAGAAACACGCCCCTAGGACACACTTAAACCCTACACTGCCACCTAGTGGTTAACTCCTTCACTGCCAGTGTAATTTACACAGGAATCAGTGCATTTGTATAGCACTGATCGCTGTATAAGTTACAATGGTCCCAAAAATGTTCGATGTGTACGCCATAATGTCGCAGTCACAATAAAAATCGCTGATCGCCGCCATTACTAGTAAAATAAAAATGCCATAAAACTATCCCCTATTTTTTAAACGCTATAACATTTGCGCAAACCAATCAATAATCGCTTATTGCGATTGTTTTATTTTTTATTTTTTTGTTTTACCAAAAATATGTAGAAGAATACGTATCGGCCTAAACTGAGGGAAAAACATTTTTTTAGAAATTTTTGGGGGATATTTATTATAGTAAAAAATAATGCGTTTTTTTTCAAAATTGACACTCTTTTTTTTTTTTTTTGTTTATAGCGCAAAAAATAAAAATCGCAGGGATGATAAAATACCACCAAAAGAAAGCTCTATTTGTGGGAAAAAAAGGACATACATTTTTTTGTAACTGGCAGTCTGCCAAGTTTTTAGCAACATTGTAACTCTTCCATCTTTGATCAAAGGGATAAAACTTCTGTGTGTAAATGCAGGAAGTTTAACCACTTAAAGTCTAAACCTTTTTTTGACACTTGTTTCTTACAGTTAAAATCATATTTTTTTTTTTGCTAGAAAATTACTTGGAACCCCCAAACATTATATATATATAATATTTTTTTTTAGCAGAGACCCTAGGGAATAAAATGGAAATTGTTGCAATATTTTATGTCACACAGTATTTGCACAGTGGTCTTTCAAACGCAATTTTTCTGGGTGAAAAATACACTTCAATTAATTTAAAAAAAAAAAAACGGTAAAGTTAGCCCAATTTTTTTGCTTAATGTGAAAGATGATGTTGCGCCGTGAGAATCGCAATCTATCTTCTACACCAAAAAAATTGTGATTCTCATTTTATCCAGAATCGTGCAGCTCTAGTGTCCAGGCATATTAGGTATAGACCCCTCGGAAAATATGGGGCAAGTGGGTTGACTAATTAAAATTAAGATTGGATGCCTACTGACCCAGGGACACCTAAACACTATGCTAAATTATCTATGCAATGTTCTCGATTAACGAATTGATGTACACCAATTTGCTATGTATAATACGGAGTTGAGCAATGTTCGCTCGCATAATGTAGGTGACATTTCTGTTAACTGTTGTTTGTAATGTCTTTTATTTCTGTTTGTATGCAAAAAACAAATAAAAAAAATTTACCTTTAAAAAAAAAAAAAGGTATAGACCCCTCCCTGAAATGCGTTTCTTGTTGAAAAGCTATGTCCGCAGCATAATGGTGCAGTTCATGGCAAATGTGGTCCCTTTTATGCTGTGAACACAGTCCCCTCACATTATATGATACAATTATTAATGGTGCAGCCATCTCTCAAAATGCCAACCATATCTTGTACTCTTAGCCCTTGACCAAAAAAAAAAAAAGAAGCAACCCCCAGAAAAAACTCTATAACGCCCCCCCCCCCAAGATATTCCAAATATATCTCCCCCTCGGAGCATCCCAACTAACTGGTAGAGGGGTCCGCGCACACACCCTGTACCCGGTCCTCTCCACCCCCCTGATACCAGTTCAGCCAATCCCATTATATCGGGCCGTCCTAAAAAGACAGGGTAGCCCTAAATACCCCACTCTAGTTCCCTCCTCCCCATGCGCTATTCTCCTATATTCTCCCAGTATCTGAGTCTTCTAGCTGTAATATCCAGAAACCCTTTTTTAAGATTATGATGGCCTCTATATCCTCCCCCCCCCCCCGTACTGTAGCTTATAATAATGGCCTAAATACATATGTCCCCCAGCAGCAACAAATAGTTTTTTCCACATGCACATATGTACATATATGACACACACAACATATACCAAAAACTAAGAGAGAGAAAAAAAAGGCCCCCTCCTTAGGAGCTTTGTTAAAACTCCTCTTCCTCCTCATTCAGTAAACAATCTTTTAGGCCGTCTAATCTTTTATGTGGGTTTATGACTCCCTTGACGATTTCTGCGTTGGCCCCTAGGGGAAACTTGTTGCCGCTGTAGGGAGGTCCCTACTTTGTGTCCTCCAGTCTGTAAAGTCTACTAATGGAAGCTCCAATGTTTCAACAAAAAACTGCAGATCGTCTTTAGTACGTAAAGTTGCTGTTCTGCCATTCCTAGAGGTCGTCAGACTAAACCCCCAATGATAATTAACCTCCTTTTTGAGCGCAGGGGTTCCAACAGGGGCCAAACTGCTCAACAGGGTCCTGCGTGTTAAAGAGGAAGTAAACCCTCTGGAAATAAATAAATAAACAACCTGCAAGACAAAGGCATAATGAGCTATTATGCATAGCATACTAGCTCATTATAAATTACTTACCTCAGATCGAAGCCCCCGAAGCGGTCCTCGTTCCCCTCCTCCGTCACTGTCATATGTCCCAGAGTGACTTCCGGGTATCGCGGCTCCGGCGCTGTGACTGGCCGGAGCCGCGATGACCTCACCCCCGCGCATGCACGCAGGAGCCGCCACTAACGGCATGATCGCCGTTAGAAACGGCATGCGCCATAGACATCAGTGCCTGTCTTTTGCAAATATATCCTAAATCGTGTAGGTTTAGGGGATATTTCTTGCACCTGCAGGTAAGCCTTAATCTAGGCTTACCTGTAGGTAAAAGTGGTCTGTAAGGGTTTACAACCACTTTAAGTCTGGGTACAGTGATAGATTTGTGCCCTCAAAGGAGATTTCAGGCCTACTACGGGCCATTTTCATGATGGTTTCCTTTACTGCGTATTTATGTACGCTACATATAACATCCCTGGGTTTCTCCATATTTTGAGTAGTGTATGTGGGAACTCGATGTACCCGATCTATCTCAATACATTCAGGTGCAGAGGCACCCATAATCTGACCAAATACTTTTTGGACAACTAAGGCTAATTCGGGTGTTTGAATTGTTTTGGGTAACCCTTTTATACGAATATTCTGCCTTCTGTCTTTATTTTCATAGTCATCCAATTGGTCTTTATATGAGTTTAGGGCATCCTCTTGATCTTTAACCGAGTCTTGAACCTCCACCACCGCCTGTACCATTACCTCCTGACTCTCTTCCACACTTTCTACCCTATGCCCCAGTGCCCGTGTGTCTTCACTTAAGTCCTCTACTGCTTGCTGGCAAGCCTGCTCCACCGCACTAATTAGCTGCTGGATGTCAGTCTTTGTAGGAAGGGCCCTCAAAAGTTCCCTGATTTCCATCTCTGCATCCCCCCCTTAACACCGGAATCCGTTTCTCCCCCTCTTCCAATAACGGGCTTGTGGGGCTTCTGGCCTGTGGATTTAGGTTTTCTCCTTGTATCCTAGGGCCATAGCTAGGACCACCATTGCTTGGTTCTTCTCCCTCACTGCTAGTTCCTCCTTCAGTAGTGGGGCTCCTTTCTCCCCTCTTCAAGCAAAAAGCAGCCTTGCCCCCGCACTGCTCTATCTTTTCCTATACTCCGGGGGGGGGGTATTGTTCAATATTGGGGATGTCTTGCTCGGGAAGCTTCCTCCCCCGTCCTATTGTCAGCGATCCCCTACCATACTCTGCACGGGCCCGTCCAGCTACTTGGACACCACGACTTGATGTCAGGGACTTACGGTCCGTTCGGTTCCCATTATCTCCATTAGATTCCATAGTCCCGCGTCTCCTGTCTTCCTACACAATGACCCTGCTCTGCACGAGGGGAGAGGTAAGCTCGTATCCCTCCTGTCTCGTTTCGGCTTCCCTTACCTGGCTGCTGCGAAGCTTGTCATTGCTAGTGTCAGTGTTTCATAAGTAATTCTTGGGAAGTCCAGTACAAGGGGCATCAAAATTCCCCAATGGTAATGGGTACAGCTACGACTAAGGCTATTGCCGAAACTCGTCAGCTTTGTTTTATTGTCACTCTGATGTACCAATAAACGACACTTCAAGGATTACAGTGTTGCCAGTTCTTCTTACTACTGTTGCCTTGGAGTGTGTTGGGACACATTGAGCCTCGGCACCTGTGAGTGGACCTGGTGTATGGATTGAGTTCTCCCTACAGAGAGCGCTGTTCCCTTTCTTCTTTTCCATGCTGGGTATAGATATATAGGCAGGCAGTAGAACAGTGAAAAAATTGAAAAAAGCAGGACTGTTTCTGCTGGCTTATAGGTCAGCTCTAGTGTACCCTTACAGTCCTGTTTCACATCATAGTCTTCCCTCTTCTTAGCTTTACCTTGGGACATGAAATGCGGTTACCGTCCTGTACAGGTGGTCTATAAGTATTTTCCAATTTAAAGTTAATCTTCCAATTTGTTCCAGCAGCTATTTTAAATTAAAAAAAAGGAACAAGCATTCACGGAAACCAATATAGTTTCTCCTTCAACTTCTTAAGGGCGGGGTGCAGTCTCTGTAGGTCAGATCAAAAGTAGGACCTGTGGGGTATACATAGAGCGTGGAGGAGTAGGTGATTTTTTTTTTTTTCCCCTTGGGGGGGATTTCTGCAGATAAATGGCCAGTAGCTTAGCAATCAAGTAGTCCAGAACATTAACATTAGCAGACCTATTCCACCGGGCTGATGGGGAATTTTTCAGCTTCTGCGTATAATACAGAGATAGGTGGAAAAGCATACAATCCACGGGTGCAGTTAGAGGCCTAAACAGCACTTTCACTTTTCGTAGGTAGGTAAATAATAAAAAAAAAAAAAAAGAATCTCCTACCCGAGCTTTCTATCCTACAGTCCTTCAGTTTAACAAGTCCTGTAGCATTGTGCAGCTCCACTAGCCTCCATGCACCTTCTCTCCTCCCTCTAAGGGCCGCAGTCCTGGGGGGGGCACAGATAGCCTCTCAGGGTTGACCCAGGCTTCTGTATCTGTCACCGTCCCAACTCCTGCTCGGCCCCTGGCAGCTCCGGTCGCTCTAATGATTCATCGATTCCACGACTCCAGGAGCGCCAACCCCCGCTCTTCACGAGGATGCAGCACTGCTCAATGTAGCACACACAGAGTATCGAACAGCTCCTTTTCCAAGTCGGTCACTCGAGGCACCCCCGATCATCCCGGCCACAGCGTTACTCTACTACGCTTCAAAAGAGGGCTTCTGCACGTGGCTGAAATCGAGCTGCAGCGGGAAACAGCAAGAGGCCCTCTGTATTTTCAAGATAATGCAGCTCTGTATCCAAAAAAGATCCGGTCAGGTAATGTTTAAAAAGCCGCTAGATACATGTCGGTCCCAGCTCCAGCACATTCCAGTACACTCTATATTTAAGTCTGCTAGTAAGTTCAGCTGAAGGCTGATCTGCTAGCTGATTATTGATAGCTTTGCCCCAAATCCATTGGCGGTCTCAGCTTGATATGCCTAGTATACTTAAGGCCGCATGGGAGCTCGGGCAAGATAGGTGCTCACACGTCCACACTCGCGCCTATTGTGAATGATTTCGTTGGTAGCTTATTCTTTTGAATAGGATGTCTTTCCATCATCTGGCGTAGATTGGAATGCCCATCTCACTTGCTCCTCCCAGAGTTATTTGCTCTGTTGTCTGCTGGCTGTGCCGGGTGGAGGGAATATGTCTGTATAGTCTCAGACCCAAGTCCCTGAGTGCAGTCTCAGGAGATGGGAGGCAGCGGTGTGGGACCTCTGCAACTTGTCTCATGGAAACATTTAATCTTCCACTGATTACTGAATACCAATATTATCAGTCCTGACCCTTACACTATATAATTTATATTGTACATTATATACTCCTGACCCCTGCACTATATACTCTGTTGTACATTACATCATTCTGATACTATATAGTACTATCTGTTGTATCTTATACAATATGTTGTACATTACATAATCCTGACTTCTGCTCTCTCCCCTCTACCCACTGCTATATATAAACTTAATATGTATTCTCTTTTGTTACACCCATTTCCTGCCAGCTGGACATTTTTATATCTGATGATTTGATTGGAGCACAGACTTTTACATGTTGATAATCATGTGCTAAAATCTTCAAACTTTGGGATCCTTAAACAGAAAGTGATAATGAGGGAGGAGTCAATAACCCAATGATGGAGGTCTTCAGGATCAGTCCAGTCTTCATCTCGGTTGTTCTCCTCCCATCCTCACTCTCTGACCTCTGGTGGGGCTCAGCCCCGCTGTTATTCGTGACTAAATCATGGACTAAATAAGGAGGTGTAGGACTTCTTGTGTTGGGAAGATGGCAATGAGTGATAGAGGGGGTGGGGACACTCATCCTATAATCCCCTCATCACTGTCACTCCTATAAAAGACAGTTCTCGTTGTTTCCTCACTCTCTGACTAAGGTCCATGAATAAAGAAATGAACTGGTAGGAGATCAGAGGACCCATTTACTAGTTACCTTGAGGGTGGAATTGTAAGATCCTCAGAGACAAATCTGCCTGATGTGGGCGGAGTCCTGGTTTAGGGGAACCAATCTGCTCATGTCTAGTAATAATCTTTTTATCTCTATTTTAGTAGATGGACGGGAGATGAGGAAAACCTCAGAGGATTGTCTCACTTTGTCTCCAGACTGTAAAGTAGAAGATGAGGACATCACACAGTATAGTCCAGGAGAAAACCCGACTACCTCAAATGTCCATCCGGCACCACACAGTGTAGATGGACCATCGTATTCCTCAACAAATAGGAGATTTTCCTGTACTGAGTGCGGGAAGTGTTTCCGTTCTAAGTCCAATCTTAATGTTCATAAAAGATCTCACACAGGGGAAAAGCCGTATTTCTGTCCCGAGTGCGGGAAATGTTTTTCAGAAAAGTCAAGTCTAAACCAACATCAAAGATCTCACACGGGGGAAAAGCCATATTCCTGTCCTGAGTGCAAAAAAAGTTTTTCACGGAAATCCAGTCTTTCCATGCATCAGAGATCTCACACAGGAGAGAGGCCGTTTTCCTGTCCTGAGTGCGGGAAATGTTTTTTATGCAAGTCCAATCTTAACGCACATCAGAGATCTCACACGGGGGAAAAGCCATATTCCTGTCTTGAGTGTGAGAAATGTTTTTCGAAGAAGTCCCATCTTTACAGACATCAGAGAACTCACACAGGGGAGAAGCCATATTGCTGTTCTGAGTGTGGAAAATGTTTTTCACTCAAGTCCCATCTTCACACACATCAGAGATCTCACACAGGGGAGAAGCCGTATTCCTGTCCTGAGTGCGGGAAATGTTTTTCACGGATGTCCATTCTTTACAAACATCAGAGATCCCACACAGGGGAGAAACCTTATGCCTGTAGTGAGTGCAGGAAATGTTTTTCAAGGAAGTCCATTCTTTACATACATCAGAGATCTCATACGGGGGAGAAGCCGTATTCCTGTATTGAGTGTGGAAAATGTTTTTCACAGAAGTCCAGTCTTAACACACATCAGAAATATCACACGGGGAAGAAGCCACTTTCCTGTCCCGAGTGAGGGAATTGTTCCTCACTGAAGTCCTGTCTTCCTGTACATCAGGGATCCCACACAACCCTTGAGGTGTATTAGTGCCTTGAGTGCGGGAAAAGTCTTCTTTATGAATGTTGCTGGACATCACAGCTCTCATGTGGGGAAGAAGTACACCCTGATATACACCTCAGATATACTCCATGGCTGATCTTCATCATGTAAGAAACAGTTCATAAGGAGATCAGAGATCACCAAAGACATTGATGAAGTGTTGTACTGTGTTGGCCATTGATAGCAGTATAAAAATAAAAATTGAGTCATTACCTTTCATTGGCTGAGTACATTTTGTGGTGTAAACACTTAGAGGTCTATTTTTAAGAAAAAATTGTTGAATGAATGTGACCGCCATTCATCAAGCTGTGATGAGTTTTGGCCATAATTTATTTCCTGTGATGATTGGCTCCACCTAGTGGCCATAATTTTGTATTGCACTATTTTTACATATGGAGGTATTTCAGAAAAAATTCTACAACATGGGCAATAGATGGCACTGACAATCGTAGAAAATCAATTTGTTAATTATCCACTTCAGCTTCGGAAAGGTTTTACCCCCTTCATGACCAAAGAATTTATTGTTATTCAGCACTGCACTACTTTAACTGGTGAGATATAGTTGTTGGACCATTAACAGATCTTTTTAATCAATCTCTTCTAACAGGAGAAGTTCCCCATGATTGGCGGACACCGAATATCGCCTATATAGCTGGCAATTCCAAGCCAGTGAGTTTAACATCTGTTGTAGTCAGGGCCGGGACAAGGGGTGGGCAGGAGAGGTGACTGCCTTGGGCGCATTTTTGTACTGCAAAGATGAGAGTGCCACCATTCTGACTATGTGGCTGACAGGAGTAGTGACAGTAGCATCAACACTCCTGTCAGCCAAGAGCTGGGAGTAGCAGGGAAGCAGCAGAGATCCGGGAGGCTGTGCTCTCCCTCTTCCCCTCCTGTATTCAGAAGCCAGCAGTGGTAATCACAGGAATACAGGAGCTGTACTGGAAGGAGAAGTGAGCACAGCTGCCACAGTCCAGTGCTGGAGCATGAGAGGAGAAGAGAGATGAGATGGGGCGGAGTTCTCCCTCCCTCTAGCTCCTCCCTCCTGTCAGTCTGTACAAACAGCTGCCAGCTTCTATTTACATGAGAGATCGGGACTGTGTGGCATTTGCTTACTCCCCCACCGGCATTATTGTTTTGTTTTACCCCCTGCCCCACCCACAAATTCCCCAACCGGCAGCAGAATTTGCAGTGAATCCCAATCTATTATTATACAGGATTTATATAGCGCCAACAGTTTGTGCAGTGCTTTACAATATAAAGGGCAACAATACAATATGGTTAGGAGGGCCCTGCTTCTGGGAGCTTACAATCTAATAGGGAGGGGCTGGTGAAACAAAAGGTAGTAACTGTGAGGGATGAACTGATGAGGGAAGTAGAAGATTTGGTTGTTAGCTGAAGCGAGGATAGGCCTTCCTAAAGAGATACATTTTCAGGGATTGTCTAAAAGTGGACAGAGTAGGAGATAACCGGACAGATTGGGGTAGTGAGTTCCAGAGGATGGGGGGGCTATTGAGTTAAGCATGGGAGGAGGAGACAAGGGAGATGGCGAGCAGGAGGTCTTGTGAGGAGCGGGCAGGACAGTTTGGGTGATATTTGGAGATGTAGCTCCGGGCTGAGTTGTAAATGGCTTTCTATGTTATTGTTGGTGTATTGAATTGTATTTGCTGGCAAATAGAAAGCCAGTAGAGGGATTGCCAGAGGGAGGTGGAGGATACTGAATGAAGGCAAGTGGAGGGATAGGCAGAGAGGGGTGGAGGACACTGAATGAAGGCCAGTGGGAGAATTGGCAGAGAGGAGTGGAGGATACTGAATGAAGACCAGTGGAGGGATTGGCAGAGAGGGGTGGAGGATACTGAATGAAGACCAGTGGAGGGATTAACAGAGATGTGTGGAGAATACTAAATGAAGGCCAGTGGAGGGATTGGCAGAGAGGGTGGAGGATACTGAATGAAGGCAAGTGAAGGGATTGGCAGAGAGGAGTGGAGGACACTGAATGAAGGTCAGTGGAGGGATTGGCAGAGAGGGGTGGAGGATACTGAATGAAGGTCAGTGGAGGGATTGGCAGAGAGGGGTTGTGACAGACCTAGCTGGGACACAGGCTTTTTGAGAGGACTAAATGCGAGCCTCCTGCCAACGATTATGGGCCCTGGATTTTAAGGGGCACAGGGTGAAGGAGAACCCCAACCATCAATAATCTGTGCTAGTCAGATTCAATTGCAGGGTTACTTAGCACATACAACAATAAGTGAAATACTCTTTAGAATCTGTGTCAAGACAGATTAGCCTCATTTGCATTATACAAGACAACAGACAGGTGGCTGGAGTTGATGATATTAGCATCTAACATGTGTGAAGCTTGTGACAACAAGTCTGACCTGTAGTGAAATCCTGATGGGCACAGAGTCACATCGGCTGCTTAAAGGGATTAGTTAATTAGTTTATGTTAATTTGTTACAGATGTATTGTTAGAGTAATATGAGCAGGAGGGGGGATCTCCTCTTCTACTTTATTATAAATACTGTAATTTTGGTTCTAATAAATCAGTGCATGCTATCACTAAGCAAGTTTCGTCTAGTTTGGTGCTTGGGAGCGGTTGTAATATCTGAGATCAATATTCAGACTGGGAGGAAGTGGTATATGACGAACGCACTCAAGAGGAGTGTAGGGACCTTTCGTCACAGGGATGAAGGGTACTAAATGAAGACCAGTGGAGGGATTGGCAGAGAGGGGTGGAGGATACTAAATGAAGGCAAGTGGAGGGATTGGCAGAGAGGGGTGGAGGACACTGAATGAAGGGATTGGCAGAGAGGGGTGGAGGACACTGAATGAAGACCAGTGGAGGGATTGTCAGAGAGGGGTGGAGGACACTGAATGAAAACCAGTGGAGGGATTGGCAGAGAGGGGTGGAGGATACTAAATGAAGGCAAGTGGAGGGATTGGCAGAGAGGGGTGGAGGACACTGAATGAAGACCAGTGGAGGGATTGGCAGAGAGGGGGTGGAGGACACTGAATGAAGACCAGTGGAGGGATTGGCAGAGAGGGGTGTAGGATACTGAATGAAGGCAAGTGGAGGGATTGGCAGAGAGGGGTGTAGGATACTGAATGAAGGCAAGTGGAGGGATTGGCAGAGTGGGGTGGAGGACACTGAATGAAGGCCAGTGGGGGGATTAACAGAGATGTGTGGAGAATACTAAATGAAGGCCAGTGGAGGGATTGGCAGAGAGGGTGGAGGATACTGAATGAAGGCAAGTGAAGGGATTGGCAGAGAGGAGTGGAGGACACTGAATGAAGGTCAGTGGAGGGATTGGCAGAGAGGGGTGGAGGATACTGAATGAAGGTCAGTGGAGGGATTGGCAGAGAGGGGTGGAGGATACTGAATGAAGGTCAGTGGAGGGATTGGAAGAGAGGGGTGGAGGATACTGAATGAAGGTCAGTGGAGGGATTGGCAGAGAGGGGTGGAGGATACTAAAAGAAGGTCAGTGGAGGGATTGGCAGAGAGGGGTGGAGGATACTCCTCCTTTTTAACCCCCAGGACCACCTTCTACCAGTTTAGTAAAGTTATGTCCTACCCTCCCCCTCTTGTTCTTTGTAGCGGTGACAGACAACTTGGAGAGGGAAGGCAAATTGTGCTGACGTGAGGACTGACCAGGAAAGTAAAATTACGGTGAGTATTGATAAGTTTTCTGCTTTCCTACTTGTGCTCCCGTCGGTACACTATGGGATAAACCCTAGCCAATATAGGGTGGGAAATGAAAGACAAATTTGCCAGATCCCATGCTTCACCACACAAAGAAGCTGATACCACCGACCGTCCAAATAAAGAAGAACTAGCATAAAGTACAGTATCTCACAAAAGTGAGTACACCCCTCACATTTTTGTAAATATTTTCTTTTTCATGTGACAACACTAAAGAAATGACACTTTGCTACAATGTAAAGTAGTGAGTGTACAGCTTGTATAACAGTGTAAATTTGCATTCCCCTCAAAATAACTCAACACACAGCCATTAATATCTAAACCGCTGGCAACAAAAGTGAGTACACTCCTAAGTGAAAATGCCCAAATTGGGCCCAATTAGCCATTTTTCCTCCGGTGTCATGTGACTCGTTAGTGTTACAAGGTCTCGGGTGTGAATGGGGAGCAGGTGTGTTAAATGTGGTGTTATCGCTCTCACTCTCTCATACTAGTCACTGGAAGTTCAACATGGCACCTCATGGCAAAAACTCTCTCAAGATCTGAAAAAAAGAATTGTTGCTTTACATAAAGATGGCCTAGGCTATAAGAAGATTGCCAAGACCCTGAAACTGAGCTGCAGCACGGTGGCCAAGA